>JAJEJO010002918.1:50615-120321 GCA_020662805.1 Glaucomys volans | reverse complement strand
TGTCATATTTTTAGACACTATTTAGTGACATGGGAAAATAGTCAAATACAATGTGAAATGAAAAATTAATGTGTAAAGATAAATATATATAATGCATTTATAGGAAAGCATGTTGGAAGGTTATATATCAAACTGCTAAGAGCTACTTTCATTAGGGAAAGATCCTGAGAGAATTTTTCCTTTATACTTTTCTGTATTTCCCATAATTTTCTACATTGAGCATGAAATATTATAATAAAAACAATGTGTAATTTAATAATGGAGCCAGGAATGGTGGTGCATGCCTATAATCCCAGTGACTCAGGAGGCTGAGGAAGGAGGATGGAGGCCAGCCTCAGCAACTTAATGAGGCATCAGCAACTTAGTGAGATCCTGTCTCAAACTAAAAAATAAAAAAAAGAGGACTGCAGATGTAGCTTAGTGGTAAAGCAAGTGTCCCTGGGTTCATTCATTCCCTAGTATAAAAAAAAAATGTTATGGACAATGGTCACAAAGGTGATAGAGAAATTCCCTGCAATGAGGGGAGAGGCATGAACATTTTATAAGCATCTCCTCCTATGTGCCAGGCCGTGCTGTCTTATCTTATTTAACCCTTACACAGCAGTGTCTCTTCTCTTACATTTCTCCCCTCCCCTCACTTTCAGCCCCTAGTCTTGCTTCCTCTTTCACTGAAAAAATGGAAGCAATAAGAAGAAGACATCTTAAGCATCAATAGGTGTTGGTGAGGATGTGGGGAAAAAGGTACACTCGTACATTGCTGGTGGGGTTGCAAATTGGTGTAGCCACTCTGGAAAGCAGAATGGAGATTCCTTTGAAAACTCAGAATGGAGCCACCATTTGACACAGCTATCCCACTCCTTGGCCTATACCCAAAGGACTTAAAATCAGCATACTTCAGTGATGCAGTCACAGCAATGTTTATAGCAGCCCAATTCACTATTTTGTGAATTGTGGAACCAACCAGCTAGATTGTGGAACCAACCTAGATGCCCTTCAACAGAGGAATGGATAAAGAAACTGTGGTATATATACACAATGGAATATTATTCAGCCATAAAGAGTAATAAAATTATGACATTTGCAGATAAATGGATGGAATTGGAGAAGATCATGTTAAGTGAAATAAGCCAAGCAAGCCAAAAAACCAAAGGCTGAATGACTTCTCTTATAAATGGTAGGAGACACATAGAAGGGGGGAGGGGAGGCATGGAACAATGGAGAAGGGATGGATTGTATAGCAGAAAATGGGGGGGTAAGGAAAGATAATAGAATGAGACAAACATCTATACCCTATGTACATGTATAAATATGCAAATTATATGATTCTACTTTGTGTACAACCAGAAAAATGATAGTTGTACTCCATTTGTGTACAATGACCTAAAATTAAAAAAAGAATAAAAAATAATAAAAAAGACAAAAAAAAAGGAATAAAAGTGAGAGAATCTGGAAAAAAAAACAATTACACAGAGAAATGTCCCAAGGCATTTTTTTTTTAAAAAAAAAAAATTTTTTTTTTAAAAAAAAAAAAGAAGAGGAAGACATCTGCAGCATCCCATCATTTCAACTATCTCCTACCTCCTATGTCCAAACATTCATCTTCCCTCTTCTTGTCAGGATGACTCCCCTGTGAGCCTGAGGCCAGCTCTTATTCCGATCTCCTTTGTGCTTGTGCTCTTATTCCGATCTCCTTTGCCTACCCAGTGACATCTCTCCAGCAGTCTTTTCCTTCCTGCATCAGCAGTTTTCCCTTTCTTTGGATCATTCCATCAGCACATGTTCCATGCCAGGGCTACTCAGGCCCCAGCGTATTGTAAAGAAAGAACTCAGAAGACTCAACGGAGAGGTTTGGACATTTCGTTACTCAAGGGCTCCTCCACAGGGCGGGGTGGAATATGATGAAGAGCCACATCCCGCCTCCCAGCAGGGGGAAGATACAGGATAGGTTACACGCCCATCGCCATGCAAAGTCCTTCAGGTACTTATGGGTACATGTTTTTACTTTACAACCAAGGTCATTCTACTTTGATCTTCACCTAAAGATTTGAGACAAGCAAAGTGGCCAGTTTTCCCTCCCCACTTCCTTCATTATCATATTCTTTAGAGTCCTTCTTCTCTTCCTGCCCTGAACAGCAAGCTTTCTTGGCACTGACTAGTGTTTACATAAACGTGCTGTGTAATACTGGCCACATTACAGAAGCCAAATCCTCCACTGACTGACAGCCCCCTGCAGCTACACTTTCTTCTTTCTACACCTGCTTTTAGCCCCGACACTCAAGAGTTATCTATATTTACTGATTACATTTCCATCTCAGTAGTCCAGCTGTCACCCTACCTCAGCCTATGGAAGCTATTCTTCTTGAACCCACCACTGACTTCCATGGTACTAAGTCCAGCGATCAGTCCTCAGTCCTCACTTTGCTCAGCCTCTCGCCAGCCTTGGACACAACAGACATACTTGATGCTTCTCGGAAGTTCATTCACTTGCTTCCCCAGAATCTACTCTCTCCAGCTTCACAGGTCACTTGGTTGCTTAAGTCCCAGGGTCCCATTCTCTGACTTTTTGTCCTCTCTAAATAAAAACCTCTACCTTGAACTTCAGACAGATAGGCAGATAGAAAAGATAGATAAAAATCTGGTTGGGATTGCGGCTCAGTGGCAGAGCGCTTGCCTATCATGTGTGAGGCACTGGGTTCAATTCTCAGCACCGCATATAAATATATGAATAAAATAAAGGTCCATCAATAACTAAAAATACATATAGAATAATTTTTTTAAACATATATACCAAAATTAACACAATCAAAAACACACTCTGCTTTTCTTCCCCAAACCCAGTAGGGGGAACATGCCTCCTACCAGTTAACAGCAACTCTTACCATTCACTGTTCAGTTCAAAACCTTGGAACCACCCTTGATGAATCTTTCCCCTCCCACTCTGCACCTAATCTATCAGCAAATCATCTCTCTTCCACCTTCACAATATGCCCAGAATCCACCCACCTCTCACTGCCTCCCCTGCTACCACCCTGGTCCAGACCACCATCATCTCTCTCCTGAATTTTTTCCAAAGCCTCCTAACTGGTTCCCTTCATCCCACCCTTGACTCCCAACACTGTGGCCAAGGCAGCGTGCTAAAATGCAAGTCACATAGTGTCACTCCTTCTCATCTTACTCAGAATAAATGCCATGTCTTTCCCATAGCCTGCAAGCTCTCTCTGTCATTCCTATTTTCTCCTCCAACCTCATCCTACTCCTCCCTGCCTCTCCCCACTCTCTCCACACATTTCCTAGCTGCCCTAGAGCACATGAGGTGTGTTCTACTTCTGACATCCACCCCGCTTGCTTCTGAAAGTCCTCCGATTTCTGCTCAAACATCGCCTTCTTCACAATGAGGCTTTCCCTGGTCATCCTGTTTAAAACTGCTCTGTCCCCATGTCCCCTTTCCCTGCCTCACTGTTCCAATAGCACTTACCACCTATGTCGTCTGCCTTTGTCAGCTGATATCTTATGAAGCCGACCTTTCATTTGCTGTCTAGAATGTAAGCTCTGGGAGGGCAGGACCTTAGGTCTGTTTTGGTCATGGTGATGTCCTCAGCTCTTAGATTCTAGTGCCTGCCATAGAAGAAGCCCTCAGGAACAGTCATCGAATGAATGGATGAACAAAAGGTGATGGAAAAGGACTTAACCTACTTGGTGCTTTACAAATAAGCTAGTAACTACAGGAACGGGAAAGAAATTGGCTGTACTTCTTTTCTTTTCCCATTGGACTCTGTAATGAGGCTGCACAGTTGTGTTATTATTTCAAAAGCAACAGCTTCCCCGTGTTTAACAATGTGCCAAATGTTTTTGCTGTTTGTTTCCATTCCTTTTCCCCTAATGGGGAAGGGGATGTGCTTGCTGATTTCGCCTCTCTCATCCCTCAGGGACTGGTTTTCCCTTTGTCACGTGGCTTCTCTTCTTGGGTTTAGCCAATGCTCAGTTGATAAAATCTTTGAGCACCTACTATGCGCTCTGTGTCTATGTGAAATTTAAGTCCATTGTGCATCACAAACATACAGCAAATGTTCATGCCACACTCCTAGTCAGCTCCACTCCTGGGAATATTTGTGACCAGTGTCCCTAGTGATAAAGGATGTCACCTCTCCACCAGGAGGTCGTTGATGCAGTGTGCAGTGCTGTGATAGTTCCCAGACTCTTCTGTAGAATTCTATATCAGTGTCAAAGCATTCTAGACCCACTTCACTTGACGATGGTTGTATATCCATTGATTGAATGAGGACACAAATGCTGCTTCCAGCACATTTGGAGTCACAAGTCCCTTGCAATAATTCGAACTGCCAGAGTCCACACTGATGCACTGGTGTCACTGGGAAGAGTCAAGAGACCTGGGCCTCCCCCTTGGTTCTGCCACCTCCTGGATGTGCCTCCCTGAGCAAGTTACTCTAACTTTCAAAGTTCATCTTGTCTTCTGTAAAATGGAAACATGTAACCTGCTACCTGTGCTAAGGTTGTGGTGTCCATCAACTGACGGATGGTGACAGGGCTTATAGGGACTTGTAATCACGTGTGCGGTTGAAACATTAGGAAACCTGTGTCTTTAGTATCTCAGCTCCCCTACACAGGTAGTGTCCTTGAATCCCTCTTTAGAAATCCCATCTCTTTAGAAAAATTAGCTGAGGTTATGTTGTGATGGACTTTTCTACTTCTCTTTATTGTCCAATTTCATTAGGCATATGTTGAAAATAAATGTATTATTAGGCTGTAAATCTCTAGGGCAGTGACAGTCTCCTCAGTTTCACTGCCTCTGAAAGTTCTTGCAACTGGCACTGGTCCCAGAACATGGCACACCTGCTCCAAAGACCTTCTAGGGGCTGGGGTCAGAGGAAGCCCTCACCTGAGCATAGGCCATCTTAAGTGACCTTCTTCCTTAGGTCACAACCTAAGAGGAATTTTCCCTTTGGCTCTTCCAAACAGGCTCACTTCCTCACTGAACGTTTTTGCCAGCTGCTCTCAATCCTAATATTTTGGCAGCTAAACAGCATGCTGTTCTGCAAAAGAGTTGGGAAACTGCTAATAGTCCCATATTAACAGCTTTTCAGCTCTCCTGCGATCCCCTTCAGGATCTAAGGTTGATACTAGGACACGTCTCCTGACATCCTGCCTTTTGTCCTGGACAAGAGAAGCCACTGTCCAGGGCTTCACATGTTAGGCTGCACCCCATATCTCAAACACAGAGAAACTATGAAGGAAAACATGGGCAATTCTGTCACTCAGGATCTGCTGCTCAACCTGGTACAGCAAGACACATCACCTTGAACACACTTTCTTGAAAATGATACCGTCCGGGTCCCAGGACATTGTTTCTCCACATCTCTTGTCTTATGTCCTTGAAACAAAAGGTGACTCTGTCTGAAATGTCAAGATTTGGGGTTATGTTGCTTCCCACGTTGGAGATCGACATTAGTTCAGAAGGTGTGTTAGCTGGGGAGGGGGAGGTGATTGATTGGCAGAAACGCTTAGGTCAAAGAAAAGACAAATTAATTAACATGTCAAATCCTTCCTATCACATAGCAAGAATGCAGTAGATTCTTGCATAATGCAGTGTGTGTCGAATATCCGTTTTCTTGCTCATCATGTTCCACTTGTGATTCTGGAGCTACCCATAAATTAGTGCAGTATTCACAACAATTGTATACAGTAGTTAAGAAATATTTTGCAATATGAAACAGTTCATATTACCTTCATGTGCGTGTGTGCATGGGTAATCCACCTTCTACTTCAACCTATTGATATTGTAGACTGCTTCTTTGCCATGGAGCTGATCTATGCTGACCTAGGATGTTTGGCAGCATTCCCCTTCTCTACTTGCTAGACACCAGTATCAAGTTGTATCAATCAAAAATGTACTCAGCTGGGCACAGTGGTGCACACTGGTAATCCCAGCTACTTAGGAGACTGGGGCAGGATACTAGGACAAATTTGAGACCAGCCTGGGCAATTTAGCAAGACCCTATCTCAAAAAACAAATAAAATGGGGATGTAGTTCAATAGTAGAGTACTTGCTTCATATGTGTCGGGCCCTGGATTCAATCCCCAGTACCAAAAGAAAAAAAATAAATATGCTCAGACATTACCAAATACTCCTGAGGAGCAAAATCACCCCCACTTGAGAACCACCTTTCTAGATACAATGTGCCAGAGGGTGATCCTGTTTCTTTACACTGGCCACTATTTGACTATTGCACACTAGAATTTGGAGAATAGTTTATTTAAATTATATTGATTAAAACTTTTATATCTATTAGTTATAATTGTATTTAACTCTTAATTTTAATAAATACTTTAAATATTTCAAAAGAAAAATTACTTTTTTTGGGGGGGTAGGGGGATACCAGGGATTGAACTCAGAGGCACTCGACTTCTAAGCCACATCCCCAGCCCTATTTTGCATTTTATTTAGAGACAGGGTCTCACTGAGTTGCTTAGTATCTCACTTTTGCTGAGACTGGCTTTGAACTCACAATCCTCGTGCCTCAGCCTCCCAAGCCGCTGGGATAACATGCGTGCACCTGTAAAAATTACTTTTTTGTAAATCTAAAAAAGACACAAGTTCAAATAGTTTGCATTGAGTTTAATTATACTTTAAAATAAAATATGATAAAAATATGTTAAAACTCTGGACACTGAATAAAATCAGATTTTTAAAATCCCAATCATTATCAACAGCAGAGCACATATGATATAAATACGTGTGTTCTTGATTACTTACCAACAAATTTGATGACTTTGCTGAGATGAAAAAATGAAAATTAGTGGGATAAATATGTCATAATTTATGAAGGACATGTGCTTTTTTAAAAAAGTATATTATATATTTTAATTTCACCCATGACTATCAAAGGGAAAAAATACATAATTGAATTAATGGGACATACAGCACTCACTTTTTATGTATGATGAAGATTTCATTCAGTTTACATGCCCACAACATAAAGACATTTTTAGAAAAGTTTTTGAGATACCTGTTTTTTCCCATTAATGTTTTTTTCATTTACACATAATGATGGTACATTTTTATGGAGTACAATATGATATTTCAATACATGTATACAATGTGTAATGATCTGTTTCTATACCATTACTACCACCTGGTTCTACAATTGCAATTTTATCATTTTGTTTCATATATGAGAGAGCAAACTCAATGTTTTTTCTTTTTCTCCATGTGTTCTTTGAAAAAATAAATAAAGGTGCATGGAATATTGATAGTATCTGTATAAAAATTGTGATATACAGTCATGGTCCTTACCATGAAATATATAAAATCATCTGAAAAATTCTAAGTGATGAAAGGCCAAATTTTTCCTGCTGTATTTTTAAAAAGGAAATAGAATGACTAATATTTTCAGGAAAAATGAATGATGTCTGTTCTTACTTTATTCCTCACCCCAACATCACTGACCATCAAACAAACACTAAGACATGCACAAGAATAATTCAGTTCAGTCATATTTGATATCTGGGTGAATTTCTGTTGTATAAAAACTAGTTTCATACACATTTTGTGTTTTATTGTTTTAGATCGGTCAGAGGAGGAGGCTGTCATGTATTTAACTTAACGACTTACTTGCTTGGTTTAGAATACATGATTCTTGGGTCTCCACTGATCCTTTTGCCAGGGTTCTAGCACACATGGGGTACAGACTTGGTCATCCCCTTGACCAGAGACCTCAGTCCAGGGCCTGAAATGGGACCTTGCCAGCTCTGGAACTGGAGATGGGTTGTGGGTAGGAGTAAAGGGAGGTTGGGGCTGGCTGATCAGACTTGTCTATTTATTCTTCAATTATTAATGGATCGCGTCCTGTTGTCTAGGTACTGGGCTAGGCCATGAATTGTAAAACAGTCCCCACCCTTAAGCAGCTCATTTTGAGAGGCCTTACTAATCTCCATTTCTATCTCCTTCCCTTTTTCTCATTCTTTCTCTATCCACAAGCCATAACAAAGGAGAGAGATACCTATTTAGGATTAATTGTATTTATTAAGTTCCATATTCACTTTTTCAGAATTTTGCTTTCTGCTGTGCTAAGCAACAATTAATTTAATTTAATTCAACAGGATTTATGAAGCTCCTTTTACCTGACAGGCGTGGATCTGTCCTCACAGGACCCAACAATCCAGGAAAAAAGGGCATCTCCCTCTGCCACCCGCAGAGGAGCTCTGCCACCCGCAGGGGCAGGAGGGAAGTAAGGAGCTCTTATGTTGGGCTAAGGCAGCAATAAAGGGTTTGTACAAAGTGCAAAGATAACAGAGGAGGGTAGAAATGAACTTTTTCTGGGGAACCTTTTTCTGGATGAGGCTTCACCAGGGTGCTCTCTGAGCTGAGTGGAGCAGGGTATGTAGAAGCCACCCAACCCAGTCCCCCAGGCGGAGAGGCTGGAGGAGGATGGACAGAGGAAGCAGCCCTGGTTGAATGCACGATTGACAGGAAAATACAAGAACCAGCAGCTGGCACATAGTAGATGCTCTGTGGGCTCTTGTTTCCTTCCTTTCTATCCTAGTAGGATGACCATGCCTGGTTTTTCATGATAGAGCTTAAATTATTCCTAGAGACATAATGTCCTGGCCCCAAAGAACAATCATTCCGTGAATGTTCTGGCCCTTGGTGTTGGAGCTGTGCCTTTCGGCTACCTTCCATATCCACAGAGGCAGCTGTCATCTCTGCAAGCAAAAGGGCAAGGGCAAGGATTAAGACTTAGGGTGCGCTGGCTGCCTCCCATCCCAGGGTGGTATGGTGATCAGAAGACATAGGAGCATGAGTAATGGGGGCAAGGAGGTAGTTGTTCCCAAAGACTCAGAAGACATCACCTGTCATCAAGAATTCAAATCTTTTTTGGAGGGAAACAAACCTATGAAACATACAAGTGACTTAGAACTTGGGAAGTTTGCAAGCAAAATATCAGGACATAGAGAGACTCCCCCTAGGTTGGGCGGATGCTGAAGGAGAGGAACAACTGGGTGGGGTAAGTTAATCTGGTTGTGCCTCCTAGAGAAGCTGCATGGGAACCAGTCAGAGAGAAGGCACAGCATGCTGGGGAAGCAGCACACCAGAGCAAGTGAATTAGCAGAGCAAGTGAGGACAATGAACAGATGCACACAGTGGGGGCCAATAGGCCATGCAAACAGAGAGCCACTCTGCGCTGTGCCACTTCCCCAAAGGCAATGGGGCAAGGGGATGGAGAAGTGAGAAACAGGGTTGGGAGGAGGCTTTCTGGGGACTGGAAGAACCTTCTGCAGAAAGGCTGGGCTGGATACCATTTAAGATTTACTCCAATTTTCAGACCTTTCTTATAGACAAGAGTCCCACTCTTTGGGGTGCCCATGCCCAGCATGGTGTATCCTGACTGACTTAAATTAATTTGGGTAATACATTCCCCTTGGTTTAGGATAAGTCTGTAATCAAGGCCTGGCCAGCCAGCACTATGGGTGATATAGAATTGGAAGGTTCTGGGAAGGGAGAGACAGGGAAGAAATAGTCCATCTTCTTCCTGTGCGGGAGGTTGATGTGTCTGGATGTGAGATCTGGAACTGCTGCAGCCGTCTTGCTGCCAGCCCGAGGACAAAGCCAATGGAGAGAGGCAGAGCAGAGGGATCACAGAGGAGAGGAGCCAGAGCCCTGGAACCCTGTGCTGGCAGTTGCCTCCTCCCTCAGGAGGATAAATCCTCTTGTTACTCCACTGGGGGACTGGTTTTTTATGGCTTGCAGTCAAGGGCATCATAATATCTACCTATCTATTCTTTTTTACATGATTAGCTAGGCCACTAGCAATGAGAAAGTTATAATTCTAGAAAGAAGAACCCATTGAGGAGACTGATATATACAAGTAACTACATATATTTCAGCATGATTATTGCATGAAATTGAGGATGCCATGCTGCTAGAGATGGAACCAAAAGTGGAGGCCAGGTCTCAGAGACTTGTACCCTTTTCTAGGAAACCTGGTCTTTAGGATACTTGAAATCCATTGGTGGGAAGGTTATATTACCCTGAATAAAGAGGCAGCAACCTGCAGGACTACTGAGTGGGGAGCAACCAGGACAATATAGATGAGGCTCAGCCTCACCTAGAGATTCAGGGCAAGGACTTTGGTGACAGACACACTGGGTCTGAATTACTGTTCCACCACTCATGAACTGCGTGCTTTGAGTCAACCTCTCTTAGCCTCAGTTCTCTGAGACAAGTCACACTCCTCAGAATGTGCTATGGTTTAAATGTCCGCTCCAAAACTCAGGTTGAAATTTAATTGCCAATGTAATGGTATTGGAGGTTGGGGTGATCCCTTTAAGGGGTGATCCAGTCATGAGAGATCTCCCTCATGAAGAGGTGTGTGCTGTTCTCATGGGAGTAGGTTAATTATCGTGGGAGTGGGCTCCAGATAAAAGACGAGTTTGGCTGACTGTCTCTTGCCCTCTCACCATGTTACAAAGCAACACAGAAGCCCTTGCTGGATGCCAGTACCATGTTCTTGAACCTCCCAGCCTCCTGAACTATAAGAAATAAATGTCTTCTTTATAAATGATCCAGTCTGTGGCATTCTGTTATAGCTACAGAAAATGGACTAAGACAGAGTAGTTGTGGAGTGCAAGTGAGTTTTCCCTCTTGTGACCTGCACTCTTCTGGTTGTTCTCTGAATATTCACTGAACCTCTGCAAGGGGCTGGGCATTGTGCTGGGATCAGATCAGTGTTATAAAGGGCCATTTCTGCCACCAAGGGGAGGAAGCATTCCAATAAGGAGACCAATTCATGAGACAGTAATTGGCAACATAATGTGCAAACTACCAAGTAGAGATAGACCCAGGCTGTGAAGAATTTTTTTTTCTAAAATGCAATGAACAAAAAGTTCAATGATTGCAAAAGCTCAGCAAGTTGGTGACTCAGTTGGCAAGGGGAACCATTTCCTCTCTGCATGTTCCCCCACAACTCACTGCACACCAATTTTTTCTTTACCCTGAGACATTTCCTCAACCCATCAGTGGGACCAGCTGAAGAAAAAAAACCAGCACTCCCAGCTTCCTCCAGGGCTTATGTACTGGCTCACCCATCAGGGTCACTTCTCAAGGGCAGTTTCCCAGCCTGTCTCTGAGGAAAGTCTGGCATCTCTCCCAGGTCCTGTGGCCGCCTGTCCACTTGGTATTCCTGATTACAAATCTCAGGCGAACTTTCCTATAGAGCGAACTCCCACCCTGCTAAGAGCCATACCAAGCCATGCCTAATCAACCTTCATCTGAAACAAATCCTTTCTTGGAAGGGAACTGGGCCATGATTAATTCTCCATACTCAGCCCCAAACCGTAACCTTTTGGAATGGATTCTAGAGGTTTCTTGGAATTGTCATTATCCCAGCACTGCAGTTCCATGGCTGTATTCATCGGGCAGTGTACAAGTCTGTTTCCCCAGTGGTCATTGACTTCAGTTCCTTATTCTGATAATTCAGCTTCAGAGCTGCCACAGATTCAGTGACCATTTCCAGGAATCCCAACGGTCCCCTTCCTTGGCACTCAAAGCCATTCTTCACCCACACCTTGGAAAGCACTGGAGGATGATATGAAACAGGGAACCGACTGTAGAAATACTTTATGGCAGTACAATATGCATACAGAAAGGGGCACACAGCGTCACGGCCCCTCTGTTAATGATCTCAGTAGGGCTACACGGATAGCCAGCACCCAAGGCAGGCAAGGAGTAGAACATCGGCAGTGCCTTCCCATCTCCAGCCCCACTCTCTCTCCCTCAAAGTTAACTTCTAACGCCATAGTAGTGCTTGAACCAGGGAAGCATCCAAGGTTTTAAGCAAGAAAGAAGTGCAATCATATTTGGTTTTGGAGAACTCTTCCAGGCTTGTAAGAGGGCAAGACGCGGGGAGGCTGAGTGGGAATCTGCTACAGAGGTGCTGATGGCTGGATCAGAAAGGTGGCTGGGAGGGCGGGAGCAGGGGGTCATGAGTCCAATTTGTCCACTCTCTCAGCTGTGATTTTCTGCGGTCTGCAGATTGATTAAATGACCTTAAAAGCCTCCTACCCCCAACCCTGAAAGTCTTTTATTCAAACCAGTCATCCGGAAAGTGAGCCTCCCACTGGTGCTTAATTCACTCAAGGAAAGATTATAGAACCTGGTTACCAAGCTTTGAAAAGTTGCTCATAAAATTCAGCAGGAGCCTGCAATCCTCAGAGACTTCTATTTTTACCAAAAACACACACAGAGAAGTGGAGAATTTTCAAATGAATTAGACATGAGATTGATCTTTTTATACCAAAAAGAGAGAGAGAAGAAAGGAACAGGGATGCTGAGTCTGAAGTCCTCTCCGGCCCCCAGTTTTCCTAAGCTGACTCATTTTGGTTGCTCTGACCCAGGCAAGGGTTAGTGGCCAGAGAAACCCTGTGGGCTCCCCAAGATGAGGGACATAGTCTTGTTCCCAACCACCCAGACTGGGCCTGCTGCACTGTGGGAGGAGCTGGCCAAAATGTTTCCCCAACCACAGCTGAATCAGAACAATGTACACCGTGAGTGAACTGGTAGCCTCCCACAGGTCAAGCTCAGACAGGGCTGGGGTGATCACCCCCGGGTCCCCAGCTGGCATGGCAGAGCTCTGAAGTCAGCAAAGGTTTCAGACCCATCTTGTTGTGTATTCATCAAGCTGCAGGCCTCCTCCACGGGGACAGTGCCTTGTCAGCTTCCTCACACCCTGTCTCTGGCTGAGGCCCATCAAAGATGCTGTTTCTTCTATGAGCTTTGCATAAGCAAGATTTGTGGTTTCCAGTGCTCTGTGGAACCCCCCGGGTTCCGTGAAGGCAGCTCCAGAGCCACGGAGACGACAGTACTCTGAGTCCCTACTCACTTTGACGAGGGAAGTTCCACTTTTAATCTAGACTTGGGATCACATAGCACTCCTCTCAGAAAACATGGTCAGACAGGATGTTCTCTGTCTTCTTGGCCATAATAGTGTGACTAAAAAACTACAGTTGCTCCTCAACTTCAATGGGGTTACATCCCAATAAAACTGTTGTTAAGTTGAAAATATCCAAAGTTGAAAATGTATTTAATAGAGTCAAGGATAAAAATCACAAGGTCATTTCAATAGATGCAGAAAAAGCCTTTGATAAAATTCAATATTCTTTCATGATAAAAGCCTTGAATAAATTAGGTTGAGAAGAATCATACCTCAACAAAATAAAAGCTATCTTTGACAAAACCACAGCCAACATCAGACTGAATGGGGAAAACCTGAAAGCGTTCTCTCTAAGATGAGGAACGAGACAAGGGTGTCCACTCTCACCACTCTTATTCAATATAGTACTAGAAATTCCAGCCACAGCAATCATGCAAGAGAGAAATAAAGGCATACACATAGGAAAGGAAGAAGTCAAATCATCCCTGTTTGCAGATGATACATAAAAAATCCTGAAGACTCCACCAAAAGACTTAGGAGTGATAAACACACTCAGAAAAGTAGCAGAAGACAAAAATCAATGTAAAAAAATCAGTAGATTTTCTATATACCAATAATGAACTTGCTGAGAGAGAAATCAGGAAAAGAATCCTATCCAAAATAGGCATACACACACAAATAAGATATCTAGCTAGGAATAAACCAGCTAAGGCTATGAAATACCTTTACAACAAAATTACAGGGGCTGGGGTTGTGGCTCAGTGGTAGAGCACTTGCCTAGCATGTGTGAGGCACTGGGTTCAATTCTCAGCACCGCATATAAATAAATGAATAAAATAAAGGTCCAGGGCTTGGGGATATAGCTCGGTTGGTAGAGTGCCTGCCTCACAAGCACAAGGCCCTGGGTTCAATCCCCAGCACCACCAAAAAGAAAAAAAAGGAAAAAAAGGTTCATCAACAACAATAAATAAATAAATAAATAAATAAATAAATAAATAAAAGATTTTTAAAAATTTACAGAGCACTAAAGAAAGAAATTGAAGATGGCATAGAAGAACAACCCCTCATGTTCACGTGTTGAGAAAATTAATATTGTTCAAATGGTTATACTACCCAAAGCAATCTAAATACCCACCAAAATACCAGTGACATTCTTCCCAGAACTAGAATAAAACAATCCTAAAATTCACATGGAAGTCAGGTGCGGTGATGCATGCCTATAATCCCAGTGACTCAGGACGCTGAAGCAGGAGGGTTACAAGTTCAAAGCCAGCCTCAGCACTTAGTAAGCTTCTAAGCAACTTAGTGAGATCATCCTGCCTCAAAATAAAAAAATAAAAAGGGTTGGGAATGTGGCTCAGTGGTTAAGAGCCCCTGTGCTCAATTCTAACTCTGGAGGCATTGCAATACTCAAGTTCAAAACATACACAAAATCATACATACTAACCAAAACAGCATGGTATTGGCATAAAAACAAATCCATAGATCAGTGGAACAGAACAGAGGACCCAGAAATAAATCCACATACCTTTGGTCAACTATTCTAAGCAAAGGTGCCAAAACTCACATTGGAGAAAGGACTGTCTCTTGAATAAATGATGCTGGGGAAAGTGGATATTCACATGTAGAAGATTGAAACTAGACCCCTGTCTCTCACCCTGTACAAAAATCAACTCAAAATAGTTCAAAGACCTTAATGTAAGAAACTACTACAAGAAGGAAAGAGAAACACTTCAATGTTGGTACAGGCAGTGATTTCCTGGATAGGACTCAAATAGCCCAGGAAACAAAAACAGAAACTGACAAATGGGATTACAACAAATTAAAATGCTTCTTCTGCACAACACAGGAAACAATCAACAGAGTGAAGAGAAAACCTGTGGAATGGGAAAAAAAAAATCTTTGCAAGCCATTCATCCGGCAGAGTATTAATACCAAAAATGTATGAAGAACTCAAAAAACTTAACAAAAAACAAATAATCTAATTATTAAATGGGCAAATGATATGAATAGACATTCCACAAAAGAAGTACAAATGGCCAACAAATATATTTTGAAAATTTTCTCAATACCTTTAGTCAACAGGGAAATGCAAATCAAAGCTACACTGAGTTTCCATCTCACCCCAGTCAGAATGGCTACTGTAAATGATGATGACAATAATGATACTAATAACAACAAAAAATAACAACAAACAAAATAAAAATGTTGGCAAGGATGTGGTTAAAAAGGAAGCCTTGCCAGGCGCGGTGGCTCATGCCTGTAATCCCAGCACTTGGGAGGCTGAGACAGGAGGATCGCGAGTTCAAAGCCAGCCTCAGCAACTTAGTGAGGCCCTAAGCAACTCAGTGAGACCCTGTCTCTAAATAAAATACAAAATAGGGCTGGGATGTGGCTCAGTGGTGGAGTGCCCCTGGGTTCAATCCCCAGTACCAAAAAAAAAAAAAAAAAAGGAAGCCTTATATCCTGTTGGTGGGGATGCAAATGAATGCAGTCACTGTGGAAAACTGCATGGAACTTCCTCAGAGAACTAAAAACACAACTGACACATGACCAGCTATCCCACTCCCAGTTACACACCCAAAGGAAATGAAGTCAACATACAAAGGAGACAGCTGCATGCTCACCTTCACTGTGGCAATTGTGTTCACAATTGCCAAGACATGGAATCAGTCTAGGTGTCCATCAACGCATGGGTATGGATACAATGGAGTATTGTTTAACCATAAAGAAGAATTGAAGTGGTATGAATGTACATCATGCACAACCACAGAAATGAAAATTTGTACCCCATATGTGTACAATGAATCAAAATGAAGTCTGTAAAAATGAAAATTAAAAAAAGAATTGAAATTCTGTCATTTACAGGAAAATAGATGGAACTAGAAGGCATCATGTTAAGTAAAATAAACCAGACACAAAAGATAAGTATCACATGTTTTCTCTCACATGTGGAAACTAAAAAAAAAAAAGACCTGAGAGTAGGAGAGAGACTATTAGGATTGGGAGGGGAAGGAGGTGGAGCAATAGGAGAAGGGAGGGTGGACATAATCAAAGTCCCATATATGCATATATGGAAATGCCACAGGGAAATCCATAATCCATTAATCTGAACAATTAATATAATATAATAACAATGAAAAAGAAAATGTACTTAATACATCTAAATTACTAAAATCACAGTTTTATATCACAGCCCAATCTGGGGCGTTTCCCCAGAGGAAATAGGGACTGGAGGGTATTAAGTGCATATGGCCTGCTCAGGAAGAGATCAAAATTCAAAATTCGGGATCAGGATTGTGGCTCAGTGGTAGAGCACTTGCCTAGCAAGTGTGAGGCCCTGGGTTCCATCCTCAGCACCACCTAAAAATAAAATAAAGGTATTGTGTCCACTCACAACTAAAAAATATATATTAAAAAAAATCAAAATTTGAAGTATGGTTTCTATCAATGCATATGGTTTCACGTTGTCATAAAGCTGAAAAATCCTGAGTCCAGGTGTCATTAGTTGGGGACTGTCTGTAACTTGTGCATAGTTCACCAGGCAGGAGAAGATAACCCTTTAAAAAGGCTTTTTTTTTTCTTTAACCAATGGGATAGGGATGACAAATTCAAACCTTAATGAGCTCAGACAGGTAAGTAATAGAGCAAAGTAGGCTTCTGCAGGACAAGAGGAAGCCATAGGTCTTTGACAAAATGAAGTGAGCACCCTTCTTGCCCTCAGCCAATCCCCTGCATGTGAAAACGCACACTTAACATGGCCAAGTCCTCTGATGCCTCCAGAGAAGACAGATATAACAATTGTTGATGAATACGTGAAATTTTAAATAATGGCAGTTCATCCAAATTTTAAAAAGACATTTGTAGCCAACATTACGCACAGTCTGAGGGCACAGGTTTCGGGTTTTGGCGCACTGGTAAAGCCAGCCAGACAGTTGGAGGAGAGAAAGGGTTGAAGGCCTAGGACTTCAGGGGCTCAGAACAGGAGGCCTAAGTTGGGGTGGTGGAAACAAGGAAGACGGGGAGCCGCAGTTTCCAGAGGGACAAAGACCTGAGCCAGTCATTTCAACACTGAGGATCTGTGGGGACAGGACCCCAGCCCAGAGCCCAGGGCATCTGGGGAAGGTCCTGCTACGCAGTGTGGCTCAGGGCTGGGGGATCCTCCATCAGAGCTGCCTGCCTTGGAACAGTCCAGGAAGCCTGGGCAAAGAGCAGTGTCCACACCGACCACAACCAGGGACCAAGGCCCTCACCTTTGGTCTGTACCAAGCTTGTTGCCCAGCGGATCTCCTCAAACCTGAGTTGGTTTTCTTCAGAAAATAATGCAATGTGCTGATTCTTTCAACCCAAATGCCCTAGAACGGTGACTCTTAAAGTGTTGACTGTAGACCCCCGAGGGTCCCTGGAACTCTCTCAGGAGGCACTTAAGGTAAGACAATCTTTCATAATAACACGATGACATCATTCATCCTTTGCACTCTGTTGGCATCACACTGCAAAAGCCTGGTCATCGTGTTCATCACTGCCTCGTGCTCACGACTTTGCCTAGGAAGGTTCTTTATGAAGCAGTAAGAATTACTAATTTTATTAATCTTGACCCTTGAGTATTCATATTCTAGTATCCTCTCTAACAAATTCTGCTGCAGGCGGAAGGGTGGTGTTCGCCCTGAAGGAAATCTCTCTGGGGTGGCTGGAGTTATAAGCTGCACCAGCCTTTTTCCTTTTTCTGTCTTAATGGAACACCATTTTTACTTAGAAGAATCACTGGTAGACAAAATGTGGTTATTCAGACTTGGGTGTTTGGCAGCAGTTTTCTTTCAAATGAACAAAGTGAGCCTGCCACATCAAAGCGATCCGCTGACGGTACTTGTTGCCAATGACAGAATCTGAGCTTTCGAGCAAAAATTCAAAAATTTTGGAAAACTTTACATCCATTACTGTAAGTGTCCCACTACTTTAAGACTTCTCTGATGAGGTTGGTAGTGAAATCATGAATACTTTTTAAAATCCTACAAAGAAATGTGTCAACATTTGAAAAGTCAATATAAGTCATTGAATCAATATTTTCCAAATGAGCAAATCACACATGAGTAAAGGATCTTACAAAAATGCAAGCAAATGGATGAACTTAACAGAAGGAGAAGTTCACTGATTGAACTATGACTTTAAATTTCACATTACCACTTATTTTTTAAGGAATTACCACTATCTGAAAAGATGAAATACTTTTTTATAACTACGCATGTAAGGAAGTGGGTTTTCTTCACATACTTCAACAAAAGCAATATTCCCAGCAGATTGAATGTTGTGAGCCAGACATTGAAAGAGAGTCACAAAAATGTAAAATGATACCACTCTTTTCATTTGATATTTTGTTTTGGAAAATAGAGTGGTTGTTTGTTTGTTTGTTTGTTTGTTATACTGGGAATTGAATGCAGGGGCACCTTACCACTGAGCTACATTCCCCAGCCCTTTTAATTTTTTATTTTGAGAAAGGGTCTCACTAAGTTGCTTAGGGCCTTGCTAAATTGCTGCAGCTGGTCTCAAACTTGTGATCCTCCTGTCTCAGCCTCCCAAGTGGCTGGGATTATAGACATTCACATCCACATTTGGCAAATAACATTATTTTTAATGTATTAAATGCAAATGTGTCAATATTTATTGGGTTTATCATTTTCTTACAATGAATGACTAAATACAATTTTTCAAAACCTCAGTTTTTATTTTGGATATAGTAGATAATCATGATCCACATACAATTTTTCAGGGTGTAAAAGAAGTCACGTGGATATGAATTTTGAGAGCACTTTGTCTAGAGCAAGTCCTGCCTATTTTGTACTGCTTCTCTGAAGAGCCCAGAAAGAGCTCAGTCCCTTAGGGAGAGAGAAAAGAGGGGCAACAGGAGAAGTTATGATTTGCAACTTAAAATTCACTTTCACATTGATGATACCATTTCATCTCAACCCTCTCTGGAAAGCTAACAGTACCTGTCTTTCACACCTAAGGAACTGAGACTCTGAGAGGTAAAATACCTGGCCCCACATAGCTGTCAGGTAGAACAGGCAGGATTTGAACCCAGGTCCCCTGACTCCTTCTGCTGGTGTGCACCTTACCTCTGCACCTGGGATGAGCCTGGGCCCCTGCCCCTTTCTTTCTCATCTGTCCCTTAAATTTAGTATCATGGACAATACAAGGCTGTCTGAAAAGAGGAACTGGGGTTCTTTTCCCACATCAAACATTCTGAAATAGCCTGCAGCCTTCTGTACCTTGTGATCCATCTGTCCCCTGCTACTGACTGAGGGGCCAACAGGGGTCACTTGATCTAGAAGAGGGGGCCATCCATGGAATGTTCTGAGCCAGTCGGCTTCTCTCTACTAGGAATTTGAATTGAGAGACACAGGATGTTTGGCAGTTTGATAGAAAGTCTTGGAACTGAACTCACACTGACTTAGGGGTCAAAGTGTCTATTTTTGGAGCTCACGAAAGATGACTAAACAGAGGAAACTAAAAAGAAAGAAAGAAAGAGAGAGAGGACAAAAAGAAGTGGCCTTGAGGAGACTGAAGGCTCGTGACTTTGCAGTCCCCAGAAGGTCTGCCTACCTCCCTTTCTGTTCTCCAGCACCCTGAGGTGGCCCATGATGTGCCTACATTTATCCCTCCCACCCCCTGGCTTTGAGTACGGCCAGCTCTCAGCTCCCTGCAGCTCCTGGGCTGCTGCTCTCAGCAGCTCCAGATGGGCCAGTTAAGCTCTCTAGTTTCTATTTCCCTCTGTGAATTGGAGCAGTGACAGGGAGCCACACAATAGGCATTTTATTGACCCATAGTCCGTTTGCTTCGGGCCTTTCAGAACCCGATCCTGCCCCGAGAGTAGCCTGGGAGGCCCGGGAGCAACTCGTCCTTTGAGTACTGCTGTTTTCTCCCTTTCCCTCAGTAACCACATTTTCCCTTTATTCGAAGCAATATGCACAGTAATCAAACACACCCTCAACTCTGTGAAAATTGCTTGAAATGGGATTTAGGCTCAGATGGATGGATTTCATTTCATAGGACTTATTGGTGACAAAGAGTTTTTCTCCAGCTCAGAACGCAAATCTCTGTTTTCTATATTTATCCAAAGCTGGAGAATCCGTCCCCCAGCCTCGTGAAGCACCAAGAGCTAAGGAACTCTGGCTTTGAAACATGTTGGCAGAAAGACTAACTTGTCATGGAAAGACAGGAAGAAAAGGCTGTGTGTCCTATGTCCTCTCACCACAAGCCAGGTGCACCTTGTCCAGTCCAAGTCCTGGCCAACTCGACTTCCTCTGTCACCTTTCCATCCCACTTCCCAGCCTACAGCCCCCTCTGGCACATCTCGACCAGGACAGGAGACTGACGGATCCACGCCTGCCCACTTCTTTCTAAGTATTACGATAATAATAATATGAAATCCTTGTCCTGAGTTGAATTATAACAGAGACCACAGCTCAAAAAAGCTTCAGTAAAAATAACACTGTCATAGAATTGGTACGACCTTCCAGTGGGGCAGTTTGACAACAGGTATAAGAAGTTTCAAAAGAAGGTCAGAGGATGTAGCTCAGTGGTAGAGCTTCCCTAACACACGAGTCCCTTAAGAGCTTTGATACGATTTATTCTTTTTAATACAGTAATTTGTTGTTGTTGTTGTTGTTGTTTAAGGAATTTATCCAAAGTTAATAGTAAAGATACAGGTTGGTACACACCTGTAATCCCAGCTACTTAGGATGCTCAGGCAAAAGAATCTCAAGTTTGAGCCAGCCTCAGCAAGTTGGTGAGACCCTAAGCAACTTAGCAAGAATTTGTCCCAAAATAAAAAATAAAATGAGCTAGGAATGTGGCGTAGTTGTTCAATCCCCAGAGCCACACTAAAAGAAAGAACCAACCTAAAAAAATGTCTAACAAGAGAAATTATCATATAATCCAATATGCATGACCATTAAAAATCTTATCATCAAAAACTACCTAAGGATATGAAAAATTGCTTATTATAAATTTGTTAAATAAAAAAAATCAAGCTACAACCACCAGTATATAAATTATCCTAACATATATATGAAAATAGTGTATACAACATTTATAGTTAATATACACTTTACATTAGTGGTATAAATAGTGTTTTATATGTGTGTTTATGTCTATCACTGGAAGTTAAGGCAATAAAATGGTAATAAAAATGTAGATTTATGCATGAATTTCATTTTCTTCATATTTCTATGCATTTTCCCCAAAATGTTCATGAATATATACTACTTTTATAACTAAAGATAATAATGTTAAAATAATTTCTAAGTAACAAAACCAAAATCCTTGATGTGGGGCCATGTGATCCTTGGGCAAGTGATGCCATCTCTCTGAGCCTCACTTCCGACTTCTGTAAAATGGCAAAAATTCCTCTTCCTTTTTTGAGCTGGGTAGGGGAGTAGTTGTGAGGATCAGATAAAATTAAATGTAGCATACGAATTATTACTTCTCATATATTTGTCCAAAATGGTCTATTTAAAATGTCAATTAGAGCGGCCAAAAGCTTTCCCATGCCTCCACATTCAAAGCAGGACGAAGTCCCAGCTCTGCAGCCCCAGCCCCAGCCCCAGCCTCTGGTTCTCTCGGATCAGGCTGATCAGACCTGAAGTTCCAGCCACAGTAGCATATCCCTGGTTTCTGTGGCTCCTAGTCTTTCTTCTGCCTCATTCCAGGCATCTAGGAAGAGTAGAAATCTTGTTTTATTTAAGAAATGGACAGAGACTTCTCCAGGAAGAAGTGGGGCCCAGAACTGGTGCCCACTGGAGGGGGTGTGTCTTGTTCTTTTATAGACTCCAGGACCCCCCACCTTCTCTTTCTTCTCAGTGTACCTGCCCAAGGGCAGGAAGGAGCAGCACAGGGGTTAGTCACTCATGTTGGGAAGTGCCATCCCCATCCCTGGGGGTGTTAGCAACCTGTCGAGGAGGTTAGCTGTTAGCAACCCAGTGATGACCAGCCCTCATCTTCTCAACCCCATCATTCATTATCTACACCCATTGCCAGGTCTTCAACCGCTGCCTCAGTTTGTTGAGGACTGTGATGTTTCCTGTCCCCTCAGGTCAGTTGGGGCTACAGGCACATTGCTTTTTTGGCAAAGAAAAAATGCAAGGAGTCAGTACAATGAGCTCATTTTATAGAATTATTCTCTTAGTTTTGTGTCATCCTCACCCCCTTCAAGGGTTGGTCTTAGGCCATTTTTTGACTTAGAATATTTTGGTACCCAAGGTAGAACTTCTTGTTTTAACACCAACTGCTGAAATTATGGAATACAAAAAACACTTCCTAGAGGCAGTTTTTCTGACTTTACTGCTTTCTCTTTGGAAGCTCAGACATTTGTCCATGTCAATTTGCCCTGCTCTAAAGAAAATGAAATTTTCTCAGTGGCAACAGTTACTGCTCAAACTAAGCCTCTGAAACCATTTCTTACTCACCCTCTGAGACAGATCGGGAACCAGGAGTAGCCTCTGCTACTTCCCTCTTCCCACACACTGAGACCTCCCAGAGAAGCAGCAGGACTGTCCACCCTTGGATGACACATCCTTCATTTGAGTGATTTAAGGAACTGTCTCTTTTGGGGCAGGTCCTGCACATGGCTACTGAGTTCAGTTGGAGCTGGAGAGATGGCAAGAAAGAGTGATACCCAGGGGCTCCCAGTCAGGGAATATAAAATGGGGTTACATTCACGTTCATGCCCCAACTGCAATGGCCCTGAGCAAGCCCTCACTTGCTCAGCCAGAATCTAGTCCCTCTCCAGAGGATCCTGGTAAGTTCTGGAACCACTGCAAGAGAGCCTCACATTGGGCACAGGCCAGGTTTCCAGCTGCAGAAGCCGCTGGTGGCTGCCCTGAGACATCTCTTCCTCTGGCTTCTACTCACCCAGTTAGCTGCTTGGTGAAGCCTTTCCAAGGTCACCAATCCTCTGCAGGGCACAGTTCTGTGCAGAAACAAGAAAATAACCTCTTCCCACTCTCAGGTTATACTTTGTCACCTGGCTCTTAACACACCTCCCTGTGTGTGCCTGGAATCTCACCAAATCTTGCATGAAAATAATTCCATTGATTTCAGATCCTTATCCCTCTAGAGATGCAACAACCCAGGCCTGGTGGGGATAGGTGGAGAAGAGACCCATGACATCCCTGCTATCTTCTTCCAGTGAGAAAATATAAACTTCATGCATCTAAATGAAGGCAATGAGAACACTCGCAAAAAGTAGGTTCTAATTCAGTCAAAATTGCCCTTTGATGCACATCAGTGAAAAATGACAGGGTTAGATAAGCAGAGGCTGCCTGCTTGCTCCGTGTTGTTCTGAACCGACAGCATGTGTTCTGCCGAGAAGACAGAGTCAGCAAAGCTCCTCCTGGTTGGCGGGGAGGAAGTCAGAGAGGGTTCTTTTTACACAGACAAACACTCCGCCTCTCCTGTAGAGCACCACCTGTTTGTTCTTTTCTTTCCTTTCACTCCCCTGAAAACACTGTTCGTTGAACCTGGCTTTCCACTGGGCCAGTCACTTCAACAGAGCTAAGCAAGAGCAGTTAGCTCCTGCTTTGAGGCCCGAGGGCAACAGGGCATAATAGAATCTCTCTGCTGCTCCTGGTGCACTGGGGAAGAGTCTATTCTAGGCATCCAGTTCACATTTTCTCTTAAACTAGTACTAAATTGAAAAAATACATCAGTAAAGTCTGCCATTACCTGAAGTCAGGGCTTGGCCATGCCTTTAGCACAGCCTCGTTTTGTCAGATGGAAAGTTACTTTCAATCACAAAATATCTTGGGAAGGTTTGGGAGCTAATTTTTTCTGTCCTTGGATAATCTGGTCCTGCTGACCTGGGGAACAGCCTGCCAGCCGGCTGCCATCACCAGTGCAGATCACAAGCACCCTGGCCCCTCAGCTCCAGTTCCTTTCCAACAGAGCTGCCATACCCGACTTGGTGAGCGATCTCTGGCTGCCATTCAGGGGGAGACAGATGGCTGAGAAATGATTTTCTGGAGTTTCCTGACCAGATTTCTCTCCCATGTATCATGAAGCAAACCATGGCTTTAAGACTCATCCCTGGAGTGGCAAGCAGCCACGGTCTCTGACTCCAATCCTGCTTGTTTTGGAAACGTCTAAACGTTTAGACGGGATTTGGGTTGGGCTTGCATTTTAAGCAGCCCATTCTCATTTTCTGGGGCATAGGTGGCAGCAGGGAGGAGGCCTAGATTTTCGTAGCTGGTTTTCGATCAAAAGGAGGCAGCAAAAGCCAATGAGATCCCATATGACTCTGAAAATGGCACCAGGTGTGGGATAGAACTGGCCCATCTCACCATCCGGAGATGAAGAAAAGTGCCCGGCCAGGACAGCCACCCTCCCCTGCCCTAGGCATTTACATGTGCTAGCTAGCTTACTCCTTGCAGCTCTGACCCTAGCCATTTCATCAATAATGACATCTTTTTACCCACTAAGTTCCCTCCTTGATGGTCACCTCTGCTCAGATGGCTTCAATGATGTTCCAGCGATTAGTGACTCACAATCAAGCAAAATCATCCTTCTGAGTCCCCAACACATTCGCACGATTGCCCAGAGAACCTCTTCAGCCTCACATTGAGGACCAACTCCCGTCATTCCCTATGCTCACCCCTGGGACCATCCCTGGGTTCTTTTTTCTTTACCTACCATATCCCCAGTCAGGAAGTTTAGCCACCTCTCTCTGAAAGAGTTCTTGGCTCCATCCACGACTCACCACCCTCTGCCACCATTCTGGTTCAGGTCACCTCCCTGCCACAACAGGGCCCCGTACAAGCACCCCTCCAGTCCATTCTGGATCACAGCCAGGGAGATCACTCTCAGCTCCCTGATCCTTTGCTGTTCAGCTTGAAATAAAACATAGTTCCCTATATTGTCCTGAATCTGCTTAGATGTCCCTTCATGAGCTGACTCTGCTCCCCCTTCAATGTCACCTTCCATTCCAATCCTGGAACCCCTTCTCCATATATTTGACAACTTTAATTCCATAGTGGACTTTTTATTTCTTCCTCCAAACCTTTGAAAACTATTCCCTCTGCCTGGGATCCTCTTACCCACAAGTATTGATCCCCATTTGCTCCAGCCTCCCTGTGGTTGGCTGATTCCTATTGGCTCTGGTTTTGGCTGAGATGCCACTTCCTCTCAGAAGACCTGTGATGTTTTTCCTGTCTGTTCCATTGTCACTCTGTCCTTACCCTTATCACAGCATCGCATGATCCCCCCCACCCCCGCCACTGGTCTGTAAATTCCTGAAGGACAGAAACAATGTCTTGCTCACCATTGAGTCCTTAATGCCAGGCACAGCATGTGGCACACCACAGGTGTTGAGTGAGTAGATGAAGGAAGCTCCTTGCCCAAAATTGCTCAGCAAGTAGATGATAGAGTTGAGATTCGAGCCCAGTCCCGTTGACCTCAAAGCCTGTGGCCTTTCCTTTGCACTCTGATGACACAAGCATCATTGCATGGATTATTTAAACCTAGGCTGGATGACCTCTGGAGCTAATACAGTATCTTGGGAATAACTTCAGTGAACTCTTAAAGGTGTTTTGAATCTGACATTTTGAAATCAATTCTGAGTATTCATCATCCATCCACTTACTATTCTGGTCTAGAAGACAGATTTCTTCCTACTCTCTGCAGATTGACTGACTTAGTCTTCAAGTTACCTCCTCTTTCCTCTCAGAGCAACACCTTAGCTACAGTGCACTTTGCTTCTTAGTACGGTCCTGTGTAATGTGCCTGAAGAGCTGGAAAGAAACTGAATCATCCCTGTGCTTTCTTATGGAAGAAAATTGCTTGCATTTCTATCCCAAGATTGTGCCAAATGGTTGATGCGATGTGACCGACTAGTATGACAAAATTCAATCAGTCTGGAAATTTTAAGCAGAAGCCAAAGAAAAGCCTTTCATTCAGCAGCAATCATGATAAACACAAATCACAATATTTTCACTTTCATGAGCCATGGATAAATTGCCTGATCTACCTCTGCTTTATTTAGATGAAGGATGACATGCTGCTGAAGACTCAGAAAAAGCCCTGAAACCTTCAGAACTGTGTTAGACTAATTTTTTCTGCCAGATCACTGGTTCCATGGAGCAGAATGAGCACAATACACCAGGGGTTCTCACAGGTCCCTGTTCACCTCGTGAGATCCTCCACTGGTAAGGGCCTTGGGGCATGATCACATGAGATTCCAAGCAATTCCCACCATGGCCCACTCTGAAATGGGAGCTCTTCACTCGTCTCCTAACATTCCGCTGCTCAAATGAGAAGATACTGAAAATGCCCCCTTTAGATCTGATCTAGCCAACGGGGGCAGTTGTGGATGAAACTGGTTGATCACTTCTGAAACTGGAGAATGACTATGTGGGGAACCCTTGTTGTAGTCTCTATTCTCTTGTGTATTTTTGAAATTTTCCATAAATTAAAAAGATTTTAATGCTATATTTGAGTATAATACAGTATAATTTTTCTGAGGAATAATTTGGTATTTTGTATTCAAAAGTCTTTGAAATGTGCAAAATTTGTGACTCAGAAATTCTACTTCTAGGAATTCATTTTTAGGAAATAACCACGAACGTGTGAAAAGATTTATCTACCAGAATGTTTTCTACAGTCTTATTTATAAGGGAGAAAAAGGAAACAACCCAAATGTTCAATAATGAGGACTGATTAAATCATGGCACATGTTAAAATGAACTACTATGCAGTCATTAAAATAGCCTTGGGACTGGTGTTGCTGAAGAGCAATCATCACTTCATGCTCTGTTGGTGGAAATGACTTGAGTAACTTCTGTGGTTGGGGAATCAGCATTGTAGATCATTGCTTAAATATATGATGTGATCCACTTTTCTGTTGTTAATAATGCAACCCCATAGAGTGAGTGAGTTACAAAGAAAAGAGATTTATTTTGGCTCATGGTTTTGGCCTAGGGTGGAGGGGCTGCATCTGTGAGGCCCTTCTTACTGGCAGAGACCTGAGGCAGCTGAGGGCATCACATGACAAAAGACAGGGCGCTCAATGTGTACCTATGTCCTCCCATCTCTCTGCTCTTATAAAGCTACAAGTATTCCATCATGGGGCCACTCTGATAACCTTATCTAATCCTCATTACCCCCCATAGGCCCCACGCATCAATACTACAATCAAGTTAAATTTCCACACTCTTCATACTTCACAATGGAGATTCAATTTCAGCTTGAGTTTCAGAGGGGTCAAACCATAGCAGTGTACATACGCTGACCCTGCAATTACACTTTTAAGAATTTATCCCATGAACAGACAATGTACATACTGAGATACTGCAGGGTTCTTTACAGTAGAAAAAAGTGGAAATAATATAAATAAATACAGTTTGAATACATTATAGTTTGAAGGGATCATTTGTATATAATAACAATTACAGCTAAAATTTTAAAAGCTTATTAAGGTGCAGGCACTGTTCTAAGTGCTTTACAATTGTTAGTTGATTTAATGTACTGTTATGAAAATATCTCTATTTCAGTTAGTCATTACTGCATAGCAAAATGCTCTAAAAATATGCATCTTAAAAAATAAACATATTTATTGTTTGGTTGACCTTCTTTCTGACTCGGCAGCTACTGATTTGGGGTAGATTCCCTTACAAGTCCGGTGGTCAGCTGGAGTAGGCTAATTTGGACTGTTGTGGCTGGGACAATTGGCTTCAGTGTGGACTCTCACCTCCCAACAGGCTAGCCCGGGCTTGCTCATGGGGCAGTGGTAGAATTCCAAGAGAGCACTCTAGGCTTCTTGGTGCTTATAGGCAGAACAGGAACACCATCACTTCCGGCATATTCTGCTGACCAAACTCAAATTCAAAGAATAGGGAATAGTCTCCCCTTCTCTGTGGGTAGAGCTTCAAAGTCATGTTTCCATATTATGACAATAGGGAGGGGGAATAATTGGGACCATTTTTGTGAAGAATTTTCCACCTGGCTAAGTGAACAACAGTGTCTAGTTTGCACCTGTTGGTACAATAAAAGACTTTCTCTCTCTCTCTCTCTCTCTCTCTCTCTCTCTCTCTCTCTCTCCCAAACACACACACACACACACACACACACACACACACAAGATTGTGTGGGAGACTGGAAGATTTCTGAGATTTCTGCCAGGTACACAGAATTTCTATTTGCTATAGTTATAGTGAAAGGAACTGGGATGTGAGATGAGAAAAAGACTTTCTTTTTATTGAACACCCTTCTATGTTGTTTGAATTGTTTTGCCATATGCATGAGCTAAACTTATAACTTAAAAACTAGATTGAAAAATTACGGCTGGGGATATAGCTCAGTTGGTAGAGTGCCTGCCTCATAAGCACAAGGCTCTGGGTTCAATTCCCAGCTCCAAAAAAAAAAAAAAAAAAATTAGAAGATGTCCAAAAAGGAAATAAAAATGCATAGAACTAAATGAAAACACAATATATCAATATGGGATGCAGCTAAAGAAGTGCAGGGCAAAGGACAACGGAGCTGGTGCGACCTGGTGGGTCAAGGCCAACTGCTGGGGGACAGGAGTGTTAAGCTGAAATCACATGATTATCAACATCTGTGCTAGACCCAGAAAATTCTGCATCCTGTACATTTTCCAGTGAGCACTCCTTCAGATGTCACAGTGCAGTTGAGGAAGGAGCTCCAGGACTTTTGGTTTCAGCCTCAGCTTTGCTGTTCACTAGTTCTGTGACCTGGAGCAAGGCATTTGCATCTCTGAATTCCTGTTTTCTTATCAGTAAAAATGAAAAAGTTCAATTACCCAGTAGTTTGCAATCCTTGTTTTTTAAAGCCCAGAACCTAAAACACATCAAAACTGAGCTGTTAGTGTATGTTTGACCTTTACCTCCCCAGATCTTCCTCCCTGATTGCTGGGGCAGTCTTTAATGCTCCTCCACCCAGGAACTCCAACAACCTACAAACCTGAGTTTGAAAACTGCTGATATAGGTGATCCCTGAGATCCCCTCTAGGTGAAAATTAATATGAATTTGATATAAGGATCTCGCTCACATTTTCTACCATACATGGATATGGAGGGCAATACGGTCATGACATGACAAGGTCATCAACTTGAGCATTCAGTGCCCACTCCAACCCCCTTCTAAAGTGCCTTCCTTATCAATGAACTGAAAAGCTAAAAATACATTTCTCAGACTCTTTGCATGTAGTGTTTTACACATGACCCATATCCACACGAGGAGCCAAGATACCCACACGAGGTTTGTGGAAGATGTTAGAAGAGCCACTGAGCCATATGCACCCCTACGGCTGTGGAATGGGTATGATCCTGTGAAACGCCCAGGATTATCATGCTTGGGTAGCAAACTCTCAAGTGACCAAACCCACCAGTGGGTCATTGTTTCAAGAGAGACTCACCCCACACACCTGTTCCTCTCTCCTTCCGCATTGTGCAATTCCTAACTGGATTGCTCTGATAGGCTCTTGCAACATTGCTTCTCTTTACTCATTGGCTCCCTATCTCTATAAAATATGTACGCTTCCTGATTAAAGTGGAGACTGCATCACAGAATCTGTTCTCCCAGAGTTGATGGTGCTCTATCGCCTTACCCCCTCCAAGGGAAAATTCCCATGTTTTACTACAGAGGTTTAAAAGGCAAGGTAAGAAATGCCTTCCAAGTCAGGGGCTATGTGCAGGCAGGAAGAATTCTCTCTTATTTTGGGGAGGATCAACATTTTCATTCTAGGCCTGCAAAAGATGAGATGAGGCCTACCCCCATTCGGGAGGGCAAACCACCTTACTCTATGTATTTATATGTTAATCTCAACTAGAAACAACCTCACAGAAATACCTGGAATAAATGTGTGACTAAATATCTGGGTACCCCAGTCAAGTTGACACATAAAATCCCAGACAGTGATCCCCAGTTTCTTTTAGGATTGATCAAGACAACAAAGGGGTCTCACTGGAGCTTCTGACAGGGATGGGTCTCACTGGATGGGACACCACCTTCCAGGCAATTCAGAGTCCTTCCCATCTATAGTAACCCTCAAGACTGAGGACAGGCCCAGGTCATGCAAAGCAGAACCCAGACTGATAAAGTTTGAGAATTTCAGCTTATGAGAGAAACATTCAAATCCTTTTTCACAGTCAGCTCTCAGGCCAGCTTCCCTTCCTTGGTACAATATGGACAAATGAGAAATATTTTCTGTCCTCAGCAGTCCGCCATCCTGATCAGACTTTGTAATAGCCCTTATTTATCACGCAGTGCCTGTCCCAGACCACTTATGTTATTAACACCCATTTGTCCCTATTAGGATACATTTCTGCTTGGGTGTCTTGTCATCAGAGCCCCAACCTCTTTACATGAGTTTTGTCATTTTCTAGACAATTGGTGTTGATGTCACCTGAAAATACCAATGTGTTAATATATTTTCTCCTTCTCACTATAAACCTTGGAACAGTGCACCAAAGAGCCCTTTAAAAATGATAAGGCTTCCCATTTCATCAGTCTTTCCAGGATGGATCAGTCTTATTTTTGAGCAATTTCCAGGAGCACACACTATCTGAGCCTCCTCAAATTAACGATTATTGTAAACAATGCATTTGTGTCTATGGACATTGTCATATACACCTCCTTGTTGTCAGTTAACGAAAAGAAAAAATACATCAACTCCCACAGGAAAATTCACCAAATTCCACAAAACCTGTTCAATCATTTGGTCGAATTAAGTAGAAAATCTTATTCCCTGGCAGGAACCGTAAGCCAGTTTCACGGATTAAACGGTTCCCTGCAGAACTTTTCCCTCTGGAGAATGAATCAACTCTGTTGGGAATGAGGGTGTTTTAAACTCTGATTGAACCTTAAAGTCATTTTTACTACATGTATACAATTTTAATTCTCTTAAAATGAAGCTTATAAATTCTGAAAATTCAAGCTATAAAGCCATGGCCTCTTATTTACATACAATGGCAAAAGTACGTTTCAAGTGTTCCATGTTTTTTAAAACAGATTTTGACTAATTGTTTTGGTTAGTCAAACCAGGGCCACTCCTGGTTTAGCAAGTGGATTAACTAAATTTAGTACTTATTCACTCTTTTTTACCATGAGAGCTCAACTTTTTTGGATCCTGGCCACATCTATATTTTTCCATCATGATGTCATTATCTGGCAGATGTCCCCCTCACACCATGGGCACAAGAAAATAGGAAATATTAAATAAGAGTAATGAAATAATAAGAGTAATTAAATGATAAGAATAATGAAATAATCTTGTCTCTGGACCTCAACCAAATCCTAGGAGCTGGTCTCCCGCATGCAGAGGCTCACCCACATTCTGCCTCTCTCAGACAATGCCCCTCTCATTGCTGACAATCCCTGTCACCCTGGTGGAAGGAACCTGGGGTCACCCCTGGCAGGTTGCAACATCCACATTGAAGCTCTGTTCCTAGCCACATCTCATTTCAGTCACTACCCTGAGGTACCCAGGGTCACAGTTTTTTTCTTCTTTCCTTCCTTCCTTCCTTCCTTCCTTCCCTCCTTCCTTCCTTTCCTCATTCTGGGAAATTTCATGCTCTGATTTTCTAACAGCTCCCAGTATTGTTGATCTTTTATATGATTTACATTTCCAAAGTGGTGTCAAAGATACTGATAATCATCATCCCCACATGAGGAGATGTGTGTTAGTCAGCTTTCATAACTATGACCAAAAGACCAGACAAAACAACTTAGAGGACGAAAAGTTTAGTTTGGCTCACAATGTCAGAGGTTCAGTTCATGGTGACTGACAATATAGTTTTGGGGCCCTAGGTGAGGCAGAACATCAGGTGGAGGGCATGGCAGAGGAAAGCAGCCCAGGACATGGCAGCCAGGAAGCACAGGGAGAGAGCTCCATTTACCAGGGATAAAACGTAAATCCCAGAAGCACAGCCCAGGGACCTACTTCCTCCAGCCACACCTACACTACCTACAGTTACCACTCAGTTAATTCATTCAATTAGGTGACATCTCTCATCATCTAGTCATTTCACCTCTGAACATTCTTGCGTTTTCTCATGCAGTGAGGTTTTGGGGAACACCTCATATCCAAATCATAACACCTATACACAGCACTAAGCACTTAACATGAATTAGCCTGACTGAGCTTGCTACACTCTTGCTTGCTATGGTAAAGCAAGGAACAGGAGCTTCAGAATTTGTCTGGGTTCCAATTCCAGGCCTGAGAACTTTGATAAGTTACAAAGTTTCTCTAAGCCTTTTTCCTTAACTGTGAATGAGGATAGTAACAGGCTCTACCTCAAAGTGCTATTATGAAGATTCATGAAAGGAGTGTGTGAAGCATCTAGCAGAGTGCCTAGCACACAGTAGGAGTTCAATTCATGCTAGCTTACTTTAAGGATTCCCATCTGTGCAACCTACAGATTCCTCAGGTTCAGCGGTCTCTAGGTCTGGAGGCTCTGCAGCCCTCAGCCTTCCCCCTCCTATCTGTTCCATCTTTCCCCCATTTCCCAAAACTGAGCCAAGACACCTTGAGTCTCTCCTACTTTGGGATGGATTTCCTTCCCAGTGTGAAGACAGAAGAGACACACTTTCTCCTCTGTTCTGCTTTATTCTCTATCTACTGATTGATAGAGTCCCTGGTGATGATTCTGATCACACCAAAGCTGGGGTCCAAGTTCATGAAATGGGACCTCCTTCTGTGGTCCCATTAACCAAAGTCCTATGGAATTCTTTCTATACTAAGGTACTTAATTTCACTCAATACCTCCTTTGTTCTTAAAAGAATGGAATTACTTCTTTTCATTCTTGGTTTGAAAAGAGCTGACTCATCCTGGCACAGGGTCCTCTTTCCAGCCTGGAAGCTTCCAGGATTACGATCTATTTGAGCACCAGACTACAAAGAGACTGAAACTCCATGTGCCCCTCACAGATACACCATGCACTTTCAAATGCATATGGGTGCCATCGTGATGAATACAATGCAGGAGACTTTATAAACTTTGCTGAATATGATTTTGTCACCAGTGAATGCTGAAATGCATAGCCAAGACCATGTGATGGTGCTCAACATATTTGACATTAAAAGGGGGGTCTTGGGCTGGGGATATAGCTCAGTTGGTAGAGTGCTTGCCTAGTATGCACAAGGTCCTGGGTTCAACCCCCAGCATCACAAAAAAAAGGGGGGGTCTTCTTATTTTAAGAAGCTGAAAACACCTGTCCTTGTGGAACACTGGAAGGGAAATTAGGGTGTTATCTGGGAATGTGATACTGCACAAGCATGTCTCCTCCTCAGACTTCAGCTGGAAGAGTTGACCTCTAAACCCCAGCACTAAAATTTTATAAGTCTAAAATCACTCTCTCCTAGCAACGTGAAGATGAACATTTATAAGAATGGCTGACATTTTTGGAGGAAAGGAACAATAGAGATAGATGTGCTCTATACTCACATAAAACAAATGGCAGATCAGTGTCTGTTAGATCTTCTAGCTTATGTTATTTTCTCTCCTCTCCTCTTCCCTTTGCCCAACCTTGTCACTGTCTGTTCTGAGAGAGTCCCCTCCTTCGTCTCCAGCATCCTACATGTGTCTTTCAGGATTTATTAATGTTGGTATTTTCTCAGCAATTATAAGGTAGCAATTATTGCCTCTCTCCATACTTCTCCATTCCACTTGCCTAGTTTTATTTTTGTTTTCCCTGCCCTCTAAGACCTCGCCTTGAACAGATTGCTTTCCATTACCACAGTCTTAACACTCCATTTCAAGCCAAACTGTCCTCTGTCACCCTTTCCCCATCTTGTGCTCCTCAGTGGGAGTTGTAATTACAAACACTCCAACTGTTGCTTAAACATTTGCCCCCTTTCTGTGACAGCTTATTTGGAAAGGATGAAATCCTTACAGTCAAAGATGGTGTGGCATGCTCACGTCGGGATGCGCTTTTGTGGGGAGGGGGTTTTCTGGGCCTTCGCATCACCTTTTCTTCTCCCCCCACCATCCCTCATCCACTCTGGGTACCCCTGCCCCACCAGTCAGGATACCTTTCTATGTCTGGAAAGCCAATCAGAAAACCCACATGTAGAAGAAGGAGACTAGACCTTATCTCTCACCCTTCGGGAAAGTCAACTCAAAATGAATAAAAGATCTAGAAATTAGACCAGAAATTATGAAACTCCGAAAGAAAACATAGGGTCAACACTCTAAAATACAGGTGCAGGCAATGACTTTCTCAATAAGACACCTAAAACTCAGGAAAGAATGCCAACAGTTAATAAATGGGATGGCATCAAATTAAAAAGCTTCTGTACAACAAAAGAAACAATTAGGAATGTGAAGAGAGAACCTTCAAAAAGGGAGAAAATCTTTTGCTTACTACTCTTCTGACAGATAATTAATATCTAGAATACATAAAGAACTCAAAAAATTTACCACCAAAAAACTCCCAATAACCCAAATAATAAATGAGTAAATAAATAAACAGATGCTTTTCAAAGAAATAAAAATGGCCAATAAATATATGAAACAGTGTTCAGCATCAATAACAATTAGGGAAATGCAAATCAAAACTGAGATCTCATCTCACTCCAGTTAGATCAACAGCTGTCAAGAATATAAGCAATATAGGACTGGGGATATAGCTCGTTGGTAGTATGTTTGCCTCACAAGCACAAGGCCCTGAGTTCAATCCTCAGCTCTGAAAAAAAAAAAAAAAAATATATATATATATATATATATAAGCAATAATAAATGCTGGAGAGTATGTGGAGAAAAAAATGAGCATTTTATATATTGATAGGATTATAAATTAGTACAAACATTATGGAAATCAGTATGGAAGTTCCTCAAAAGACGAAGCATGGAACCACTATATGACCAGCTATGTACTCATCAGCATTCATCTTGGAGAATCAAAGTCAGCATACTACAGTGATACGTACATACCCATGTTTATAGCAGCACAATTCACAATAGCCAAACTATGGAACCAGCCTAGGTGTCCATCAACAGATGAATTGATAAAGAAAATGTGCTATATATACACGATGGAGTTGATTTCAAACATAATGAAAAATGAAATTTTATCATTTGCCAGAAAGTGGATGGAACTAGAAAGCATTGTGTTAAGTGAAATAAGCCAAACTCAGAAGGTCAAGGGTCTTATGCTGTCTCTCCTCTGTGGAAGCTAGAGAGGAAAAAGGAAAAGAAAGGTGGTGGGCGGGGAGGTGTCTCATGAAAATCAAAGGAAGACTGGTAGAGTAGAGGAAAGGGAGCAGGAGGAGGGAGGGAAAGGGGACATACTGGGAATGACATTAGCCACATTATATTGTTATATTGTATGCATGGACAAACATGCAACAACGATTCTCACCTTTATGTACAACTATAATGCACCAATTTTGAAAATACAAAAAGAAAAAAGAAAAAGAAAATCTTCTCATTCCAAGTATTTATTAAGTATCTGTGAGGGGGCCACAGTCTCTCTCATAAAAGAAATCCTACAATATGTACAATCAGAAAAATGAGAAATTACACTCCATTTATGTATGAGCTATCAAAACGTATAAATGTATTCTACTGTCACGTATAACAAATTAGTACAAATTTAAAAAAATAATAAAAAAGAAAACCCCAGAAGTTTCAAGATTTCAGCTCAAGAAAGAGAATTTGTAGGAGAGGAGTGCACATTGCATATTTTAACTTTTCTTTGGCCTAAAACCCTCTAAATTGAACCAACACCTGAAATTCTCTGTTTGGGAGGGACTCTTGCTGCCTTTACCAGGAGGGACAGGCCACCCTTCAATACTCAGACTCAGTCATGGACCCAAACTGGATGATTTGAAACGAGTTGAGGCAGGCTGGGATTTTCCATTAGACTTTGCTAAATAGTAAGAGACAATAAAAGGGACAGGCATGAATATCAGAAATATTTTTCATGCCAGAAAAGTGCATTGTCATTGCTGTTTTATAGAGTCTGTCTGTCCCTTTCCCTGTGCTGTCTGAGGTGATTTCTCACTAACCCCAAGAGAAGTCCACCTCTACTTATTCCTCACCCTGATGTCTTCCTTCCCGGCCTCTCTTCTTCCAGACAAGGCAGCCTCTAAAACCTAACAGTCTAAACCATATGACCATCCTACTCGGCAAATGCTTCTGGCCTCCCCCTTTCTCTGCTAGTCCAGTGTGACACGGCTCTCACCCTCCAGGTTTGTGTTCGCTAGCGGGGGAAGCAGCCCAGCCAACCGCCAATTCCACTGTGGGACTGTGAGTGCTTCCACGGGAACGTGCACAGAAAGTGCTTTCTAAATCAGACTGAGAGGTCAGGAAGAACTTCTAGAATCCGTCATGCTTCAGATGAGATGTGAAAGATGAGTATGATTAGTGGGATTTTAAAGAGAGAGGAAGGAAAAGGTCACTGCGGGCAGCAGGGACAGAATATGCAAAAGCAAGCGTGTTTAAGTTGGCATTATTCTTTGGGGAACATCAACTGGCTGTGTCTGGTTAGAGCAGAGGGTGTGAGGAAGAATCTCAGGAGGAGAGGTCAGAGGGTAGAATCGAGGAAGGTGGTGTGTACTAAATGAAAGAGTATAAACTTCATCCTGATGGGTCTGGAGAGCCCATGGAGAATTTTAAGCAAGGATTGACATGATCAGATTTGTGATTTGGAAACTAAACAGTGGCAGTATTTTTAAAAAATAAAAAAGACGTAGGGAAAAAAAGGGCAGGACTCAGTCTGGACCCTGCGACAATAATCCAAGTGAGAAATGAAGGAGTAAGCTAAGGTAGTTGCTGTAGAACTCTGTGATTAGTTAGATATGGGAAAGGGAGAAAGAAAAAGCAGTCTAGAACACCTCCCAGCTTTAGGGTTGAAACAATCAGTTAATAGCAACAGTTAACTTAATTGAGAACTTACTATATACTATGTGGCTTTACATACTGTCATTTTTTTCTTTCAATCATTTCTTCTCAGGACTCTGTGGTGTGACAGGCATGGTTTTAGATATGGAGGATTAAGTGGTGGAGAGGAAAAAAAGACAAAAATCTCTCTACACAAATACAGTATGGAGGAAAATGATAATAAGGAAGAAATATGAAGAACATCAAGAGAGAAGGGAGCCCTACATATATGATGACTGAACTTTTTTCCCCAACAGATCCACCATGTTGATCTCACTTCTCTAAGCCAGTTTCTGTCTGATATGCCTGCTGGAGCACCAACTGCCCCTATTCCTTTAGCCTTCTAGCTGATGGGAACTCAACGTTCTTCATTTTATCTTAGGTTTGCTATTAGAAGCCAGACATTGAATGAACCAGGATGAATTCCAGAAATGTGGAGCCCTGGGTGCTACTAAGTTGATATCAGTCTGATATCTCTCTCTGCTTCTGTCCATCCTGCAACAGAAGCTGCTCAGCCATGGAGTTGGAGTGGAGTCCTCTTCAAAGAAAAAGCTATTTCCAGCTGAACCAGTCCCACAAGGCAGTTGTGTACTTAGCTTGAGGGCTATCCACAGATAAAAGGCTGTACCCATTTTTTTTAAAGAGTCAAGAATTAAATTTCTTACTTTGTAGCCTTCCTAAAAAAAAAAAAAAAAAAAAAGGAGCCCTAAATTTTAAGTAGAGTCCTAGGACTGGCCTCACAGAGAAAGTGACTATGAAGGCAAGTGGTTTTCTGGGGGATGGACAACTCACAGAGGTCCTGAGGCGAGGTGAACCCCCACAGCAGCCAGCAGGGCAGGTGGAGTGATGAGGGGAAAAGTAGAGATGGGGTCAGAGGTATGGGGAGGAAGAGGGGACAGGTCATCTAGGGTGGCATGGGTCATTGTAAGGATGTCGGCTTACCCTCCAAGGGAAATGGGAAGGGGTTGTCAGATTTTGAGCAAAGTAGGAATGTGATCTGACTTGCATTTCAACAGGATCACTCTGGCTACTGTGTTGGAAATAAAATGAAGGGGCCAAAACCAGAAGCAACAACACAGATGAGAGATCCCAAGGACCCAGAGGATGGCAGTGGTGAGAGTGAGAAGTGACAGTTCTGGATATACAGAGAAGGTACCAACAAGAGCAGATAACATTTCAGATGTGAATGGAAGAGAAAGGGAAGACCCCTAGAATGTTAACTGGGGAGCTGCCATTAATTCAAATAGGCAAGACCACAGAGGAGCAAGCCCAGAGGAGGGGAATAAAAAGGGCTCATTTTAACCTAATCCTTTCAAGATGCCTTTTAGTTGTCCAAATGGAGATTTAAAGAAAGCAACTGACTGCTTGAGTCTGCAACTCAGAAAACAGGTCCAAGCTGAAGTCCTATATTTCATCAGAGAAATGTCACTTAGAGCCATGAGATTGGATGAGACGGATGTCCCACCTTCATCAGGGATTTGCAGATGGGACTGTGATATGGTCCATGGTGGGGCAGGTCCTCATGGAAATCAGCAATCTCTTCCAACTGACCCACTTATGGAGAGATCATTACAGGTCCTGAGGATGGGGGAGACTAACTTCCTCTGAGGGAGTGATGTTGGTTTGTACTCACGAAGAAGGCTTTGCAGAATTTAGGGTTCAAGGGCTGGAGTTGTGGCTCAGTGGTAGAGCGCTTGCCTAGCATGCATGAAGCACTGGGTTCAATTCTCAGCACCACATATAAATAAAACAAAAGTCCACTGACAACTAAACAAAACAAAACAAAACAATACACACCAGGCACAGTGGCACAAGCCTGTAGTCCCAGATACTCAGGAGGCTGAGGCCAGAAGATCACAAGTTCAAGGCAAGCCTCAGCAACTTAGCAAGACCCTGTCTCAAAATAAAAAGTTTTTAAAAGGGCTGGGAATGGAGCTCTGTGGTAAAAGTGCCTTGGGTTCAATCCCCAGTATTAGGAAAAAAATGTGCACAGAACTTAGGGTTCAAGTTCCCTCAGTTTCATCAGAAATTATCCATAGATCACCATTCCAATCTTCAGGATCCATCTTCTTTCCAATTAATGCCCTTTGTTGCTGTTATTGTTGTTATTGTTTTGTGTTTGGAGTATTTGGGGCAGAACTGGGGATTGACCCAGGGCACATGCTAGGCAAGCACTCTACCACTGAGCAATATCTCCAGCCCAAAGCCCTGACTTTTACATAAAGACACTTTGAGGTTTCTATTTTTTCATAATATCTTTTTAAAGATATAAGTCACATGCCATTCAATTCACAATTCAACAATTTTTTCATATATTCACAGATGTAAATTCTCTTTACACTATACATCAGCCATCTTCAAGATTAGATCTTAGGTTTAGACTCAAAAAATCTTAGTCCTGCACCTACAAAAGGTAGAGATTTCTTTCAGAACAATCACAGAAGTTCTCTGGTTCATCACCTGGATCTGGATCTGGGAATGCGAAGCATTGAGCTCATTTCATTTTTTCTTGAAGTGCGAGGAATCGAACCCAGTGCCTCACGCGTGCTAATCAAGTGCTTTACCACAGAGCTACATTCCCAGCCCGTGTCATTTTTCTTCAACCCAAGCCTTCAGTTCATTTAGAAGTAACTACATTCCTTATAACTTTCATTTGTACTAAAATCTTATATGGCAGCAGCCACTTGTCATTCAACACCCCGCTTTCTCTAGGCGCTTGATTGCAGGTGACCTGTAGCAGTCATTTAAGTTTTGACACTTCATATCAGTGTCCAATTCATTATTGGCAGTGTGGTATTTAATGCTTTCAAACCTAGTTGGATTAGTGAATTAGCTTGAGACTCTCCCCTTAAGGTTCTATTCCTCTGGCACCACTTTTGGTACCAATAACTGATATTTTGGGTATCAGTCAGGATTTAGTGAGGGGAGCAGAGTTACTATGAGTCTTATGGGACTCATAGTAACAAGGGAATTATTATAAGAATAAGACCTTCCAAAATCGTGGAAGGAACTAGGGAAATAAAGACATGGAAGCCGCATTGGTTGATCAGGGAAGGAGTTGACTAATCTGGGAAGCCAGACATGTCTAACCCTTATGAAGGGGGACCTGTGGATAGGTCTGTGTGATGCATGGCCTTAGTATGGCTAGTGTTTCCATAGGACACAGTCCAGTGGCCAGTGGTGAGCCTGAGGTCACTCTTGCTCAGTAGGGCTAGCAGCTGGGGAGAAGAGCTGGGCATGGACAGAAGGAGAACAGGGATATGCTGGAAACTGCTGGGCACCTGCACACTTGTCCTGACCCTGACATCTGACTATGACAATTTCCAAAGCAAAGCCCGCAGAGTCATTTCCACCTTCCAAATCTCACGTGAGTTCCTCTATGGCCAACTCTAACCTGGAACTATCCAGAGAAAGGGATTTGGGGAAAACAAATTCCCCGATTAACTAAATGACACACTGTGCACTACTGCAGCGCCCAAGGACTGGGCCCTGGGCATTCCAACATTTGGAGGTCGAGAAGATGAAGAGGAAAAAGGGAAATGAGTGAAAAAAGTCAGGCACCAGAAAATTCAGAGAATAAGCTAAGAGCATTTGTTGTCTCAGATGCCAGTGAAGAAAAACATCTCACAAAGGAGAACAATTCAGAGTGTCAGAGTCTCAGCTTTGGATGAGTCAAGAACAATGGCTGAGAAATCATTGACTATAACACCATGAAAATCATTAATGGCCTTAAAGAGAACAGTTTTAGTGGAAGGAGGGCAAACCCTGATTGGAATGGGTTCAAGAGAAAATGGGAGAGACCTGGAGACAGCACAGATAACCAATGAGTTTTGCTGAAAAGAGAAAGAAGAGATGAAAGGTAGAGGCTGAGGGGGGAAGGGGATTACATACGAGTGTCTTTCAAACATAAAATAAAAAGCAGCACTTTGTTTGCTGACAGGAATGATCCAGTAGTAGGAAAATCTGATGGTGCTGGAGAATATGCTTGAGGGGGCGGTGGGGGCAGAACAGGGTGTCCAAATGCAGGAGAGAGGCCTCAGCTGAGAGCCGGGAGTCATCCTCTGCTCCTTTAGAAGGGAAGAAAGAGTAAATGGACAGGATGAGGGATGACGGGGGAGATGTGATGGTAAGAGCTTGTGGAAATTCTCTTCTTGATGCAATTTCCTAGTGAAATTGAAAACAAGATCCTGATCAGAGAGCAAAAATGGAATTGGACTACTTGGAAGTTTGAGGAAAGACAAGTTGGAAGCAAAAAAAGGGTGCATTTTCAAAGATGTCCAAAACGATAGGTATCTCATCCACATGCTCTTCTCACAATGTGATACGATCTCTCCATTAAGAGATGGGGTCTGTGCTCCCTTGAACCGGGGAGGTGCTGTGTAACTATTCCAAACAGGATGCAGCAGACGTGACACCATATGTTTTCCAAGGTTAGGTTAGGAAAGATGACAGAGATGACACTGTCTGTCTGTCTGTCTGTCTCTCTCCGTATGCCTGTAAAACTCTGAATCGCCATGTAAGAAGTTTGGCCACCCTGAGACTGCCATGCTGGAGAGACCACATGGAGAGATATGAAGAAGAGATATGGCAGGAGCTCCAGACATCCCTGCACTGAGTCTTCCAGGTCAGATGCTGAACATGAGAATGAGTGACCCACAGATAATCCCAGCCCTCAGCCTTTGAGACACCTAGTTGATGCCAAGTGAATCAGAGACAAATTGTCTCCACTGAGCTGTGCCTAATTTACAAATTCATGAGTAAAAGAAATATTGTTGGAGTTAAGCCACTAAGTTTGGGGATCATTTGTAATGCAGCTGGCATAATTGGATCAATAGTTATCAAGGAAGTTATGTAGGATGCCATCCATTGAAGCTGTGGGTTTGTATTAATTTACCCAGGGAGTATAGTTTATATCGCAGTGACCAGGGGAATGTTTTCAAAATAGACATGCTAGCCATTTTTCTGTCCCAGGCTCTATCAGAATTTCAGGGTGGGGTGGGGGAGTAGAACAAGAAAAACGGGTAGGTACTCTTCAGTGCTTATATTATGAAATCATTCCATAGGTAATTGATGCAGACTCCCGAGTTGAGAATCATAGGTAAAAATCAGGAGCAGGGAAGGCTGGAAACAAAGTCCCTGGGAACTGGTATTTAAGCATGAGGGAGCAGGGGGGTGTTCTTGAAGAGTGCCTCTCAAACTTTCTAAACAACAGCTTTATTTAGGTATAACTTATCTTTTATAAAATTCACCCATTGTGAGTGTGTAGTTCAATGATGTTTAGTAAATTTATAGAGCTATGATTCTTCATCAAATCTACCCCAAAGAATTTCTTTGTACCTCTTTGCAGTTAATCCCTGTTCCTACCCCAAGCCATTGGCAAGCACTAATTTACTTTCTGTCTCTAAATTTGTCCTTTCTGCACAGTTCACATTGAAGGAAGCCTACAATCCGCAATATTTTGCATTTGGCTACATTGATATAATGTTTTTGAGATTCATCCATATTGTGGCATAGATGAATGATCAGCTCTTTTCATGGCCAAACACTTTCCATTGTGTGGATAAGTTATATTTTATTTATCGGTTCACCAGTTGATAAGCAGCTGAATTATTTCAGGATTTTCTCTACCATGAATAACACTGCTAGGAACAGTTACAAACACATCTTTGTGTGGCTATATGTTTTGTTTCTCTTGGGTAGAATTCAAGGAGGGTAATTTCTGGATTTTATGGTAAATTTAACTTTTTAAGAAACTGACAAACTACTAGTAGCTATACCATTTTTCTTTACCACCAGCACTAAAATTTGGCTTTGTAGGGGGCTTTTATTTGGTTGGTTGGTTTTGATCTTCTGTTCTGTTTTGTTTTGTTTGTGTGTGGTGCCAGTGACAGGGCCCGGGCCTTGCATATGTAACGCAAGTGCTTCACTTCAAAGCCACATCCTCAGCCCCTACGGATTGTTTTGATTATAGCTGTTCCAGAAGGTAGGTAGTGGTATCTCATTGTGATTTAAATTTGCATTTCTCTAATAACAAATGATGTTGAGCATGCTTTTCATGCCCTTATTGGCAATATATCTTCTTTAATGAAATGTATGTTGAAATCACTTGCCCATTTTTAAATTGGGTTGTTTATCTTATTATTGAATTTTGTTTATATATTCTGGATACATGTACTTTACCAGATGTTATCTGCAAATATTTTCTCTCAATCTGTGGCTTTTCTTTCATTTTCTTAATTGTGCCTTATATGAAGTGCAAAAGGTTTTAATATCAATGAATTCCAATTTATCAATTCTTTCTTTTGTGGATAGTATTTTTGTTTTGTTTTGTTCTTTTTGAACTAAGAACTAAGCTAAAAACTCTGCCCAACCCAAGACCATGAAGATTTTGTCCTTTGTTTTATTCTGAGAAAATGATAGTCTTAGATTTTCACATTTATGTCTCTGATCAATTTTTAGTTAGTTTTTGTTTGTTTCTTAGAACATCAATGTATAAATTACCTGGGGATCTTGTTAAATCCATATTCTAAAAACAAGTGTGTATTCTGGTTCAGTAATCTACAGTGAGACCTGAGAGTCTGCATTCCTAAAATGCTCCCAGGTGACACCAATGCTGTAAGGTCCCTAGGTCACACTGGGTTTTGAGGATATTAGATTAAAATGGTCAGAAATGCAAACGGGAAACTAGAAAAGATTGACATCACAGAACTACAGGGAGTAGAGAATTCTGAAAAGCAGAAATTGGTCAACTGAGTCAATATCAAGGACATATTGGGGGTGGGGTGTGTGCAGAGAACAAGTCTTAGGGAAAGCTGTTTCCAGGGAGTGATACTGAAATTGATATCTCAGATGGACCAAAGCCCAATAGTAATGAGTTGAGGAATAAATTAAATTAAATTAACTTCCTCACTGTAGACTTGAAGTGTCCTCTACTTTTCAAGGAAAAAGAGATGCAGGTATTATAGTTTGGATCTTGAATGTCCCCCAAAGGCTCATGTGTTGAAGGCTTGATTTCCCAAAGCAGCAAAGTCAGAGGTAGGGCTTTGGTAGGGCATTGGATCATGAGGGCTCTTGACCTCATCAATGGATCAATCCATGGTTTCATAGTTGAATGGACTATTCGGAGGTGGTGGAAATTATAGGAGGCAGGGCCTAATTGAACGAAATGGATCCTTGGGGGTGTGCCCTTGAGGACTACATCTTGTTCCTGGCCCCTTCTTCTCTTCCCATATCCCATCTCTCTTTCTCTCTCTGCTTTGAAACCACCATTAAGTGAGCAGCCTTGCCCCACCACGCCCTGTCCACCATGATCCTCTGCCTCACCACAAGCTCGCAGCAATGGAGCCAACTGGCCATGAAACCTCTGAAATCATGAGCTAAAAATGTCTTTCCTCCTCTAAGTTCTTTTCTTCAGCTATTTTGTCATCATGATGAAAAACTAATTAACACAAAGTACAACCTGTAAAAATTCCAACCACCTGTTATTCAGTCCCACACAAATCTGCATTCAAAGAAATAATAGAATGGCAATTCAAACTAATTTAAAGCAATTAAAATCTTCACTGAAGGTTTTCAGTAGAATTCTAAGAGGCAAAGACCATATCACATTTTCTGAAAATATATTTACTTATCTCTTTCATTTAAATAGCTTCTCCAAATTCAGTTACCCCCAAACCTCCATTCCCCCTCCAACTACCCCTAAGTACTCACAGAAAGTCAGCCCTGAAGGTTCTCTTGCCTTCTTGCTCCTCGTTGGTGCATTCTTCCTGTTTTCCTCCATTACCCAGATTCTGCGCAAGAAAGACAAGCAAAATGCCTCCTGGGTAGAAGGAAGGGAGAGCAATGGCTGAGATGGCAATAACCCAGTTCTCCCTGGAGGGTGGATTAAGGGGCCAGTCTGTGGATCATCACTCATTGATATTTTTGCTCCTGTCCCACAGTACAATAACTGGGGGTAGGGATAGGCATGTGGTGACAAGAATTTTTTGAGGACAAAAATTTATACAATGAAGGAGAGTTGGAACAGTTAGAGCAAGCCAGTTTAAATTTTTTTTTCTTTTTGCCATACTGGGGATTGAACCCAGGGCCTTCTACTTGCAAGGCAGGCACTCTACCAACTGAGCTATATCCCCATCCCATGGGAGGATTTCCAGGCAGCATAAAGCCCTGGGGGGTTGGAGAGCATGTGCTTGTACAGCAATGTGACTTTCTTCGGTGATAGTTATTGACCTGTGTGTGGAAGTCCAGTGGCTGAAGGGCTAGAGTGCTTTAGGGTGGATGGACAGAAAGACAATGGGGTGAGAAGGTAAAGGGAGCAGTGAGAGTGACTAAAGCAACAGGCCATGGGAAGAAGCAGCTAAGCCAAAGAAAACACGAAACTGGGCCAAGTGAGCAGCTCTGGAACCAGAGTTTGCACTGGGGTTCAAAGTGTGTTAGGGAAGTACATGAGCTGCAGTGGGGAGGTGGGGCGGGCCATTGTAACTACAAGGAAATGTGGATACCAAGCCTCAGGGTCAGAGCAGTGCTAGATCCTGGCCATGAGAGTGAAGTCGAGTCAAGTAAGGGGCTTAAAGTAATGGGGGACAAAAGAGGGTTTGTTCCTTTTTTTTTTCTTTTCTTTTTTTTTTTTTGCAGTGCTGGGGATTGAACCAAGGGCCTTGTGCTTGCAAGGCAAGCACTCTACCAACTGAGCTATATCCCCAGCCCAGAATACTTGTTTGTTTGTTTGTTTGTTTGTTTGTTTGTTTGTTTTGCAGTGCTGGGGATTGAACCCAGGGTCTATGTGCTTGGGAGGCAGGCACTCTACCAACTGAGCTGTATCCCCAGCCCTGGGTTTGTTCCTCATAGCACCTGTCAGACCTTTGTGTTATAGACTCCACATCAACCTAGAAGACAATAGTCACTTTCTGGAAGGAGCAAATACAAACCCAAGTAATGGACAAAGGGAAGGTAGATCTCAGGCTAAGAAAGCTCCTACACCCAGGAGGCTTGGCACCCAGCTAAATGGAGAGCTAGGTGAGAAGGGTCATAGAACATTCACCCGGGCCCTGGGCTGGTCCTGAAGGAATGAATTGTCTGCCTACTGTCATTATCCATCATGAGAAAGATGGGATGGCAAAAGGTGGAGGGAGGAAGGGAACTAACACTTCTCAAGGGCCTGATATGTGCCCTCTCTGTTCTAAGGGCTTTATGTACAAAGGTTAGCTCGTGTCATTCAAACAACCCATTTTACAGATGAGGATCTCGAGATTTGAGAGAATAAGTAACTTGACCAAGGACACAGGACTGAGAAGCCAGTGAGTCAGATTTCCAAGTGTCCAAGAATTCTGCATTTTTCTTTTTTGCCTGAAGAGCAAAAACAAAGGTCTGAGTTGCTGGGAGAGGCACCAGCTCCAACTTCACACATGGCCTTTGTGAGGGACTTTCTCCTACATTCGCTAGTTGATCCTTGTCTCAGAGGGACCTAGGGATCAAAGAAACAGTTGCAGTTAAAAAGTCACTTTCAGAAATCCTCAGACTCTTGACATGCATTTCTCAAGCACCACAAAGTGAACATATGACTCTGGACAACATGTCCCAAAAGCCTTCTTCCCAAACTCACCTACTTCCCTCAGTCACCATTAATCCATCCTGTCCTCTCTCTGCTCCCAATTCCTGGAGAAAGAAAAAAAAAAAATCCCTTGAACACAGGGTCCTGTTCATCTTCCTCCAACCTGGGGGACACGTGGGCCACACAGCCTCCTCACAGTCAGGGGAAGCAGAGTGTCATGCACGCATTGGTGGGTGTCATGAGAAGTGAGAAGTGCCCTCCCTATTTTCCGGACTAAGAAACTGAAGCCCGGAAGGGAGACCAGCCCACAGTCATGCTGCAGATTTGAGGAAAAGCATCATCAATTCCACCTTGAACTTCTGCAGCAGTACCTTAAACTTGTGGAGCTGACACCATATAATTTACTGTTTCATTTTAGTTTGCCCTCTGTTATTCTTGTTTTGTTCTCTGGAGGTTTTGCGTGCAATTGGAGTAGCTTTCCTTAGCCTTGCATTTCTGGTGTAATTATTCCACCACTGTCTCCCTTAATTACGAGGCTGTTGTCTTTCAACTCTTAGATTGGTGTGTTGGTATCATTTATTCTGAGCTTCCCCCAATCCTTTTTTGGAAGGAAATGGAGCACAAAAGTATAAGTAAAGAGAAAAGCCATTTCGTGTGAATTCCTGTTGCATCCCCAACTGGCTTGGGAGCAGTTCAAAGACTGGATGTGTATCTGCCCTCTAACACCTAGAGGGGTGCGAAGATGTGTTCCACAAACCCTGTTTCACAAATGTTTGAACTGCCTGAGGAGGGTGAGAGCTAGCATTTATTGGCTTCTCACTCTCTGCCAGATCCTCTACAAATATTTCAGTTCATCCACATAAGAAAGATAGGGATTTAGATAAACAGATAAATGAATCCCAAAGGAAATGCCCATGAGCACTGAGAAGAAAAAAGTGGTCAGGAACCGTGGTCAGTTTACCCCTGCCCTGGTAAACTGAGGGAGATGAGCAAGCGCAGGTAAAACTAGCATGAAATTACACAGCTCCACCTCCAGTCCAGCCACTTGCTACTGGAGACCCAACCCAAGGAGGGACTTCTCACTCTGCATAACCTACATTCTCCCATTGAATGTGTATCAATTTCCTAAATCAACCTGTCCATGCCTCTGTCTGGTATTGCTGGAATTCTCTTCCACCATATATGGCAGGAACCCCCCTGGTCCTGAGTCCAGTTCCCCCTCCTCTCTGGGAACTCCTTGGACCCCTCTTTGGAGACATTTCTTCTCCCATATCTCTTCTCCCATGATGGTAGTATTCCTGTTTTCTTATGCTCCCAATTTGCTTGAGACTTTCCCAGTTTGGGCACTAGAAGTCCCGGGTCCCAGGCAAACTCAAACTGGTTGCTCACTCCACATTTTAGAGAAGACACCACTGAGCCTCAAAGAGACTTCTCCAATGTGAAGACTTGGATTCAAACTCAAGTCCGTCTAGAGTTGGGGATTATTAATAGGACAGATTGGAGTAGAGGAGAATAAGCAAGTGGAATTGTCCAGGGTACCTGGTAAAATGCTCGGCACATCCCAACGTGGCCCCTAGGTACAGCTGCAGTACAAAGAGAAGTCGCTGGAAACGCCTATGGAAGAGGATAGGATGGTTCCAAGAGCTGTAGCTGGCAGGCACAGAGCAGGCTTGAGGACTAATCCAGGGGACAGCCCTGAGGCAAGTAGGCACACTCCAGAGGGCCCTCATCCCAGACAGGCCACCTGAACCTCTTGCTGTGCCACTGATGGTGTGTCCGCCCACTGACTGTATCTCAAACGTGGTTCGAGCTGACTCCATCAGAAGACACTGAATTTTCCACTTACAGAGTAACAAATGGGTAATTCGGACCTGCTCATTGCTCCCCGCTTACTACTCACGTCAAATATTCACAGAAACTAATACAGCATTAAGTTTACAGCCGATAATAGGGAGGCCATTAGCTCCCCTAGTCATCCTTCTTCCCTCTGGCAGAGAATCACCCAGGCTTGAAGGAGACTTTACTCTGCATCAGAGAGACCACATTCCTTCTCTGCAACAAAGAAATGCTTTTAGAGACTCTCTAGAAATCTTTCCCATTCTTCACTTTTGCTTATTCAAGTTCTCTATTTCTGAATCTCTAAGTCTCTCTCTCTCTCTCTCTCTCTCACACACACACACACACACACACACAAATGGGGCCCTGTGGTCCCAAAGACCTGAAAGAAATGAATTCCACAACTGTCCCCAGCACAGCTTCTGACACGTCCAGACAACAGGATGACCTACTCGATAGCTTTCCTCAGGCTCAGAGATGTCAAGGACTGACTGTGTTGGGGCTGGAATTCAGTTGATCTCTTGTTCACGGAGCTCTTCTCTGTGCGGTGCGTGGAGCCTGGAGCTCAAATTGCTCACAGGGTATCAAGCTTCTCACAGACTTCGAGGCACTTAGGACAAAACAAAACAAAACAATTCAAAAAAATCATTAAGGTTTATGTGGCTGATGCAATTAAGAACCAATTTTATGTCCTCCAAAGGACCCAGGATGATAATCAGCCATCAATTCAGAAAAATATTTCAACAAAATCATAGGGAACACTAATTTATTATGGCCTTGTGTGGAAAACACCAGAGAATTCATATTCCTACAATTGTTTGTGATCCAATATTTCTCCAGAATCCTTTTTTAAAAGTTTTTTATCCGAACACAACAAATTTTAAAAGATCCAGGATGTCTTATATACTCCAAGGTTTATTAGCTAAACGATCCCATGATTCTCTATTTCAAGCTGTATCAGGCACTGCTTCTTAAGAGTCCACAGATTTTTTGCCAGATTTTCATAAATCAGATTTATCTAGAGTCATATAATTCTGATCACATTTATATTTCTTATTGTAAGTGAAATTAATATCAAGTGAAAGCTTTCAGTTTTTAATGTGCTGGCTGGGCTCACCTGATTCAGGAAAAATGAACTCTCACCTCGAAGTGCTCTGATTTGTAACTCTTTCAGCAATCAGAGCTCTAAAAGCCAATTTATGAGTCTGGATTTGAGAGTTAGCTCCTTTTAATTAGGTATATAAATTCCCCTACCTCGTTTTCCATTACAGCTATGTGTGGACCCAACCTTGCTCTCCTGAAGTACACAATTCATCATGCATTGACTAGCAGTAAATCCATCCTGGGAGAGTTATCAGGTGGCCATGATCTATCAAAGCTGGTCAGAGATCAATGTTTCAAATACTCTCTAATGTGGATAAAAGAAACTTAGCTAATAATTTTTTCATGTTAGGTTAGATTTACTTTAGGCAATGTGATATTATAACAGGCTGCCAATAAGATTTTCTAAACATTATAAATGATCCAGAGAGAGAAAAAATACTAAGAAAAGAAACTAAGGGTGGTATAGAAGGTAAGAAGAGGTAGTTTGGTATTATTTCTTACCTACAACCCATTGGAGTGTTCTACTAGCTTCTCCAGGTATATTTCTTTGTTTTATTTCATTAAGGCCAGAAGATTATTTTTTAAAGTTTCTGGTTTTTAGAACAATTCCTTCAAGAAGTTATGGGTTGCTGGGACCATCTAGAACTTCCACAAAATAAGCCCCTGACTTGTGATACCAACTTTCAGAGCCTGCTGTCTGTACAACTGGATTAATAGCAGATACATGCTGAAAGATGGTGTGCATAAGAGACACACTTCCTTCTGAGAAAATGGATGGTTTTAGTGCTTGTAGAAAAAGAAAAATATCTACAATAAGAATTTTACTTCCTCAAATAATCTGTATTTATCCCCAGGAGTTCTGTGGGGAAGGAGAATTGGCTGAATACATAAAGATGGAGTTCATCTTTTCATCCTATTAGCCACTTTTACATCCTCTCCAAATGACCAAAGTTCTTTCAAGGTTAGGAGAAGTTGTTCACAAAGCAAGAAATTATTTCTTTTATGTTTTGTTTTGTCTTTCAAGATGGGGTCTCACTACGTTGTCCAGGCTGGTCTTGAACTCCTGGGCTAAAGTGATCCTCTCATCTCAGCCTCCCAAGCAGCTGGGGCCACAGGCATGTGCCTCTGTGCCCAGCTGGGAAGTGATTCCTGAGGACTGAGCCTCAGCGACTGAGGTTTAGTGGGAAAAGAGTCAACAGTGGTATGAAATGCAAAGGGAACATTGAATGGCCCCAAATTTTCCATTAAATTTTCAAAGAGAACATTTCACATAACGCCTATCACTCGGATCAACTCAGTATTGAACCCCAAAGTCTGTACATTACTGGCCCTTCAAGTCAAGTCATATTGGTTTTAACTTAGAACCTAGTGGTAATTGATGCCAAGATTCTGGGCTCGTGGAGAAGAACACTGCCTAGCAGCTATTCAGTGCATGCTGGAACTCAGGGGAGTTTATGTGGCTCAGCACAGGCAATGAGAGAATGAAAACTGTTTCAAGGTGATAGGAAGGTGGAGGGCAACTGGTATTACTGAACACGTGCATTATATATGCAACTCCTTCTAGTCTCAGCATAAATGTGATTTGCTCCAAACAAAATAGACAAAAATAGGAAGAGGGGTTTGCCCAGAGTTTGCACAAAGCCTCGCATGCAGTAGGTGCTCAATTAATTCTTTTGAAAGATTGCATGTTTTTAACCCATTCCTCCTTCAGAAAAACAAAATGCTATATTATATAATTTAAAATAATTAAATATCATGATAAAAAATATATAACTCAGTGGTAGAACATTTGCCCACTACGTGCAAGGCCCTGGGTTCAATCTCTAGTGCCAAAGAAACAAAGAGGGAAATGGAATATCTGGTAAAGAGTTTTCAAATGACACATATCCAAACCTTTGGCCATCCCTTCTGAGCAGTTGAGACTGTTCTGCTCAAAATACACTGCCTAAGAAGTAGCCAAAGCTAGCCAGGAATAGTGGTACAGGCTGTCCCAATGATACAGGAGGCTGAGGCAGACGATAAAGTTCAAGGGCTGCCTGGGCAATGTAGTGAGACCTTATCTCAAAATAAATATAAAAAGGGTTGAGCATGTACCTCAGTGGTACAGCTTGTCCCTGGATTCAGTCACCAGTAACGTAAAAACAAACAAACAAACAAAAACTGGTGGCCCAACCTGCAGTTTAAAAGTGAGAGAATCATCATAAGGAAATTGCCATACATGTGTACCTACAGGAACTATGTACAGAGATATCCATTGCAGAGTATTACACAGTCAAAAGTAGAAACCATAATGAAAGATGTCCATAATAAATTGTGACACCCATAAAGTCAAATGTCTTACTGAGCATCTTAGAGTTTTAAGGGTATTCAATGACATGGAAAAATACTATATAAAACTAAGTGGAAAAAGCATGATACTTATGTGTATTGAAATTCATATATATCATGTAAGTGTGAGGAAGTGTTAGAAGGAACAACCCAGAGTATTAGTTATTATTTTTGAGTGGTGAAATTATTAGTGATGTTTAACTCTCCTTCATATGTTTCAGCTTTTTCCCTTATGTAATGTAGACTATATTATATAGAATATAGAATATTGTAGAATATAATAACATATAATGCATATAATATGCATAATGGAAAATGCTAGCCAGTATGAAGAAAAAATAATTCATATATATGTATATATATGAATATAATATTTAGATAATTTTTAAAGTTTGGGAGTTTTTTTAAAAGAGCATTTAGATAATAGAATGATAAAAAATATAAAATATGGAGTTTACCTTTCCCTAGTGTCACCATCTGCTCTAGGAAAGCAGCAGAAATAATTTCATACCAAAGAGAATAATTTTTTTTGCTAAATAATTTTTAAAGGATTCTCCCTCTAATTAGGTTCATGATGAACATGGTTGTTCTCTTTGCTGATTTGATTCAATAATTTTGTCTTCGCAGTTTTCCATTTCATCACAGGCTATAGTTGCTCTGAAACTTTGCATTCTAGAGGAAAGGCTTCAACAGTTAATAAAAGGCTTCTGTAAAGGCGTCATTTATTCACTCGAATATCACTAGACATACTGAACCCTGGGAACCATGGTGAATCCTGGGGGAAAGCTCATCATTCTGAGGTCTTTGTATCACTCTGTAGATGCGAGCTTGAGAAGCTACTTCTTCCCAGGTGCTGCTACATCTGGGGTATTCCAGCTGAGGTTCAATCCAAAAGGAAGGTTCTGCACAGGTGACAACTAATTGAGTCAAAAACTGTGCCTGGTCCTGCAGGCCTTGGGGGAGGTCTGCCTGTGCCATCCCACTCAGCTCAGAGGGCCTTGGAAAGAGCCCACAGGTCCTTACTAACCTTGCAAACCTGGACGAGCTGGTTCTTTGTTGAGAGAATCCCTGGAGGGTGGGGGAGTGAGTGTTAAATTTGAGGGAAATACCATTTTTCACCTGTACTACTCTTCCAGTTTCTGGTCCAGCATGCAAGGAGCTTGAAAGTTATCACTCCATCCTAACAATGAGTAAAAAGCTGAGCAAATCAAAACATCCATAACTCCTCTAAGATTCATCAGAGAAGTGAGGTTGCAGGCAAACTGTTGGCCCCAAAATTAGACAGGAAGATTCAGGGATTCACAATACAACAGAGTGGAAATTCATGAGCACAAACCCCTCAGGAACCAGGGTCAAGGCAGGAAAACCTGAACTGGGATTGATAAATGGCTGGGGTTTAGTATGGACAAGTTTGAGAATTTAAAATCTCAGGGGAACTTCATCACAGAGGAGTCCCCATGCTTTTTTAAATTAATTTTTAGTTGCAGATATACATGCTATCTTTACTTTTTTATGTGGTGCTGAGAAGCAAACCCAGTGCCCTACATGTGCTAGGCAAGTGCTCTTCCACTGAGCTACAACCCCAGCTCCCCATGCATTTTTGAGTTTTACCTCCAGGAGTTTGACTAGCTTCTCATAGTACACACATATATATGTGTGTGTGTGTATAGATATATACACATATACATATATATTTTTTAAAAACTCTAACATTTCTGGCAGGGGAAAGAGAAGTGGAAGCCATCTGAGCCATGCCAAAGCACTCTGTTCTTAACCAGGTCTACCTCAGAAACTAGTCAACTAGAACCTAACCTGATGGGATTTTATCAAAACTTCACCACCATGGGAAAAGGAAAATACCCAACTGCATTCTCCATCCTGTCACAATAAAGGTCAGGAGGACAAGAAGCAGGTGGGAAGTTCACAGCCAGGGTCACAGGCTCACTAAGACACAGAGACCTACTCATAGGACGATAGAATGCATCTCCTCCCCTCACACCTTATCACCTCATTACTGAAGGTCTACTTACATCAGTACCTTTACCCAGTATGTCATGTCTAGCTATTAGGAAAAAAAATATAACACATATCACAAGGCAAAAATCAGTTTGAAGAGTGATAGTAAGCCTCAGAACCAGACATGGCAGGGATGCTGGAATCATCAGAGAATTTTAAATGAGTATGATTAAGATGCTAAGATTTAGTCAGGCATGGTAGTGCACGCCTATAATCCCAGCAACTGGGGAAGCTGAGGGAGGAGGATCAAGAGTTCAAAGCCAGCCTCAGCAACTCAGTGAGGCCCTAAGCAATTTAGTGAAACCCTGTCTCTAAATAAAACATAAAAAGTGCTGGGGATGTGGCTCAGGGGTAAGGCTCTAAGACTCTAATGGATAAGCTAGACAGACAAAAAGCAATGCCAGAGTGCAAAACACTGTAACAGGATAAAGCATGCCTTTGATGGGCTCTTTAGTAGACTAGACACAGAAGAGCTGTGTGTGTGTGTGTGTGTGTGTGAGCTTGAGGATATCTCAGAGAAACCTTCAGAACTGAAATGCCAAGGGGATAAAGACTGGAAAAAAAAAGGAAAAAGTCTTCAAGAACCATTGGACAACTAGAAAAGGTATAATACATATAATGGAAATATCAGAAAGAGAAAGGAACGGCGAAATGTGTGAAACAATAATAACAAAGAATTTTCCCAAATTAATGTCAGATACCAGTTCACAGATACAGGAAACTCGGCAGGACAAATGGGAAAAACAAAACAAAAAACTGCACAAAGGCGTATTATTTTCAAACTACAGAAAATCAAAGACAAAGCAAAAAGTTCTGAAAGGAGGCAAAGGGAATAAAAGAAACACCACCCATAGAGGAACTGAGATAAGAATTTCACCCAGCTTTTTCGGAAACCATGCAAACAACAGAGTGGAGAGAAATATTTAAAGTGTTGAGAGAAAAAAAAACACCGACCTAAAATCCTGCACCCTGTGAAATTATCCTTTAAAAGTGAAGCAGAAATAGACTTTCTCAGATGAAAAAAATTTGAGGGAATTTGTTGCCAAAAGACTTTTTTTGCAATAAGTGCTCAAAGTTCTTTGGAAGAAAGGAAAGTAATATAGGTCAGAAACTCAGATCTACATACAGAAAGCAAGAACATCAAAAAGAAATAAGTGAAGGTAAAATAAAAGCTTTTATTTTTATTATTGTTAATTGACCTAACATAAAATTTTGTTCAAAAACTAATACAATGCATTCAATTATGTATGATTTATATAACATATATATTACATTTTTGCTTATATATGGTCATGAAATGAATGACCACAATGACACAAGGAGTGGAAGAAAGAATTAGGATTACTTGGTTATTATAAAGTATTCATACTACCAATGAAGCAGGATAGTGTTATTTGAAAGTAAACTCAAGATTAGTTGTGAATGTATATTTGCAAACTCAATGGCAACCAATTAAAATTTTTTCTAATTTTTGTATTTGTTCTAATTAACTAATTACATGACAGAAGAATGCATTTATGCATTTTGATATATCATACATAAATGGAGTATAATTTCTCATTTTTCTGATTGTATATATTGTAGGATAACATCAGTCATGCAGTCACATATGTACATGAGGTAATAATGTCTGTTTCACTCTATTTCCCTCATACCCCTTCCTCTCCCTTCACTCCCCTCTACCTAAACTAAAGTAATTCTATTCTTCCTAGTGCCCCACCCCTTACTGTGAATTAGCATCCTCATATCAGAGAAAACATTTGGTTTTTTGGGTTTGGCTTATTTCATTTAGCATGATATTCTCCAGCTCCATCCATTTACTGTCAAATGCCATGATTTCATTCTTCTTTAAGACTGAGTAATATTCCATTGTGTGTGTATGTGTGTGTGTGTATGTATATGGGTATATATATGTGTGTATACATATGTGATATACATGTTATATACACATATCACATTTTCTTTTTCCATTCATCTGTTGAAGAGCATCTAGGGTGGTTCCAGAGTTAAGTATTGTGAATTGAACTGCTATAAACATTTATGTGGCTATGTCACTGTAGTATGCTGACTTTAACTCCTTTAGGTACAAACTGAGGAGTGGGATAGCTGGGTCAAATGGTGGTTCCATTCCAAGTTCTCTGAGGAATCTCCATACTGCTTTCCATAATGGTTGCACCAATTTGCATTCCCACCAGTAATGTATGAGTATGCCTTTTTCCCCACATCCTTGCCAACATTTATTGTTGCTTGTATTCTTGATAGTTGCCATTCTTATCGGAGTGAGATGAAATCTTAGAGTAGTTTCGATTTGCATTTCTCTAATTGCTAGAGATGTTGAACATTTTTTCATATAGACAAAGGCGCCACAAACATTCACTGGGCTGGGGTTCATGGGCTGGGGTTGTGGCTCAGTGGTAGAGCCCTTGCCTGGCATGTGTGAGGCACTGGGTTCGATTCTCAGCACCACATATAAATAAATGAATAAAATAAAGGTCTGTCGACATCTGAAAAAAACAAAAGATAACCTACTCAACAAATGGTGTTGGGCAAAATGGAAAGCCACATATAACAAAATGAAATTAAACCCTGATATCTCACCCTGCACAAAACTCGACTCAAAGTGGATCAAAGACTTAGGCACTAGAACAGAGACCCTGCACCCAATAGAAGAGAAAGTAGGTCCAAATCTTCATCATGTTGGCTTAGGACCTGACTTCCTTAACAAGACCCCTAAAGCGCAAGAAGTTAAATCAAGAATCAATAAATGGACAGTGGGACTGTAACTCAGTGGCAGACCGCTTGCCTAGCATGTGCGAGGCACTGGGTTTGATCCTTAGCACCACATAAGAATAAACAGATAAAATAAAGGCATTCTGTCCATCTATAACTACAAAAAAAATTTTTTTAAAGAATCAATAAATAGGATGGATTCAAACTGAAAAACTTCTTCTCAACAAAAGAAACAAGCAATAATATGAGGAGATACCCTACAGATTAGGAGAAAATCTTTACCACAGGTATCTCAGATAAAGCATTAATCTCCAGGATATATAAAGAACTCAAAAAACTTAACACTAAAAGAAAAACAAATAATCAATAAATGGGCTAAGGAACTGAAAAATTTTTTTAATTTAAAAATAACACTAATATGCTAAAAGAGAGAAGATGGAATAATATGAAAAGCTCAATTAAAACTCCAAAAGGAGCCGGGAGCGGTGGCGCACACCTGTAATCCCAGCACTTGGGAGGCTGAAGCAGGAGGATCGTGAGTTCAAAGCCAGCCTTAGCAACTTAGCCAGGTTCTAAGCAACTCAGTGAGACCCTGTCTCTAAATAAAATACAAAATAGGACTGGGGATGTGGCTCAGTGATAGAGTGCCCCTGGGTTCAATCCCCAGTACCAATAAAAAAAAAAAAAAAAAAACTCCAAAAGGCAGAAAAAGTGTGGAAGACAAAAAAAGGGACAAAAGACAAGAGCAACTAATAGAAAACAGTAACAAATATCAGATCATTAATCTAACCTTATCAATACTCATTTTAAACATTAATAGTCTAAATGCACCAATCCAAAGACAGATTTTCAGAAATGATCAAAAAATAATTTCCAACTATATGTTTAAGCAAGAAACACACACACCTTTTCTTTTTCTTTTTGGTACCAGGGATTGAACCCAGAGGCACTTAATCATTGCACCACATTCCCAGCCCTTTTTATTTTATTTTAAGACAGCGTCTCACTAAGTTGCTGAGGCTGGCCTTAAATTTGTGATCCTCCTGCCTCCGCTTCCAGAGCTGCTGGGATTGTAGGCGTGTGCCACTACACCAAGCAACAAGAAACACATCTTAAACATAAAGACAATTATAGATTAAAAGTAAAGGAATAAAGAACTCATCCTATATCAAACTAAAACAAATTAAAAGAAGCCAAGAGTAGTTCTATTATATTCAGTCAGAGCAGACCTCAAAGTCAAGAAAGTCATCAGGGATAAAAAAGAACATATAGTGATAAAGAGATTGATTTCCCAAGAAGACATAACAATAGTCAATGCATATGTGCCGAACCATAGAGTCTCAAATTGTGTAAGATAAAAACTGGCAGAGATGCAAGGAAAAGTAGATAGATCCAATACCATGGTTTAAAGATTACAATGTCCTTTCATCAAAAATAAACAGATTTAACAGGCAGAAAATCAGAAAGGACATAGTCGAACTCTATAAAACTATCAATCAACTGAAAATAATGGACATCTGTAGACCACTTCATCCAACAACAGCAGAATAGTCGTTTCTCTCAAACTTACATGAAACATTCAGCAAGACAGATTCCTTTCTGACCCATAAAATACATCTTAACCAATTTGAAAGAGTAGAAATCACACAATGTCTGCTCTCAAACCACAGAATCAAACTAGAAATCAATAACAGAAAAAAACATAAAATCAATTATTTAAGCCTCCACCTTAAGAAACAGAAAAAGAAAAGCAAATTAAATCCAAAGTAAGCAGAAGAAAAGAAACAATACAAATTAGAGCAGAAATCAATGAAATTGAAAACAGGAAATCAGTACAGAAAATTCATGAAACCCAAGGCTGGTTATTTGAAAAGATCAATAAAATCAACAAGTCTCTTAGCCAGATTGAGAAAGAAAAGGAGAGAGCACAAGTTACTAACATCAGAAATGACAGAGGGAATATCACTATAGAGCCTACGACTATTAAAAAGACAATGAGTACTATGAACAACTCCACGCATGCGAATTTGTTAAACTACATTAAATGGACCAGTTCCTAGAAAGACACAATCTGCCAAAATGAACATGAAAAGAAATAGACAATCTGAATATATATAACATACATAAAAGAAATTGAAATTAATTACATTCCAAAACAGAAAACATCAGGCCAGATAGGTTTACTGATGGATCCTACCAAATGTTTTAAATAAGAAAGTATACTGTACCAATGTCTACAATTTCTTTCAGAAGAATCCTTCTTTCTTTTGGGCAGGTGGGTACCAGGAATTGAACTTGGGGCAGTTGACCACTAAGCCTCATCCCCAGCCCTATTTTGTATTTTACTTTGGAGGCAAGGTCTCACTGAGTTGCTTAGTGCCTCACTTTTGCTGAGGCTGGCTTTGAATTCTTGATCCTCCTGCCTCAGCCTCCCAAGCCACTAGAATTATAGATGTAATCCTCCTGGCTCAGAAGAATACTTCTAACTCATTATATGAGGCCAGCATCACCCTACTATCCAAGCCAAAGACATTATAAGAAAACTACACACCTATATCTCTCATGAACATAGGTGTAAAAATCCTCAATGAAATATTAACAAATGACATCCATCAATGTATGAAAGGAATTACACAACATAACAAAGTGGGATCTATCACAGGTATCCAAGTCTGGTTTACCCACTTTAAAAAAATCAGTTAATGCAGTTCATCACACTGACGAGCCAAACAGAAAAATCACAGGGTCATACCAAGAGATGCAAAAAAATTACTTGACAACGTCCAACATCTATGGGTGATAAAAAAAAAGAAACTCAGTAAACTAGGAATAAAGGAGAACTTCCTCAACTCAATAAATGAGATCTACAAGACCCTACAGCTAACATCTTACTTAATGATGGCAAATCAGAAGCTTTCCAACTAGATCAGGATCGAGACAAGGATGTCTCTGTCACCACTTCTTTCACCATTGTATTTGAAGTCCTAGCTAATGCAATAAGACAAAAAAAGAAAAAAGAAAAGGTATACCAATTGGGAATGAAGAAATAAAATTGGTTTTGTTCAGAGGTGACATAACTGTCCATGCAGAAAATTCAAAACAATCAACAAAAAACTTCTGAAACTAATCAGCAGTTTTAGCAGAGTTGGAGGACAGAAGATAATATACCAGAGTAAATCACTTTCCAGTATATCAGCAATGAACAAATGGAATTTGAAATTAAAAACCAGGACTATTTACCTTGTATCTTCCAAAATGAAATACTTAGGTATACATCTAACAAAATATATACAAGATCTTTATGAGGAAAACTCCAAAATTCTTATGACAGAAATAAAAAAAACCTAAATAAATGGAGAGATATTCCATGTTGATAGATATAAAGTATAGATAGCTGTCAGTTCCTCCCAACTTGATTTATAGAATCAATGCAATCCCAATCAAAATCCCAGCAAACTGAGCTGGGGATTTAGCTCAGTGGTAAAACTTGCATAGCATGCCCTGGGCCCTGGGTTAAATCCCCAGAACAAAACAACAGCAAAAAAATATAGTAAGTTATCTTATAGATATCAACTGAAAGGCAAAAGACCCACAATAGTCAGCAACATTGAAGGACAACAACAAAGTCAGAGAGCTGGCACTATCTGACTTGATTTATTGTTAAACTCCCATAATCAAGACAGTGTGCTATTGTAAAAAAGAAAAAGAAATAGATTAAAGGAGTAGTAGAGAGCTGAGAAATAGACCACATAAATATAGTCACTAACTTTGACAATGAAGTAAAGACAAGGCCCTGGAACATAGATAGTCTTTCAACACATGGTGCTTGAACAACTGGACTCCCACAGGCAAAAAAAAAAAAAAAAAGGTTCTACACACAGACTTTACACCTTTCACAAAAATCAATACGAAATGAACCGCAGACCTAAATGTAAGATGTGTAACTATGAAATTGCTATAAAATAACCAAGGTTTGTGATGACTTTTTAGTTGCAACATCAAAGTCACGATCCATGATGCAAAGAACTGATACACTGACTACATTAAAATAAAATTTTTCTGCAAAAAACGCTGTCCCAAGAATGAAAACACAAGCCACGGTTTGGGAGAAAGTATTAGCAAAACACATATTCAATAAAGGACCATTATCCGAAATACAAAAAGGAGTGTTCAAACTGAACAATAAGGAAATAAATAACTTATTTTTTAAACGGGTCAAAGACCTTAACAGATTCCTCACCAAAGAAGATATACAGATGGCAGATAAGCATATGAAAGGATGCTTCTCTTCATGTGTAAAAAGGGAAACATAGGGGAAAACAGCAGCGAGATACCACCACACACCTATTAGAATGGTCCAAATCTGGAGCATCAACACCACCAAATGCAGGTGAGGATGGGCAGCAACAGGATTTATCATTCATTGCTAGTGAGGATGCAAAATGGTACAGACACTTTGCAAAACATTTGCTTACAAAACAAAACACATTCTGACCATATGTCCAGGAGTCACACTCCTTGGTGTTTACCCAAAGAGGTTGAAAACAGGTCCACACAAAAACCTGCACATAGATGTTTATAGCAGCTTTATTCATAGTAGTGAAAACTTGGGAGCATCCAAGTCCTTTGGTGAATAATAAATAAACTGGGGCTTTTAGACAATGAAATGTTATGTAGTGCTAAAAAGAAATGATGCATGAAATTATTAAGTGAAAGAATCCAATGTAAAAGGCCACATGCTGCCGGGTGTGGTGGTGCACGCCTGTAATCCCAGCAGCTCAGGAAGCTGCGGTAGGAGGATGGCAAGTTCGAAGCCAGCCACAGCAACTTAGGGAGGCCCTGAACAACTCAATGAGACACTGTTTCTAAATAAAATATTTAAAAAGGGCTGGAGATGTGACTTAGGAGGTTAAGCACCCCTGAGTTCAGTTCCTGATACCAAAAATAAAATAAAAATAAATAAATAAAAGACTACATACTGGATGATTCCAGCTCTATGACTTTCTGGAAATTTAAAACTATGGCGATTGCAAAAAGGTCCGCAGTTGCCAGTGGCTGGGCAGAGGGAGTTAGGAATAGGCACAGCACAGAGGATTTGTAGGGCAGCTGAACTACTCTGTATGCTACTACAATGGTGGGTACTAGCACAGAGAGTGAACCCTAACATAGACCAGTAATTCTGAGTGATACAGATGACAAAGTATGTCCATCAGTTGTAACAAATGCTACCCTCTGGGTGGGTGGTATCGAAGATGAAGGAGGCGCTGCATCTGTGAGGGCAGAAGCGTAGGGGAAATCGCTGTCAATTCCTTTCGATTTTGCTGTGAACTTAACACTTTAAGAAATAGTCTTAGAGTGCATCCAAGTTACACACACACACACACACACACACACACATACACAAATATACACACAACTTTAATGTTTCTGCCCAAATGACTATGACAATAAAATGATGGCGTTGATGCCGCTGACAGGTGAGTAGGTAACAGCAGCTTCAGCAGCAGCGGGCAAGGCAGAAGAGGCAGGGCCCTGGTTGGGCAGAGGCCTCCCCCGCTTACACGTCCAACTCACAAAAGTGACGGAGCTTCTCTCTGCCTCAGAGTTTTTGTCTGCAAAGTGAAGATTATTGATTCCCTCTTGCAGGTGTGTTTTGAGAATGAGGAAGCATGCATGAACCATAACAGGACACGATGCCTGACGATATCAGCATTCAATCACGACAGCTACGAAGCCCGTCTCACCCTGCACCATTTCATCCTCGCAGTTACTTATGTTTGTGCAGCAAAACAATTTTTTTTTTTTTTAAATCATTTTTTTTTTTTTTTAATGGCACATGAAACGCTGTCAGGAAGCTGGGAGGAAGTTCAAATCAGGTGTTGTCGGGAGAGTGGAAGGAATCCTTGAGTCTCTCTCTTCAGGCCTGAGACTCAAGTGTATGCGAGAGCGCCCCCTTCGGGCAGAGTGTGGCGTGTCAGTAAGATCTGGGGGCCCTTTAAATGAGCCACACAGTGCCAGAGGAAAACTTAATGTGCTTCTTTACTTGGTTTGTTTTTCCACTTCTTAAACATGGATTAAACTGAATTATTTAATTCAGTCTGATTTGCAGAACGTTTGCTAAAATTGCTACACTTAGTATTAACGATATCTGTTACTATATTGAATAACACACAGTTTAGAGCAAGTTTTTTTTAAATGCTGATAGCATGATCTAAATGGGTCATCTCTCATTAATCTTGGGTATTAATCAGTACTTTTTTCATCCAAATTTTAAGTAGAAATAAATCCTTCTGAATCTTTCTTAGCTTATCAGAATCCACTTTGCTGTCTCTCAAAACCACCAGTACCATTTCTATTTCACAGGAAAGGAGCAAAAGATTCTTTGAACACACTAACTCTACACAAAAACGTTATTCTAAACACTGGGGAGAACACGGAAAAGTACAAAATATAGATTCTGCCCTCAAGGACTTTCTCATGTAGAAGACAAAATATTCACACATAAAATGGTTAAGTCAGCACAAGGGCTCAGGCCCCAGTCAACCCAGCACTCAGCTGTTCACAGTCGCTGGTGCAGTTGATAGCACCCCCTAGATGTCAGTCAGTGTTGGTGAAGTCGACTGAGTAACCTGATAATGATGGCGAATAGAGAGGAAACATTGGCCAGCTGCAGTGGCGCACACCTGTAATCCCAGCAGCTTGGGAGGCTGAGGCAGGAGGATCTCCAGTTCAAAGCTAACCTCAGCAAAAGTGAGGTACTAAGCAACTCAGTGAGACCCTGTCTCTAAATAAAATACAAAATAGGGCTGGGGATGTGGCTCAATGGATGAGTGCCCCTGGGTTCAATCTCCAGTATCAAAAAAAAAAAAGAAAAAGAAAAAAGAAAAAAGGAAACATTGAATAACTAATCCTAACCCCCTTTCTCTTGTCTTACTTTTTCTCTTTTATATTGCCACCTCCTAACACACTCTCATTTATTTTCTCTATCATCTGTCTGCCCCTCTAAATAAGAGCATTCTGAAGCCAGATAGTTTATCTATTTAATTCAATGCATAACCACAGAGCATTGACTTGTATCTGAAGCATAGTCACTTGATAAATGATGGACAAGAATTTTAGTGAATGAATAACTGCATGTTTCAACCATAATTTGCCACATGGTTTACATAGTTAAGATCAAAGTTCCTGGAGTCTTGGGGAATTTCAGGGTCAGGATAAATGAATAAATGAATGCAGAATAAGTTATCAAAAATGTATCAAAATGATCATGCTACCAAAAGCGTTATTCAGAGTAAATGCAATTCCAATTAAAATTCCAATGTCTTTCCTCATGGAAATAGAGAAAGCAATTATGAAATTCATTTGGAAGAATAAGAGACCCAAAATAGCCAACACAGTCCTTAGCAAGAAGAATAAAGCAGGTGACATCACACTACCAGACCTTAAACTATACTGCAGAGCAATAGTAACAAAAACAGCATGGTATTGGCACCAAAGTAGGTAGACCAATGGTACAAAATAGAGGACACAGAGACAGACTCACATAAATATAGTTATCTCATACTAGACAAAGATGCCAAAAACATACATTGGAAAAAAGATAGCCTCTTTAACAAATGGTGCAGGGAAAACTGGAAATCCATATGCAGCAAAATGAAATTAAACCCCTATCTCTCACCCTGTACAAAACTCAACTCAAAGTGGATCACACTCTTAGGCACTAGAACAGAGACCCTGCACCTAAAAGAAGAAAAAGCACATCCAAATCTTCATCATGTTGGCTTAGGACCTGACTTCCTTAACAAGACACCTAAAGCACAAGAAGTAAAATTAAGAATCAATAAATGGGATGGATTCAAGCTAAAAATCTTTTTCTCAGCAAAGGAAACAACAACATGAAGAAAGAGCCTACAGAATGGGAAAAAATCTTAACCACATGCCCCTCAGATAGAGCACTATCTCCAGGATATATAGAGAACACAAAAAACTTAACACCAAAAAAACCAAATAACCCAATCAATAAATGGGCTAAGGAACTGAACAGAAGCTTCACAGAAGAAGAAATACAATCAATCAACAAACATATGAAATAATGTTCATCATCTCTTGCAATTAGAGAAATGCAAATCAAAACTGCTCTAAGGGCTGGGGCTGGGCTCAGTGGTGGAGCACTTGCCTCCCACTTTGAGACACTGGGTTCAATCCCTCGCACCACATAAAAATAAATAAATACAATAAAAATATTTTTTAAAAACTACTCTAAGATTTTATCTCATACCATGCCAGTCAGAATGGCAATTATCAAGAATACAAGCAATAATAAGTGTTGACAAGGATGTAGGGGAAAAGGTACACTCATACATTGCTGGTGGAACTATAGATTGGTGCAACCACATTGGAAAGCAGTATGGAGATTCCTAAGAAAACCTGGAATGGAACCACCATTTTACCCAGCTAGCCCACTCCTTGGTTTATACCCAAAGGACTTAAAATCAGCATGCTACAGTGACACAGCCACATCAATGTTTATAGCAGCTCAATTCACAATAGCTAAACTATAGAACCAACCTAGATGCCCTTCAACAAATGAATGGATAAAGAAAATGTGGTACATATACACAATGGAATATTACTCAGTCTTAAAGAAGAATGAAATTATGGCACTTGCAGGTAAATGGATGGAACTAGAAAATATCATGCTAAGTGAAATAAGCCAATCCCAAAAAAACAAAGGCCTAATGTGTTCTCTGATAAACAGATGCTGATTCATAGTAGGGAGTGGGTAGGGAAGAATGAAGGAATTTTGGATTATGCAGAGAGGAGTGAGAGGAGGGGTTGGTATGGGAAGGACGGTAGAATGAGACAGACATTATTATATACATGTTTCAAAAAAAGGTTTTAATTAAAAAAAAAAACTTGCAACAGAACCACCATTTGACTCAGCTATCCCACTCCTTGGTCTATACCCCAAAGACTTAAAATCTGCATCCTACAGTGATGCAGCCACATCAATGTTTATAGCAGCTCAATTCACAATAGCTAAGAACCTAGATGCCCTTCAACAGATAAATGGATCAAGAAACTGTGGTATATATATACACAACTGAATATTTCTCAGCCTTGAAGAAGAATAAAATTATGGCATTTGCAGGTAAATGGATGGAGTTGGAGAATACCATGCTAAGCTAAATAAGTCAATCCCCAAAAAACAAAGGCCAAATGTTTTCTCTGATATGTGGATGCTGATGCATAATGGGGGGAGGGATGAATGGAGGAACTTTGGATTGGGCAGAGGAGAGGGAGGAGAGGGAAGGGACAGGGAAAGGTGGTGGAATGATATTGACATCATTACCTAGGTACTTGTATGATTGCAGGAATGGCATGACTACATCATGGACAACAAGAGAAATGAATAGCTCCATTTGTGTACAATGAATCAAAATGCATTCTGCTGCCTGTGTAACTAATTAGAACAAATAAAAATAAATTGTAAAAATGTATCAGGATGTTTGTTGCAGCCATGTTTATAATTATGGAAAACTGGAAACAATTTAAAATAATGGAAGGGCTAGTTAATAGCACATCTCTACAATGGAATCTCTAACCAAATACAATCAACTCACTAAAAATAGCAGCATCAGTCTATATTCTTTTGGAGAGAAATCATGATATATTAGAAGTGATAAAATAAAATCACAAAATACAGTCCTGTTTTCAAAACAATTGTGGGCGCCTAGAGGTATATGAACAGAGAAAAGTTGGTGGAATTTCTGCACAATGTCATCAGCAGGTGAAAAGGATGAAGGGTGGGATTTTCATTTTCTTCTTTAAACCTTTTCATATCATCTGATTTTTGGAAATAATAATAATATACCTGCTCTATTTTAAAAGCAGAAGTGAAAAAGTGTTTTTGTTCTTGGAAAGCAACTGTGTGTGGATTCCATTCTGCACCCGAGGCAGGAGTGGGCTGCAACCTGCCTGGGTCCCAACATGGTCCTGGGTTATCACCTTCCCACATCTGCTCCCCACACCCTCCCCAGAGGCTCTTCTGTGACGCAAATTATAGTTGACTGTAACTGATCCAGCCAGTCCGGGATTATCGATTTCAGATGGTGGTCAAATTTAATAGCCGCAGTCATCATGAAGGCTTAAGTCTCCATTGCTCTTCTTGACAAACTGTCCTGGATTGCCAACTGAACTTCCGTCAATGAAAGTCCCAAAAACTGCTGTCTCAGATCCTGATGGCAAGATCCTGTGCCCAGCACCCCTCCCCAAAGATCAAATCGCATAGACAGGGCCTTTTCTGTGTTGGTAAGAGGAGTTTAGATAGAAGCCATGGTTGGGACAAATATGCCTTGGAAGTCAGGCTAATTGGAACTGAGAAGAAACTAAAGCACATTCCCTTTATCAGGGGCTGGCTATGCTGGGGACACTCAGTGTCCTCCAGACTTACAATGAGAGTTCCAAACAACCACTTCTTCATACTGGCTCTGATTTAATCACCAGCATTTAGAACTAGAATTCAAAATTCCTTCAAAAACTTTTTTTCTGATACTGGGATGGAACCCAGGGCCTCACACATGCTAGGCAAGAGCTCTAGCACCGAGCCGCATCCACAGCCTGGTATTCTCCTTTAGGCAGAGTTTACTTGTCCTGAGACCCAGTGTGGTGCAGGCAGCAGGAAATAAGAATAGCATGGACATTTGCAGTTAGGTTATTCCCTTTGGACAAGGTCTTAAATTCTCTGCACCTCAGTTCTCGCATCCATAAAATTGTTATTAATAAATACTTCACATCATTTTAGAAAATACAGGAGACTATATGAGATAATAAAATGTCCAATCAGCACATGGCACACAGCAGGTGTTTGATATATGTCTATTCTTCTATTCAGTTTTTCTGTGGTCATTAAATAAAAAGGAGAAGAACACTATATTGAGAATCACTAAGTCCAGTCATTGTCCCAGATGCTGTGGATACATCACCTCCTCCTGATTCAATATGACTGTGTAAATCCCACCACTCAGATGAAGCCCAAGAAGCTAAGTGACCTGCCCGATGTCACGGTAACATGCAGCAAAGATGGCAATTGAATCCAAGTCTGTATGCTCCCAAAGTCAGTTACTATAAACCACATTTAGGTTGTTCTAAATAGGAGACATAGTATGATATTTTATCACTTTCCAAGTGATAAAGTCCAATTTTACTTTAGTCATGAGGTTCTTGCCAAGAATTCAGCTGGAGACTGAGTCTGAATATATCATACAAGATAGTAAGAATAGCTCATGTGTTTTTTTTCAGAAACTTACAATTTATCAGACTAAGCATATCATATAATTTATGTGGGTTTTCATTTCATTTTCACAAGCCCACAAAGTGGGCATTATGATTAGCTCCATTTTATAGATGTGAAAACTGACACACAGTGCAATTAGGCCACATGGTCAAATAACAGAGTCTGACTCACCACTGAACTTTCCGCCACCTCTGGAGAGACACATTGAGGCAAAGAGGTCAGCCAGCATGCAGGGGAATCTTCCTTTAAACTCCCCTGAGAACTGAGTGGCATGTGTTCTGGGATGTCAGTGTCCAGAGACCCACTGTCTGTCTGACTTTCTGCCGCCTGAGGTGGTGATGAGAGCCCCCACCCATGGGGAGGAGGCTGGCCCTTGGTTTGGCCTTGTGGGAGGAGAGAAGGGCCCGCTCAGGAGGAGCCTCTGAGCCTGGGGTCCAGGAAGGCATCAGGGTCAGAGGTCAGGGAAGGGATCCTGGCAGGGGAGGGGGACCAAGGGAATTTGAGGCAGATAATTAATCACATGTTTTTCAACTTCCTGTGACCTTGGCTCGCCAATCAACACCGAGTTACATGTGGAGCAGCGACGCAGATTTTCTTGCACAGAAAGAAAGATCGTTGTCAGATAAGAAATGACACAAACAAAAATACACACAGGAGACAGCAAACTCTAAAAATATAAATTAAATTTCACAATATGAAGAAATCTATTTATACAACTCCATTTCAGTATTTCCCATATGGTACAGTATAAAATGGTTATTTGTTGTAAAATATGAATTATTTTTGTAAATGCTCGCAGCACACCGGAAGGACTTTCAAGGAAAGGTATCCAGATACTGTTGATGAAGAAATGCAGGCTGTAAGTGAATCAGCGACAAGTCTTTCATCTCAGCCATTGGGTCTGCCCCAATGACAGACCCAAATAACAGGCTTGCTCTTAAAGGATCAATATTTGTTAAAACATCTAGTTCCCTAAAACAATGGCCTTCGGGTTTTCCAATCACACACAAAATTGGGGGGCATGCACCCCAATAGAGCGTATTTACTCATCTATAAATTATATGCATGCACTCCATGACTAGCTAATATCTCAAAGCCTGATGTCTGCCTAGAGTGAGGTTTGTCATGAATGCAGTGGAGGCAAAGGCATTGTCCTCTTGATTATTTCTAAGTTTGCCTTTGTCGACTTCCTGTCTGATCTGATTAGATGGTTGTGGCTTCTAACCTTGTGTGACTGACAGTGAGCTTATATTGAATTAGGAACAGTGCCACTTTCTTCTGTCTACCTGGCTTTACATTGCTGGTGTTATTTCACCCTTCCTTTTTTGTAGGGCTCTTCTTAAGCCACTTTTCCTTTAGTGAGGATCTATTTAGCTCAAACTAAATAATACAAACTAAATAATACAGCCTGTGCAGCCTGCACTTATCTGTGCTGCTTGAGAGGAAATGCCTCAAGTCGCACAGATAATCTACAGCACTGTGAAAGCAGATGAGCTGGCCTGCGTGCTTGCTGGCACATGTGTGTGGGTGCGCATGTGTGTGGTTGTGTGTGTGTCATCAGTGTCCCTCAGGAAACCCCTTGAGGAGCTGATGTGAAACCACAGGCATACTAACCAAGGAAGCACCCATACGTTAATCTGTATATTAAATTTAAGTAAACCACAATTCTTTTTTTATTTTTAGATTCAATATGAGCAGACTTTCGATATTCCCTTCCCAATGTCCCCCATCAGGCATTTCCTGGATTGCACGCTCTCTCCTCTGGGATAGCACAAGCTGTTTTTATAGACGCAGGAGCTCTTGGGGTCCAAATCTGAGGGTAGGTTTGTGGGTTTTTGATTTCCCCATTGGCTCGAGTTACCTAGAAAGAGTCTTCAAACTTCCCATCACGGAACAAGCCTTCTTTGGAAAGACTCTAGAAGGCATTGGAGAAGATAAAGCTTCCCATCACCTTCTCTTTAGCCAGCCCAGGACAGCCCCTGACCTGATTTCTGGTCATTGTAAATAAGAA
>JAJEJO010002918.1:14558-43731 GCA_020662805.1 Glaucomys volans | reverse complement strand
GAAGTGAATCAGGCTGCATAGCTCAGGGAGAGTGGGCCCAAGTGATGATGGCTAGCAGCCGCCCTACTGAAAACTACTGTGAAACCTAGTCGCTGCCCCTGTTCTGCTCCAGGATGCCAGAAACCAAGCTTATGTTGCTCAGGTAAAGGTTTCTCAGAGAGGAACTGACTGGCTCAAGAGAAAATGACTATAGATGCTGACTGTGGGGGAATCTCTAACAAAACAGCCTGGTCTCAACTGATCACCACGCACAGTGAAGTCCCCTGGACAAAAGGAACCTGCTATGTCCACAGCTTGGTTTCTGCATTTTAGTGCCCTAAAGCAAGAATAATGCCTTCATGTCCTAAAAATAGATTTTTAGGATTTTTAGGATTACCAGACATGGGGAGAATATGTAGAATGTGTATGAGATCAAAATAGACCCACAGAAAAAATGAAACTTAGAAAAAAAGACAATAAAGAAAAAAGAAGAAAACATTTTAAAATCTATCAATGTTATTTGGAGTATGATAAAATAATTACACCCATATATTTGAGAATAGAAGATTTTTAAAAAGAAATATTAAGAAAATAACAAAGAGCACTTGGAAGTTTAAAATATGTTAAAGAATTCAAACTCAATAGGAAAGCAGGAAAATAAAATTGAAGAAATATTCCAAAAATTAGAATCAAAAGAAAAATAAATGGAAAGGAAAAATAGGACAATTAGAAAACCCAACAAAAAGATCAGCATTTGAGTAATAGATATTCCAGAAAGAGAAAACAAAGAAGAGAGAAGGGAAGAAATTTCCAAAGAAACAATACAAGAAAATTCCACAAAACAGGACAAGGTCTCCAATCTGAGCGTATACAACGAAGGGGTGAAGAGGGGGACTGAATTTGCTGGACAGCAAGGATAAAGAAACGATCCTGAAAGTTTCCAGAGAGGAGAAATTTTAAAAGAGATAGCATACAAATTTTTGAAGCTGATCAGGAATTAAAATGGCAGCAATCCTCTCAATGGCAACCCTGAAAGACAGAAAACAAACACAACCTGTGAAATTCTGAAGGAAATTGTTGTTTAGCTGGGCAAGTACTTGACCACTCAGCTATATCCCCATCCCTTTTTAGTTTTTAATTTTGAGACAGGGTCTTGCTAAGATACCCAGCCTGCACTTCCAGCCGTAGCCTCCTGAGCAGCTGGGATCACAGGTGTGCACCACCACATCCCACTCTGTGAGGGTGTTTTCTAGATAAGAGGAAGACTTAAATTGATGGACTTTGAGTAAAGAAGATTGCCCTCCATAATGTGGGTGGGCCTCAGTTAAAAGCCTGAAAGAACAGACAGACCCCCTCTCCCCAAGCAGGAAGGAATTCTGCTGGGGTGGGCCTTGAACTTGAGCTAGGACATCAGTGCTTCCCTGGGTCTCCAGCTGCCTTCTTACCCTCCTGACTGTTGACCTCCAGCTTCCATAATGACCATAATCACATTAGCAAATTTCTTAAAATAAATCTCTCTCCCTCTTTGTACACACATACACACACACACACACACACACACACACACACACATACATACACACTACTGGTTCTGTCTCTCAGAAGAACCCTAACACAGCGGGTGCCACCCAGGCAGGAATGGGTAGGGCACTGGGTAAAGATTGCTGTCTGTTAAGAACCTGGTTATAGTTTTTGATCTTTTAAACTACACATATTTGTTTCTTTGTGGGGGGAAGGATTGCATTTAAAACATAATTAACAGTGGGGCCTGGTGGCGCACACCTGTAATCCCAGTGGCTCCGGAGGCTGAGGCAAGAGGATTGTGAGTTCAAGGCCAGTCTCCACAAAAGTGAGGCACTAAGCAACTCAGAGAGACCCTGTCTTTAAATGAAATACAAAAAAGGGCTGGGGATGTGATTCAGTGGTCGAGGGCCCCCCCGAGTTTAGTCCCCAGTACCAAAAAAAAAAACAAAAACGAAAACCAACAACAACAAAAAACATAATTAACGAGATGATGTGCTTTATAATCATGTGACCCTGGTTTAAATTTCAACCTCTGCCACTTATTGGCTGTAACCTCAGACAAATTTCTCTGAGTCTGTCTCCCCGCGTGTGTAAGATGGGTCCTGGAAGGGTCTCAGAAGGGTTAAATAAACCAATCCGTATGGAATCAGACGAGCTCAGTAGGTGCTGAATAAAGGGGAGTTGTTTTGATGACAAAAATGCTTTTACTTTCATCAGCTCTCCCTGGCAAGAGCTCGCGTGCTACATCGATTTCGTCAGGATTATTGTTCCAATAAAATACACTGGCAGGAAAACTCATTTTCTTGGAAAAAAGTATGTGCCCTTTTAATATTTCATCCCTGATGTGCTTTATAAGACAAATCCGCTTCGGCGGTGTAATTAAAACTCCTCGCAGCCCCGCGGCCGGGGTCCCGGGAGGGAGGTCGGCTCCGCAGGCTCGCGCGCCTTCATGGGCCGCGGGCCCCGCCGCTGCCGCCTCAGCGATTTCCTGCCCATCACTTGCTGCGCACAAATGAAATCATTTCGAGTGACCTAATGCACGTCTCTGCCACTCAGAAAACTGAATGAAGAGGCAAAGAAGAGCCAGTTCTCTTTCGGGCTGCATTTCTTGGGTGACCGAGTCCAGAAAATGTGAGGTTGGAAGAGTAATTGCATGCAAGGGTGTGGTGCTGTCAGAACTGCTGGCGCCCCCTAGGGATTTCTCTGATGCTACCTTAAACAGCGGTCTTAATCCGGAGGTCAGGATGGGATTCAGAGAGGTCCACTAGCTCCCTAAAATTGTCTGCAGGCTTTTATGTGAGTGTGCAGTTTTCTGGGGAGTGGTCTGTAGCTTCCTTAGGTATTCAGAAGAGCCTGCGCCCCTCAGAATGTGGAGTTTCCTTAAAAGGCTGGCAGCTTCTCCCCTGGGTTACTCGAGTGTGTAATGGAGTGGCAACGAGTCCTGCTCAATCCACAGCCCCCTAGAAGCACAAGGGAGAAGGTGTGAGCCTTGCTTCCTTTTGGTTTCCCTGCACAGTCTCACAGACTCTCTCTCTCTCTCTCTCTCTCTCTCTCTCTCTCTCACACACACACACACACACACACACACACACACAACGTGCTGGCTGCTCAGATCATTACAACGTATTTGCAATGTGCGTGATGTGTGCTTTAGGCCTTTAAGCATCTGCACATCCTGCTTCCTCTCTCTGGAAGCCCTTCTCATCCTCTTTTCCCTGGAGAAAAATCTACCTACCCTTCACCATTCAACCCAACTTCTCTTGCACTGGGAAGCTTCCTGCCCTGTCCCAAACCCCGACACTATCCCCCATGACTGACTCAACCCCCACATTCTTTCTTCTGGGTTCTCACAGCACCATGCCCTGCCTTTTATTACAGCATTGAGTATAGTGGTTGTTTTCTTTTCTCTCCTTTTCATTAAAAAGTAAAATCTATGAGGAAAGATGTTTTTGTCTTTTTTTCTCTCTCTGAAAACAATCAGAAATCATACGCATCCCTCACTCTAATTATTCAGAACCACACGCCATTCCCTACATGCAATAAACTCTCTGTGCCTCCTTGCTCTTCTCTGTACTGTTGCCCTGGGCTGAATACATGCCTGGCACATAGAATGTGCTCAATTAAAGAGTCTGGGGTTTGCTTATTAAAAGGATGAATTGTTTCCTGATTGCTCAAACCCCCACCTAATATGTATCCTTGTCATGCTTCTCAAAAATGTTCTGAATGAAACACGGCTTTTCAAAAGACAGGATGTTAACTCCTGAAGTATTCTCTGTTGTTCATGGAAGGAGACAGAAAGAGATGGAAGGATTACAGAGACAAACCTCTCCAGCCCTCTTGTGGCAGATGAGAAAGCAGGAATGAAAGCGGAATTAGCCTCTACAGGGAAATGTCCTCTAAAAAAATATAGCAAACCGAATCAGACAAGACAGATTCTGCGTGCTTCTATTTCTTAATGCAATTGGACAAAAGCAGCAGGTTTCCATCCTTGCCGCCCTCACGGCAGTGGATCTTTATTTATTGCCTTCTTCGTGGTCATGTTTCTCTCGCCTCAAAAAAGATTTGCTGGAGGCTGGCTCCTTTCCCATTGAGGTCACCAGAGAGCTACTGAATGCTGAGAAATAGTAACTTCAGCACAATGTCAGGGAAGATTTAGTAAAAATGATCTCAGCATTGTGCCCCTCGGTAAGGAGCAGAGCTGGCCAAGACCACCTCCAAGGAGGCCCGTGCCAGACCGCACAAGCAAGGGCCTGCTGTGCCATCCTGGGAGACCACGTCCTCTGGTCAAGCAATAGTCTCCCCAGAGCTCTAGCAAGGCAGAGAGGCCTGGGAGAGTGAGTCCAGCTCATGGTCATCCCTGTGAATGGCTCCCCAGCTACGGCAGGAGCCCCAGTCTTTCTGTTCACTCCCCAGAAATTACCCAAAAAACCCAACCAGTGATTCTTTAACTGAGGAGCTGGAGCAGCAATTTACACATGGAGTCTAGTCTAAAATAGACTCTGCTCCTGCCTAAGCAATGCCCCTGAACTATTCTTTCTGTTTGCCTTTAAGGCCAAACTTTCCACCTTAGTCAGCCATCTTCAAAGGGATTCTAAAGTCCTTTCCCTTGGAAATAACCTCTGGCATCTCAGAGGTCTAGAGCCACAGGTAGACCTCCTCTCTGGACAGGTCATGCCTCAGGGAGGCATCCAGATAAGGAACTTATTTTTAAAGGCTCAAGGGATACCTTTTCAGCCAGGCGCGGTGGCGCACACCTGTAATCCCAGCACTTGGGAGGCTGAGGCAGAAGGATTACAAGTTCAAAGCCAGCCTCAGCAACTTAGCGAGGCCCTAAGCAACTCAGTGAGACCCTGTCTCTAAATTTAAAAAAATACAAAATAGGGCTGGGGATGTGGCTCAGTGGTAGAATGCCCCTGGGTTCAATCCCCAGTACCAAAAAAAAAAAAAAAGAGATATCTTTTCAAGTTTCTACTAAGGTGCCCCGAAGTCAAGCCAGCAACTGAATTCTTCCTCTGTTTTTGTCTCAAACACAACACATTTATGGTTCCACATGTTACATCCAAATGCATAGATTCATGCTTAGATAAATCCAAGCCAATTCACTCCTTCACATCTTGGAAAAGATTCTGACACACAATTCAGGAACACAACTCAGTTCTCCCACTACACAACTCCCTGAAAGCTTTGGAAAACAGGTAATTGATTATTATTCTTCCCATAGGACTGAGTGAGAGGAGATGTGTGAGCCTGAGCCAGTCACTCACTGGACCTAATTTCTTCCTCTACACAATGAAGTGTCACTCAGTGATCCCCAGGGACACCTCCAACCTAATGACATGGTGAATATGGCCTCTCTGGCTAGGAGAAAGTTCATTTTTCCAAAAACTTGCTTTCTTCTGGGTTTTAATAAAATAATGACTTTATTGGTTTCATAACAATGATACTTAAAAGAAATTAAAACAAATAGTCAGGCATGGTCATGTACACCTGTAATCCCAGGTGGATCATAAGCTCAAAGCCAGCCTCAGCAACTTAGCAAAGCCCTAAGCAACTTAGTGAGACCCTGTCTCAAAATAAAAAATAAAAAAGGTCTGAGGATATAGCTCAGTGGTAAAGCACCCCTGGGTTCAATCCCTGGTGCCAAAAAAAAAGAAAAGAAAAGAAAAGAAAAGAAAAGTTTCAAAAATAAAAGAGTACACAAAGCAAGTTATCTTTTAAAAAACATACTAGAGGGTTGGTATTGTGGCTCAGTGGTAGAGTGCTCATCTCAAATACATGAAGCACTGGGTTTGATTCTCAGCACTGCATGTAAATAAATGAATAAAATAAAGGTCCATCAACAAAAAATTGTAGCTAATATCCTAGATACCATGGTACCATATATCATAGGCACTAATATTTGTTTTTATTTGTTTTCTGATACAAGGTCTTTCTACGTTGCTAAGACTGGCCTTGGAACTTGCGATCCTTCTGCCTCGGCTTCCTGAGTCCCTGAGATTATAGGCATGTGCTAATATTTGTTAATCGTTATTCTAGACATCTTCTTATGCATGTATTCAGATAATAAGTGAGTTAGATGGATGCAACAAATTTTAGAAAAATTGGATTATGCTCTATTTTTGGTAAACACATCAAATTAAATACTACTCTTGAATTTAGTGTGAGAAAGAAAACTGAAATGAAACTGGAAAATGTTCTATTACAAGAAATATGTAATGACAGTTGTTGTGGCAGAAAGGTCACAAATTCTTTGCCATTCCTGCAACCAAGAAGAGAGGTCTATCGCCGCACCCTCCTGAGTCTGGGCTGGACTTAGGGCTGCTTCGACTAATAGAACACAGTGGGAATGACGCTATTCCAGCTCTGGGTCTAGTTTATAAGAGAACTGGCAGCTCCCACTGCCTTCTTTTTGGAATCCAGCCACCACACTGCAAGGAAGCCCAGGCCATGCACACAGGCCAACAAGGGTGAGAACTGAGGTCCTGGCCAACAGCCACAGTGAGCTCCCAGCCAACAGCCAGCATCGACTTTGCCAGTCATGGGAGTAAGCCATCCTGGGCATGGCCCCTCTGCCCATCCAACTATCCCAGTTGATGCCGGGCATGAAAGGTCAGTTTGTCCTTCCCTAATTGCCAAATTGTGACCAAAGGCACAATGTTTGGGAATAGTTTGTTATGCAAGAACGTATTGAAATAAAATCTTTTTTTAGCTAAGAAAGAAAGATGAAAAACTTTAAGAACTAGAGTTTCTCAATTCTGTATCACTCTTTGAAATTGGAATGACCTCGGCTGTAAAAATAGATAAAAAAAAATTAGCATGCTCTTCCTCTTCCTATTATTCCTCTCCTTGACCTCTAAATTTCCTCTATATTATTACATTGACAAGCTTGCAAGTTTTTTTTAATCTTTGCTTAAAAATATTTTTAGCTGTAGATGGACACAGTATCTTTTTTTGTACACAAATGGGGTAAAACTTTTCATTTCTACGGTTGTACACAATGTTGATTCACACGATTCATGTAATCTTACATATACATAGGGTAATGCTGTCTGTCTCAGTCTATCTTTCCTTCCCCCCCCACCCCATTTTCCTCTACACCATCCAATGTTCCTCCATTTTTCTCTTGTCCCCCTTTTATTTTATTTATTTTTTATATGGTGCTGAGAATCTAACCCAGTGCCTCCCGCATGCTAGGCAAGGGTACTACTGCGGAGCCACAACCCCAGCCCTTTTTTTTTAACCTTTATATTATGTTCTGAAATAAAACGCAGGGTTATTCAGTTTTGGTTCCACATTTAAATGGTGAAATATTCACCAGAAGGTTTTTCACATTTTCTCAATTCTGAATTTCTACTATTTAGTTTCATCATTTGGCTAATGACTTTTAACCTACATTCCTCAACCTCACAGAATTTGTGGATGTTATATTCCCCACATTATTTGATGTTCTGGAATATCTATTGCTGGCCTTTATTCTTGGTAAGTGACAGGTAATTATAACATTTGTAAATCACAATTTTCCTCAGAAATTTTCTTCAGTGATTATTGCTTTGTTGTCTTTGGTATTGTTAAGTCGTTTAAAAAGGCAGACCAGCCCGATTTTCTTCCTTTTCAATTGATTTGTTTTTTTCTACCTGGCTGTTCATTTTCCTTTCTCCTTTGAATTCAACATTGTAATCAAGATAGATCCGAGTCAGATGTCACACGTTCCCTTCCCTGAGATACAGTCCCTTCTGATCTACAGTTTTATTTACTCCTTCACTTCAGAGAAGTCTTTTCAATTACAACTGTAATACAATTTTTCAATTTTGTTCTTATTCTATTTTTGACAAATTATTGTTAGGTTTAACAAAGTTTCCTCCTTCTTCCCCCAGGTACTGGGAATGGAACCCACGGGTGCTCCATCACAGAACAACCCAGGGGTGCCTTTCCATTGAACCACACCCCTATTTTTTTTGTTTGTTTGTTTGTTTTTTGAGACAGAGTTGTGCTAAGTTGCTGAGGCTGGCCTTGAACTTGTGATCTTCCTACTTCAGACTCCCAAGTTACTGGGATGACAGGCATGGGCCACCATGCCTGGCACAAAGTTTCCTTTTGAAATAGATTGCTTAGGCTAAAAAGTGAGCCAATTTAAAGAAAATATGAAGTATATGCCAGACACAGTGGTGCACACTTATAATCCCAGCAATTCAGAAGACCGAGGCAGAAGGCCTCAGCAACTTAGCAAGGCTAAGGCAACTTAACAAGACCCTGTCTCAAAATAAAAATAAAAAGGGCTAAGGATGTGGCTCAATGGAAAGGCACCCCTGGGTTCAATCTCCAGTATTCAAAGAAAAAGAAATAAAAAGAGAGAGAGACAGAGACAGAGACAGAGACAGAGACAGAGAGAGAGAGGAGATGGGGGAGAGAGAGAGGAAGAAAGAAAGAGAAGGAGGGAAGGAAGAAAGAAGGAAAGAGGCCAGGCATGATGGTGCATGCCTGTAATCCCAGCAGCTTGAGAGGCTGAGGCAGGAGGATCGAGAGTTCAAAGCCAGCCTCAGCAACAGCAAGTCACTAAGCAACTCAGTGAGACCCTGTTTCTAAATAAAATACAAAATAGGGCTGGGGATGTGGCTCAGTGGTTGAGGGCCCCTGAGTTCAATTCCCAGTACCAAAAAGAAAAGAGAGAGAAAGAAAAGAAAATATTAAGTATATTATTGAAGAAGCAATATGCCAAAAAATTAAGTCTGTAATACATGAATACCTAGGCTTTAGGAAAACCTGTTCTTGATCTTGTTAAACAATCTGGACTCTGGCCTCCTTGGTTGATGTTTTGTTAAAAATCTGTACCAGAGCTGCAATGACCCCTGGCAGGCAGGAGTATCCTATCCCTGGTGGGGGTTCCTAGGGCCTGGGCTCCAGTGTCAGCCCCAAATTGTTCCCTTCCTCACTTCACCCACTACCTATCTGAGTATCTTCCCACTCCCTGCCAAGCGAGAAGCCACAGAGGACAGAGGTAAAGGTATCTGTGAGTCCACAGGGAAAGGAACTTGCCTCCTTTTCCCAGGCCTCTTCTACCCAGCTTCCTGATCCCCCGAGCATCTTGTCTTATGTATGTTCTCTTTTGCCTTCAATGATGTTAAACTCCTACTCTTTGCTGAGGAGAACTGGCTGTGAGAGGTTGGATTGTCCTGGGGTCCTTCATTGTTCCCCCTGGTGGGAAAGATCACATGGCTGAACGTGCTGGCAAGGCCCCTGCCTCGGCCAAGCTCTCCAGTTCACTCCCTCCGACCACTTTTGTCCAGACTGAAGGGGGATTGGCCGTCGTGAGAATTGTCAAATGAAGAAACTGAGTCAAAGGCATGCGAGAGACAAGGCCAAGTCTTTGATTTGGGGTGACTCCAGTGGGAGGACTGACTGGTTCAGCTGAGGCTACTCAGCTATCCTAAGTTCCTATACTGTCATGTTGCCTCGGCTTCTATTTTGAATAAAAGCTCATTCCTGCTGAAGTTGACGGTTCTGCACCTCCAGTTCCTCAGAGTGCCCTGTTGTGCAGCCACCACCTGGAGACCACTTCCCTCTGAGACAGCTGGATACAACTCTGGACTCCCCCACCGTCCTCCATGCCCCGCATGCACTGTGCAGACATGCCTCAGTGTAGCTACGTTGTCAGTCACAGGGTGACCTCATGGAACTTGTGTCTGCTTGCTGCAAAGCCACCAATTAGGACTCCCCACGGGAAACCTGGTTGGGCAATGCCTCACTGTTTCTGTTTCTTCCTCCCCATCTTCTGACTGAGCTGCAGGTCCCTCACGGTTCCTCTCTTCCTGTCGACCGGCAAGGTGGGCCCTCTTCTCCCCAGGATCTATAAACATCACACTGCTTCTGCTTCTTCATGTGTTTGGTTGAGTTGACACCTCTGTCTCAGCCAGCAGACACACCCGAACCTTATTTCTTTCTTGGTCAAGGCTCTCCCCAGTGGCCATCTTAGTGGGAATGAACTGGGCACAGGTAGGACACGGTCACAAGGGCATTACCAGTATAAACAAGTTTCCTGTGAGAGGGACAGCTGGTCACAGGTTGCCCTTGTAGGCATCAGGCTGTCCACTAGAATAGAGATGTATTCTGTGAAAGCACATGGTAAATATACATGGCCAAGGCCCCCAGAGCCCTGTCAGGACAGGGCTAGGGTTTTAACCACTCTCCTGAGAAAGGCCACAAGATCAAATTCGAAAAGAGAAAAAGATGGGCTGGGGCTGTGACTCAGTGGTACAGCACTTGCCTAGCACGTGTGAGGCACTGGGTTCAAACCCCAGCACCACATTAAAAAAAAAAAATTAAATGAAATAAAGGTATTGTGTCCATCTACAACTAAAAATATTAAAAAGAAGAAAGAAAGAAAGAAAGAAAGAAAGAAAGAAAGAGAAAGAGAAAGAAAGAAAGAAAGAAAGAGAAAGAAAGAAAAAGAAAGAAAGAAGAAAGAAAGAAAGAAGAAAGAAAGAAAGAAAGAAAGAAAGAAAGAAAGAAAGAAAGAAAGAAAGAAAGAAAGAAAAGAAAAGAAAAAAGAAAAGAAGAGAAGAGAAAAAGAGCCAGGCATGGTGGTACGCACCTATAATCCCAGAAGCTCAGAGGCTGAGGCAGGAAGATTACAAGTTCAAATCCAGCCTCAGTAACTTAGTGAGGCCCTAAGCAATTCAGTGAGACCCTGTCTCTAAATAAAGTATAAAAAAGAGCTGGAGATGTGGCTCAGTGGTTAAGCACCCCTGAGTTCAATCCTCAGTACCAAAAAGAAAAGAAAAGAAAACATTAGCTCTTGAAGTTCTTTAAGCACTTATTCTCTCACATACTCACAATCATATACACTTCATACAACATGCACATGTTCTTACACATACACAGATGTACACACATATAAGCCCTCACACACATACACACGGATGTACACATGGAATTCACACCCATGTTCACATACAATTAAACACACACCTTCTTACATTCTTCACATATTCTCCTAGATGTGCACACACTCACACATGTGCACGAACCCCACGCTATCCGTGCACACACCCACACACACGCACACCCTCTGCATCTCATAGACATGTTCCTGTTAAACTCTTTTCCCCATTGAAAGAAAAAAAATTCATTCCTGTGCTTAGGCACTAAGAAATGGTGTCTCCACAGTCACAGAAAGACTCTGAAATGTTCTCTTATTTGCTCTGAAAGGGGCCCGGAATCTGCCAAGGACAGCCAACTCCAGGGGTCACAAGAAACCAGTCTGGGGGAGAACGGGAGGGCTCCTGCTGGCATTCATCCTTCCTCCCAAATGACTACATTTACAGTTTTACTAAAAATATTTGAATTGTTAGGAAACCTAAACCCAAATTTTCTGTTTGAGTTTTAGAAATCTCAAATATGATCTTTATCTCAGGTGGTAGAAGCCGAGTTCATTAAAAATACTTGTTAACCTAATTAGGTGACTGAGCTAAATACACAATCCGAGTTGGAGGGCAGGCGAGCGAGCAGGCAGGTGGAGCTGGAAGCTTAATCTCCTGCAGATCTGCTGCTGCTGGTGATTTATTTTAGAACGCTGCATCTTTAATTAAGTATGAAGAGCATCTGATTTATCACGTGTGCCTAACATGCTGGAACCACAGTACCACTGTGCTCCAAGAGCCCTAAAGTTCCTGCAAACTAAATCAGCAATAAGCTTGTGTCACTGAGCAAACACAATAGACGCTGCCTCCTGACTTCGTAATGTCTTCCACTTCATGTCGTCGCTGTTTACAGCGGCGCCTGTCCTGTTCCACAGTGCGCCCTGGGAATCTCAGGAAGGATGCTGCTAAAGCTGGCATCCGTGCATCAGTCCTGGCTGAGCTCAGCCCACGTTGCTGTTGCAGAATGGGTGGGCTGATAGGCTGGTGGCTGTCTACTGACATCAGCAGCTAGGCGTGGGGGGAGGAGTTGAGGGGGTCTGAGGTAGTACTGAGCTGAGAAGAGGATGGGAATCCTTCACCTTGGCTGGCTCCTGCCAACTGCAGGCTAATAGGTTAGATTTCACCTCCTATGCAGAGAGCCATTAGGATAGAAAGCTAAAGAGCAACTCTAACCAGAGTCCAACTGGGATTTTGGGCACAACTAGGCTAAGGCAACCAGCCAAAGCCAAGTGAAGAGCAGGCATTGTCCCTATCTTGGTACCAAAACATAGCAGCAGGGTTCAAGTGGGTCAGTAAACCTACAAAGAACAGCTGTGGCAATGGAAGTCCTGGGACAGAGGCAGAAATGAGGTTCATCAGTGTGGCAGTGGAGGCTTCTATGCCATAGGCTTCCACAAGGAGATCCAACCAAAGAACTTCAGATTCATCCTGAGTACCGACGAGTCCCCAGAGGTGCACAGAAATACCTGGGAGAAACTGAATAGCTGGTGGGTTGAAATTCTACCTTCTAGAGAGGTTCAATGTCAATGTCAATGTGACCTCTTTCGTTCCATCAGACTAGTGAACTTGGAGACAGTCCAATACACACTTCATAATCAGAATGTAAATTATCCTTACTCTCCCAAATCCCTGCACGCTGGCAGACTGGCTCTGGGGAACTGAGGTCCCAGCGTCCCTTGCGGGCAGGTGTCCACATGATCAAGCCCTGGCAAATGGAATGTATGCAGAGAAAACACATACTGCTCCCAGGCCTGGCTCTTAATAATCTCTAACTTGTTACAACCTTTGTCTTTTTTTACTCCTCAGCTGAAAACAGAGGACTCCAGGACCTAGAGGAGAGGAGAGCCACAAGATGGAAGTCAGCTAGCCCCCCAACTTTCCACATGGAGAACCCCCAGGCCACAAGGACCCACACTGATAGAACATAAGCAGAAAACTCTTATTTTACTTAGCCACTAAGATTTGGGGATTGTTTATTATAAAAACTAGTGTCACTTACTTTACCTGTTACACCAGAAAATAGTTATCATTCCCAACCTACAAATGCAAAAATTGAAACCCAGAGAATTTCATTCAATGGTTTTTCAACCATGACTGATTTTGTCCACCAGGGGATATTTGGCAATATTTGGAGGCATTTTGAGTTGTCACAGCTGGGTAGGGAGGGGGAATGTTACAGACACCTGGCGTGTAGAGGTCAGAGGTGCTGCTAGACATCCCACATGCCCGGACATTCCCCTGGAACAAAGAATTATCCAACCAATGCTGATGGTGCTGAGATGGAGAAAAGATAAAGCGTTAAGAGATTTGTTTGACGAGATCTAGCAGATGGCTCATAACTGCAGTCCTGTCTTGTATCAGCTTCTGCCTTTACCTGGAATGTGTGGGTGAGCTGCCACATTATGGTGCCCCATAGTGCTGGATGGCAGTGGCGGGTAGCACACAACAAAGCAAACTGTGCAGGAGGCAAGAAGAGAAGAAAAAGAGGAAGACACTAAGGTCCCATAATCCCCTTCAAGAGAACACTCCAGTGACCTAGGGACCACCCAAAAGACCCCACATCTCAAAAGACAACAGCACCTCCAATAGCACCACCCCAGGGACCAAGCCTGACATAGATCTTTGGGGACAGTCAACATACAAACTTTTGCACACGTGTGTTTGTGAATGTGTCTATCAGAGACTGACAATAAAATTCATGTCCTCCTTTTCCTCTTGAGAACCATCTAGAATCCATTTCCCAGCCTGTCTTACAATTGGATATGGTCATGTGATAACTTCTAGCCAGAACTTGAGTAGAAGTGATGTGTTTTTTTTTTCTAGGCCTGGCCATGAGATCCTCCCAGACATGCTGCTTCAAGTTCTTTTCTAGCTCGTTGGGGTGGAGGTGGCCACATGTTGAAGATGACAGAGTTTCTTTCAGCCGAGCTCTGCATGACCATTTGAAGGAGAATTACACCAAGAACCAGTTCACCTGCTCTGGATTGTTATGTGAACAAGAAATACACTCCTACAGTGTGCATTTGGGGCCTGTTTGTTATAGAAGCTAACAGTATTACTCTGCAACTTGCTTCTTTCACTTAAAAAATATATCTGCCCAGCAGCTCAGGAGGCAGAGGCAGAAGGATCAAGAGTTCAAAGCCGGCCTCAGCAATGGCAAGATGCTAAGCAACTCAGTGAGACCCTGTCTTTAAATAAAATACAAAAAAGGGCTGGGGATGTAGCTCAGTGGTTGAGTGACCCTGAACTAAATTCAATTGTTCAATCCTTGATACCACAAAAAAATATATATACACACATATATATGTATATATTTTTTTACATATATATAAACACACACATAGAAAGAACTTTCGTTATACAGTACATACACCATATTTCTTATAAAGAAATCCCACAATTTAACTTTTCTGAAATTGGAAGATATTCCTATTTGAGAGGTAAAGTTGCCAAAAAGTTTCCATTAAATGATTGGGGCATCTCAAAATCAAGGAAATGCCACAAATATTACTTTTTTAGGACTCCCAAAAATTACACAAACTCTTCCTTGCGGTTAAAAGTGAAAATAGTACCACTGGATATTAGAGGAAAACTCTCCAACATAGTAAAAAATGTTCAAAAAGGATAGCTCTTCACTTGAAGTTCTGGTTGAAATTGTTTTGCCAATGAAGGAGCAAGATACCCACAATTAAAGTGTGGGAACAAGGAAATCTCTGATATCCCTAATTGGAATAAGTAGGAAAAGCATTGCTAATCATACCTAGACTTAATCTGGCGAACTGTTCAGAATATATTCAACATTGTAATGAAGATTGAAGCCAGACATGCTGGTTTGCTCCTACAATCCCACCGGCTGGGGAGGCTGAGGCAGGAGCATCTCAAGTTCAAAGACAGCCTTAGCAACTTAGCAAGACCCTAAGCAACTTAGCAAGACCCTATCTTAAAATAAAAAAAATTAGAAGTGGCTCAGTAGTTAGGCACCCCTGAGTTCAATCCCTGGTAAAAAAAAAAAAAAAAGAAGAAGATTGAAATAGTATTGTATCAGGAACTCTACCAAAACAAAATCAACTTTAAAAATATCAGAAAATAGGGCTGGGGTTTCAACTTAGTGGTAGAGCGCTTGCCTGGCATGTGTGAGGCACTGGGTTCGATCCTCAGCACCACATATAAATAAATAAATAAAGGTATTATGTCCATCTTCAACTAAAAAAAAATTTTTTTAAAATATATCAGAAAGTATTTCTAGGAAGGACTGAAGTGGCAGAGCATGAGATAAGTGAAGTCAACCGTGTGGGTGTGCCATTTCCACAAAGTTTGAGAACCCTTGTTTAAAAGGCCATATTCCATTCATATTTAAGAGCCACCATATGCTTACCCCCAGATCTCCTGTCATACTGACCATGTTCAGTAAATTATGGAATTATTTATTTTTCTGAGAAATTGAATGGGGAACCTAGATTCAAGGTCAAAAATAACTTACATTTCTCCTTACAGTTTTGGAGATAATATGCACTTAAGAAAGTCTTTTTTTGCAGTATGAGCTCCATAGAGCATTAAACATGAAAAAATAAGCAAAGCACACTGAGGTAAAACTGAACATATTAAAATTAGTTTTCCTCATAAAATGTGTTTGCTGTTTTTTCTCCAAAGCAGCGAGGGGCTCTGTGACCATCGTACAAATCTGTTTTGCCTCTTTGTCTGGTTTCCTAGGTCCCTCCCTGGGCTCCCTAATTATTCTCTCTGAAATATGCTCTCTTCAGCAGAGAAGAATTTTTTCTCACAGAAAGAATTGGTTGTTTAAAAATACCTTTTTCGGGGCACAGAATAAAATATTCATCAAATACTGTCTCCCAATCTCCCAACATCTATTTATGAAAACTTGCCATCAAGAGTCTTACAGTGACAACAGAAGTTCCCAGGTGGTAGCAGAAGGAACTGATTTACATATGACTTTCATATTCCCTGTCCAGCTTTTAAACATTCCACAAATGACTTCTCAAGTTTTGGGTTTGTTTGTTTTTTTTCCTTCTCAATGACGAGTTATACCACAAAGACAATATTTGAGAATGGATGGAGAGGGTAGTTTGAAAGGTAGCTCATGAGATCTGATCGAGTACATTTCAGATTCCCACCTAATGTCATTTCTGAAATATGAAGGAGATTCAGGTTCTTTGAAAGAAGAAGATATGATTTGTAAAGTTGACTGAGTCAACATCAACCAAGTAAGTTCCAGCCAGCGACTTCTTATTAATAGGCATATTTTATACCCTTGAATCATGTGGTTTCTCTGCTAGTGAGGAATGAAAGCCCTTTGGTTTTCTGTTCAAGTAATGACAACACTTGTTCAAAGAAATTAATTCTATTTAAAGCCTTGAGATTGTTGGGTTTTCCCCCCTTTGGTTGGAAAACATATAGTCAGCACTGAAAGACTTGTTTCTTTACTATATAAAGGAGAAATCTCATTCTCTCAGAGTCCTCTGCGGAACTGCTACACCAAAGTTTTGCATCACCTCACCAATGTCTGACTTGCTGTTAAATTTTTAAATTTCATTTATTTAGCAAATATTTTTATGGAGTGTCTACATTGTGCTAAGCCTATTCCAAGAACTTGACATGAATGAACTCTATTAATCTTCAGGATAGAAGATTTTCCTGCTAATTCCTTCTTTTCTTCCAAATTGAAGGTAACAATGATTTATTGCTGTGAATAGGACTAGTATTTCAATTTAAGTCTTTTTGTCCTGAAGGACCATCCCAAGCAGAAAGAAATGAAGAAAAATAAAATATGATTTTGAAATCAGTATCAGTAGAGATATAACAGACAGAAACGTGTCCAAAAAAAGTAAATATTTAACTTTGATAGAGCATGTAGTTTGAGGAATTTATATAAAAACAGGCTAACTTCTAACCATATAATCTAACTACTTCGTGTTTATTGTATCAAAAACTTAGAAACTTTTGTCAAATATACAATAAAATATAATGCTAGAGATTACATGCTAGTGTAAATAGAGTGTAATTAATACAGTTTCACAATGCTTATTTAAACATATTGAGAACATATCACCATGTGAGATAAGTCTGTCTCACGTGGTAGAAAACCAGGGTTCTAATCCAATCTTTCAGTTTTTATTTGCATCTTGAGTTGTGTTCCTAAATACAGAGATAGAGATAAGGACACCGCCCCTCAGGAAAGTGGGGGATTGGCCATGAATCCCTTCAATGTGTTCCAGCATCTTATCATTTACCTCATGCATCAGTTTACCCTCACCAACACCGTGTTCCCCAGATTCATGGAACGCCAGACTTGGGCAAAGATAATGGCCTTCCAAGCTGCAATGTGTTTTAGAAAAGCTGGGGCCCTTTTTGAGGTGTGCCATGCAGTAAGACTCTGAGAAGCCTGCAGTGGGTGAATCTGTGTGGTTTGTTTAGCTTGACATAGTGGCTGGGAACACTGCTGGTACCGCTGCTTCACTAATGAACTGTGAACATAAAAAAATTTAAAGAAGTGGGGGCTGCTGGGCGTGGTGGCGCACCCCTGTAATCTGAGCGGCTCGGGAGGCTAAGGCAGGAGGATCACGGGTTCAAAGCCAGCCTCAGCACTTGCAAGGTACTAAGCAACTCAGTGAGACCCTATCTCTAAATAAAACACAAAATAGGGCTGGGGATGTGCTCAGGGGCCTAGTGCAATCCCTGGTTCAAAAAAAAAAAAAAAGTGGGGGCTGAGGATGTAACTCAGTGGTAGAGAGCTTGCCTATAGTGTGAAAGGGCCAAGGCTGCCAGTAGCCAATCCTAAACCTGCCTATCCTGCCTATCCTTGCCCTGCCTTCCTGCAAAAACACAATGAAGGCTCTCTCGTTTTTTCCTTCTCTCTCTGCCTTCTATCCATCCCTGGTGCTTCCCCTTGTGGTACGTTTAGCTCTTGTTTCTAGAGATCTGTGAATATAAAGTGTCTTTTTTCAACCATACTTAATTAAAACAAACTTGAAACTGGCCTCCAATTTATCCAGGCTGACCTTAAACTTGCCCTCCTCCTGAGACTGAGACTCCTGCCTCAGTCTCCAAAGTCATTGGAATTACAAACCTGCGTGACTGCAGAGTTTAGAGGCTGCCTGTTTGTCTGGCATCTGACCCTGGGGTGTTTGGAATAGGGGGTAGCAACCCAGAGTGTGAGGGTCCTGTGAGAGCCCAGTAAAGGAGGTGATCTGGGACCCAGGCTCTAAAGCAGCTGGTCTGCATGTGAAAGGTGGGCCCCTAGAAAGTTATTTGCTGCCTCTGGGAGTTAGCCAGCCCTTGGAGGGGGAGTCTCTCTGGGGTCAACGAGGGCTTTAATCTCAGAATTTATCAGAATTAAAGAGATACGTTTAGTGCAATCCATAATTTCAGCTCTCACGGGCTTTCCCCCAATCCAAACCCATTCTCCAGTATTTAATATATATCCTCAGAAATGTAAATATATGTCCCTGGAAATGTGAATATGCAGTGAGTTTTATGTGTGTATGTGGTTTTGATTCGCATAAATAGAAGTGTGCTATTTATGCGAATCAAAAATCACATGCATACATAAAAAGTTCTTCTTTTCAATGCTGTTTTGAAGATCCAACCATGCTGTAGTCTGATCATCTCGTGAGGGCAAGTAGCATCTAGCTGCAGTGTAATATTTCTTAGGATGCATTTGATTTATCCATTCCTTAATGGGAGACTCTTTGTTGCTTCCAACTCCTCACCAGAAACAATGCTTTAATATTCTTTTTCACAAGAATTTCTCTGGATTTTAACTACTGTGGCAGAGGACAGAGGCACTCTTAATTGCACCATATACTGCAACCCTTTGCTCTTCAGAATGGTCCTGCCACTTCATACCCAAGCCAGCCACGCTTAAGGATCTTCATTTCCCCAAGTGCACTGACGTGACTGAGTTTCATGTTGCTATGGAGCATCGCTGGGGTTCTGACTCTGAATCATTGTACCAGACGTGAGCAGTGCAAGATCAACTGCCCGGCTTTGGGTTCCCCTCCTTGATTATCTCAAATTGTCCTCAGTGCAAGAGACTAAATTGGGAAAGCACCAAACTCAACTTCATGTGGCATCACAGGTGTGTGCCACCACACCCAGCTGAAACACCCATTTAATTGTAGTTGTATAAATAACAATCAACAACTGGAAATGAGAATTTAAGAATACTATTTACAATAGCTTCAAAAGTATAAGACTTCAAAATGCTTACAGGCCTTTGTACTGAAAACTACAAAACATCTGAGAGAATTTTACAAAGATCTAAATAAATGGAGAGAAATATCATGTCTATGAATCAAAAATTCAGTATTCTTGGGCTGGGGTTGTAGCTTAGTGGTAGAGTACTTGCCTAGCATGTGTGAGGCACTGGGTTCAATCCTCAGCACCACATGAAAATAAATGAATAAAATAAAGGTACTCTGTCCATCTGCAAGTAAAAACATATTTAAAAAAAAGGAAATTCAATATTCTTAAGATGTCACATCTCCCCAAATTGATCTATAGATTCAATACCATCTGAATTTTTTTTAAGCAGTCTTTTTCTTTTTCTTTTTTCTTTTTTTTTTTTTTTTTTTTTTTAAAGGAAATTGACAAGTTGAAGGGCTGGAGTCATAGCTCAGTGGTAAAGTGTTCGACTAGCATGCATAAGGCCCTGGGTTTGATCCCCAGCACAGGAAAACAACACACACACACACACACACACACACACTTCTAAAATTTACATAGAAATGCAAAAGACCTGTGACAACAAAAGAAATTTTTTTAAGTAGAGCAAAGTTAAATGACGTGCACACCTGATTTGAAGATTTCCAGCAATCAGAACAATGTGCTATTAACGTAAGTGTAGCCATAGAGAATGATGGAACACAGCTGAATCTAGAAATAGAATTTTGACCAAGTTGGTAAGATTTTCAAAGGGGGAAAAGACATTCTTTTCAACAAATAGTGCTGGAAATACATGGGGGAAAAAATCAACCACACACACAAAAATTAGTTTGAAATGCATCACAGACCTAAATGTGAAAACTTACATAGGGGAAAAATCTTAAAAACTTGAGATAGACAAAGATTTCTTGGAACAAAAAAGCACTAACCATAAAAGAAACAAATCAATAAGCGAGACCGGTTTAAAATTTCTGTTCTTTAAAAGGTCCCATTAAGGAGAAAAAAAAAAAAGATAAGCACTGCCTTGGGGGGAAGATACCAAAGGCTGAGTTTTTTTGTTTTTTGTGGGACTGAACTCAGGGCCTTGTGCATGCAAGGCAAACACTCTTACCAACTGAGCCATTTTCCCAGCCCTAAAAGCTGAGTTTTAAGGCCACAAACTCAGGATCCTTTCCCATCTAGTGGAGAAGTTCCTGGCTTGGTCTTCCCTCACTCTGATCCATTTGGGTTTTACTGACGGTTTCCACCATTTCTCTACAAAGGTACAGTGGCATTCCACAGTCGCAATCTGATTCTTTCCCACTCTCCAAACCTGACTTTTTCACAACTGGGCAGTGAAGCCGAATGAGGACAGCCCCTGAGCTCACTTGGCTTGTCTAGAAATCCAAGAAGCAGAGCCTTAGATCTCAGCATGGTCCATGGGGATGTGCGTGATCACTTTTGTGCTTCTTTTTTCTTACTGGACAAAAGTACACTCATTACTTTAAAATCAAGAAATTCAAATTAATAATCCAGAGCTTATTGGTTGGAAGTGACAGAAACCTAGTTCAAAAAACTAAGAAAAAGACTGTTGGGCCTCCCAGACAGTTCATCCCCAGGGAATTGGGGGGCACTCCTGTAAGTGTAATCCCAGAGGAAAGTGGGTGTATTTTGACGAACTCAGGAACGGCTGGATCCAAGGCTCCAGCGACATGCCCAGGTTCCATCTCTCTCCATTCTCAGCTCTGCTTCCTTCATTTTATAGGTGAGTTACATTTTTACCTGCTACCCACTGCTCTCCCCAGACAGCCAGAGAGGGCGGTCACGTGCTTTCAAGACACTCCACAGGGGTAAAAAGCAAGTACCTTTCCTAAAGTTCACATATCAGGCTAAGAAAGATTAAAGATGGATCCTACTTCTGAGTTAGCCCCTCTCACTGCCAGGAGTATGAAGAAAGGCCAGGGATCAACATGATCTCCCACATATTAACTAAATAGAATCCGAAGACCCTGGCGACCCTCCCTCAGGGCACTGCACCATGTTCCCTTCCCACAACCTGAACCAGGCTTCACGTACTCATTTGTTCTCTCACTCATTCCCTGTGAAGCAGCCTGGGCTGCACTTTGCCCAGGGTACAAGACTGACCGAGGTTCCTACTGTGGAGCCTCTGGGCTAGGGGGGCCCTCTATTCCTGAGGGAACTTCTGCCTTAGAGGCCCTTCCAAGGGACCTAGCAGCATAGAACCCCCGGGAGCACCAGTGTGGAGACCAGTCCTACAGAGGAAACCCAAGCTCACCACAGATTCCTCCAAGAACTTCAAAATACACCCACTTTCCTCTGGGATTTCACTTACAGGAGTGCCCCCCAATTCCCTGGAACCCAAATTGACAGGTCCCTCTACTTCACAGTTGTGTGAACTTGAACATTTAAAGTTACTTTCTCCAAAGTGTTATTACTCTGGCTTCCAAAGTCACGCTCAAGATTCAGAAAACTAATTACTGCAAATGTTGCTTATTAGCTAATATGGAAATGAGGGGAGAGATGGTCATTTCAGTCAAACAGAACAGGAATTGGGGACGTTCCAATCATCTTGGGTAATTTATATCATATATTTATAAATTTGTCTTTTCTATAGTTAGATTTTGCTCAGAAATAGCTATGAAGTTCCCTTGTTCTGCAATTAGCAAGTACTTTTAACCTCCATTGGCATTAAAATATCAAAAAGCTGTTTGAAATGCAGCTCTGACTATAAAGTGTTCATCCCAGAATCTTCTGCTACTTTGCATTTCTGTCTTTTGTTGTGTGGATAACAATGAAGATGGAATCTTAGTGCCAACTACTTTGTGTGTGAAACTCGACCTTTGCTCTCTTTTTCAAATTAAGCATGGAAGTGTTAAAACAAGTCTGCAGTCCACCTTTTCTGCATATCTTAAAAGATAATGTTCCTCAACATACAGAAAATGCAAATACGCTCATAAATATGTCCACAGTTATATACCATTTATATAAAAGACAAATTGAGGATCACTTTTTTAACTTCAGCAAAAGGTATGCTTGTCAGAGAATTCCTTAATATAACGTTAAAGGCTATTTTAAATCAAAATGTCACATCATGCCTCATACATATGTATAATTATTAAGTGTGAATCACAAACTAATCAAAAAAATTTTTAAAGGAAAAAATGTTGTGTTACTTTTGTATTGAAGTGACAAAATCCAATTTACATGCAGCATCTGAAGGACACCTCTGTGTGTAAAGATAGACACGCGAGTCCAGATGTGACAATCACTCCTATCCATGGCATCATCATTTTTGCAGTAGGGGCAGTATAATTTCTAGGAAGAGTCCACTCGGAGGGCCATCTGAGCCCCAGTCGCCTTTCCAATTCTGTGATGAATCCATACGTTTGCTGATTACCCTTCAGGTCTTGGATCCAATTTAATATTTGGTTGGTAGCAGTTGTAGGGGAAAATGTGGCACAGCAGATTGGAAATTTATGAACCTCCTGGAAAAGCTATTTGCTAAGCTTGTGTCAAACACGCCTGAGTAGGCTGTGGCAGCTGCAGAGTTGAGGCACCCGCAGTGCAGATGGTGCGCCTGTCCCATGGCCAAGGGTTGGCTGGATCCCCCACATCCCAAAGCCCTTCTGCCAAGGGGCTGGCCTTCTTGTAGGGCACCTGCACCCCACTCCAGTAACTGCCACCGGCACTGAGGGCTGTGGCATTGACACATGCCTGGTGGCAGAGAAGGGTTCAGAGGGCAGGGCTCATTCTGCCCCTATGCTCACCACTGCGCACCATGGCATAGACTTAGAAGGAGCATGCTCTCCACCAGCACCTACAGTACTTTAAAAACTCCCAGTCACTTCCCAGAATAGACACTTCCCTCCAGCAATGCAAATTCATCCCCTTCACACTCAAAAGATATCAACTGTCTAATTTGGCATCACTGGTCCCTGTTAGTCTGGATCTGCCTGCCTTCCTAAGCCTGTGCAGAACCTCATCTTCCAACAGGCCTCTCCACAGAGTCCCAATTACTCCTTAACATTGTGGCTTGTCAGTGCCATCAGACTCTTGAATGGCTCAGTCAGTCACTCACTCACATACTCATTCCGTAAGTATTGATTGAGCACCTACTATGTGCCAGGTGGTGGAGATGTGATTGTGAGAAAGATCTGTATCAGTAAATAGGATAAACAAGCTCCTGCATTTAAAACTTTTCATCTAGTCAAGCAAATCAGTAAACAGACAGATAAGGGGAAATCAAGATGTTTCAGGGGCACACAGAAAGATTCAAGTAGACATGCACGTCAGAGAGAGTTCATGGAAGAACTGATGTCTACACTACAACCTGAGAAGTGACTAGGCATTGGGCAGGGCCAGAGTAGTGTAGCAAGAGGGCTGGGAGTAGATAATGGCCCATGCAGAGATATCCAGGGACCATAACCCAGAGAACTGAAATGAGTGCCAGAGAGGAAGTGGAACTATATCCATTTGTGTTCCTTTTTTGTTTTGTTTTGGGCACGCTTTTAAATTTACATCTGTGTCTTCCTCATATATCATTGTTTTATCCTCCATGTAAGACCCAGTTTTTTACAGAGCTTCACAATATGTGCTGGTGATGTTCCATAAAGGGCTGTTGAATAGACTGCAGCTACTTGCAAAGCTACTAAGGCAGGGAGATCTTCTATAGCTCCCAGGTGATGTCAGGTCTCATGTCAACAAAGGATTCAACCAAAGCACCAGCTGAGAAAAGGCCGGTGTAAGTGCTTATGGAGTGATGTTTGAATGGGGTCCACATCCCTTCTCTTGAATAACTACATCTGGTGAAATAAATGATGTTCAAATCTCCCCTGACATTTTTGGAAAATAACAATACTTCCCACTCATGTGCAATGGAGAAGGGAGCGATAGGAAAGGAGATTTGCAGGTATTGTATAATTCGTTGATGGACACGACTCAGAACTCAGTTTTCTGGGTTGCTGGGCAGGATTCAACACCCAGAACCACTAGGTACTTCTCAGAGCACCCCTCCCTCAGGGCTCCTGAACACAACGCTCTTACTCCTGCTATTCCTTCTCAGTCTCCTTCAAATACTGGGAGGTCTCCAAGCTCCTTCCAAGTCCCTGTCTCATCTCAGTGCCCTCTTTCTTGCCAATTTATTCACCCCATCTCTCCAATGATCAACACCTAGCTGGTTTCTATCAAATGCATAGCTCCTGCTGACTCCCAGAGTTGACATTTGGGGGGAGCTTAGCATGCAGATCTCTTTCCTATTCATGGGGAATTTCCCTTCTTACCAGTCTTGATAGGAAGCAGATTTCTGTTCCACCATTGAAGCTAGAGATGTCAGGTCATAAGAGCTTCCCCGGCTTACTGAGCAGCTAGGACAGGATGAGTGGCCCAAGTCAGTCAGATAAGGTTGCTTCAGAGTCTCAGTCTAAATCTTTCCAGGGGACAAAAGTGAGGATGACAGCTGTGACTGCAGTCCCTAGAGATCAACACTGGAGTGAAAATGCACATAGCCACATCTGGTGACCAACAGAGCTATAGAGGAAGTGGAGGAGACTTCCTCACACCTGACTGCTTCCAAGGTGTGGTCAGCTCTGGTGCTGAACACACAGCCTTCTTTGGATCGTTCTGCTAATTTTGCAGGCTGGCTCTGCAGGCCTTCTGGTGATCCTACAAACTATCCAGCATCCATTCAGTAAATTCCTTTGCTGCCTAAATAAGCCAAAATCAATTTCCATTCTGGTGCTGGTCTTAAGAGGAAATTTTTCAACTAGTTCTGTTCTGTTCCCTTTTGGTCAGGGGCCAAGGCTTCACCTTCACACTAGGTCACCCCAAATCATCAGATTTCAAGGTGTGGTCCCCAGGCACCTGGTGAGTGGGTGGGTGGGGTAACCAAGGTGTTTTCAGATCTGCAAAGTTAAAACAATTTTTATAAAGTTCTGAGATGTGTGGGGCTTGGTAGCACATGCCTGTGATCCCAGTGGCTGGGGAGGCTGAAACAGGAGGATCACAAGTTCAAAGCCAGCCTCAGCAACTTAATGAGGCTCTAAGCAACTTAGCAAGACCCTGTCTCTAAATAAAATATAAAAAGGGCTGGGGATGTGGCTCAGTGATTAAGTGTCCCCATATTCAATACCTTGCACCAAAAAAATAAAATAAAATTACTGAGACATTATCTTTTTCCCAGAGTTGACATTTTCATTGAAGACACACAAAGATGAGTAAATATTTCACTGAGGATGCAAACAGTGGATAGAGGAGCTGGACCTCAGCATGAATCCAAGTTGTGGCATCACACTGTTCTTCACCACCACGCCCTTGCAGAAAAACAGAGCCACTTTCATGGAACAACCTTTTGGAAAACGAGGCATGATGATGTGCCTGTAGTCCTGGCTACTGGAAGGCTTAATTGAGCCCAGGAGTTTAAGAGTTTAAGACCAGCCTGGGTGATGGCGTGGTGGCGCACGCCTGTAATCCCAGCGGCTCGGGAGGCTGAGGCAGGAGGATCTTTAGTTCAAAGCCAGTCTCAGCAACTTGAGATGCTAAGCAACTCAGTGAGAACCTGTCTCTAAATAAAATACAAAACAGGGCTGAGGGTGTGGCTCAGGGTTGAGTGCCCCTGAGTTCAATTCTTGGTACCCTCCCTGCAAAACTAAATAAAGATGAAACTGGGCAACAAAGTAAGACTCCATCTCAAAAATAAATAAATAAAAATAAAGAATGTAAACAAGTGCAGAGGCACAAGAAGTGTAAGGGCTGCTGCCTTAAATTCTGTCCGAATTCCCTACCATGGGTCCAGAGGTCATACCCTGCATTACTGCAAGTTGCATGTGGTCCCCTGGATGCGGGAAAAGTCCATACTGTAGGCAGTTCTGTTTTCACTCTGATTCTGTCCAGACAACAGCCTTCACCTCTCACAAAGACCCTTGTTCCCTCCACCCAGGTTGCACGCTCTTCCTCTGACACTGGTCTTAGCTAGTCTTTGAGAGCAGAAGACTGACTCTCTTATAAGCCCTCACCAGACATTTTGTCTGGCCCTTAGCCCTGTAGCATCTTGGAGTTTTTGTTTCTACTTGTGGTGGGCCGGAGGGAGCAAAGCTACTGCTAGAGGATTCAAAAGCAAAGGAATAGGAAAATGCACAGAAAATAAATTAAAATTTCACATAATACTTAGCTACATTTGCAATTCAGAACCCTGACTGTGCGAGGTGGTTTATCTCAGATTTCATATTGCATATCTTTAACAAGGGAGTCCCTTAGCCCCGACCTGAAATCCAGTTGTCTTCTCCCAGTGTAGCTCCTTCTACCTGGAGTATTCCCCTCACTCAATGCTTGACTATCTCCTGATTTTAACTCAAGTCTTACTGAGCTTCAATGCCATTTTCTCAAAGAGGCTGCTCCCAATACTCCAATCTAAATAGGTCACCTCTTCCATAATACTCTGTCCCTTCCCTTCAGAGCATTTATCATAATTTTAACTTTATATTTGCCTGTGTTTTCTTGATTATTATTTGGTTCTCTCAGTAGACCATGGACACCAGGAGGATAGGGACCATATCTGTCCTGCTCAGCACTGTATACCCAAAATTAAGGGCTCAATATTAATGTGTTAAATGAATTAAGGAAGCTAGGACTACAACTACTATTTTTTGGGGGGGGTACTGGGGATTGAACCCAGGGGCACCCCACCACTGAGTCACATCCCCAGCCCTATTTTGTATTTTATTTAGAGACAGGGTCTCACTGAGTTGCTTAGGGCGTCACTCAGTTGCTGAGGCTGGCTTTGAACTTGCAATCCTCCTGCCTCAGCTTCCCAAGTGCTGGGATTACAGGTGTGCGCCACTGTGCCCGGCTAACAACTACTATTCTTTGTAGACCTTTGTTTTCAATGTAAGCATTTAAAGCTATAAATTTCCCTCTACTCACTGCTTTGGCTGCATCTCACAAATTTTGATACATTGTATTTTTATTATCATTTCAGTTTCAATATTTTCTAACTTTATTCTTTAGTGATAAACAGATTATTTAGAAGTACATGGTTTAGGGCTGGGGATATAGCTCAGTTGGTAAAGTGCTTGCCTTGCAAACACAAGGCCCTGGGTTCAATCCCCAGCACTGCAAAAAAAAAAAAAAAAGGAAGTACATGGTTTAATTTGACTATCTTAGGTTTTCCTAGATTTTGTATTATTGCTGATTTCTCATTGTTAATTACCCCGTGGCCAGAGAGTGTACTGCATATGAATTCAAACCTGTGACATTTATTGAGTTGTGTTTTTTGTCCCAGGAGGACGTCTGTCTTGTGGGAACATATCATGCACACCAGAAAAGAATGTGGACTCTGAAGCCATTAAGCAGAGTGTTCTATAATATCAGTTATGTCAAAGGTCATTGATTGCATTATTCAGATCATTTATATCTTATTGTTTTGTCTACTTTTCCTATCAGTTGTTGACAGAGGGGTTTATGCTTCATATAGTTCGAAGTTCTATTATTAGAGCTTAAATGTGTAAATTACACATTTACATCTGTTATGTCTTCTCAGTGAATCCATCTTCTCCTCATAAGATGCCTCTTCTTTATCTCTGATTATACTTTTGTCTCAAAGCCTTTTTCATCTGTATATTCCTCTCTCTTAAACCAAAATAAAACAGCATCATTTTTTTTCTTTTTTTTTTTTTTTTTTTTTTTTTTGGTACTGGGGATTGAACCCAGGGGCACTCCACCACTGAGTCACATCCCCAGCCCTATTTTGTATTTTATTTAGAGACAGGGTCTCAGTTGCTTAGGGCCTCACTAAGTTGCTGAGGCTGGCTTTGAACTCGCGATCCTCCTGCCTCAGCCTCCCAAGTGCTGGGATTACAGGCATGCGCCACCGCGCCCAGCAAAATAGCATCATTTGAATTCCGACTTTTTTATATTTCTCCTCCATATTTTTATCTCTCTCTTATTTTCCAATCTCAGTGTTAAGCTGAAACAAATTAGAAAAATGGCATTAACCAAAAAGATTATTTCCTCAAATGCAGAAAGGACAGTTGCAACCAAGAGACAGATCTAGCACCCATTTTCATCTCTCACACAGCAATCAATCACCAAAGAGGTGAGCTGCACAGCCTCCCTGCTCCCCAGCTTTCCTTTGAAAATTTCTGCTCAGGGATCAGAAAAAGCAGCTCTACCCCTTTCTAACATTTTTATGCTTTTGACTTTATTAAACTTGGGACTTTCAATAATGCATGAAAAAGAAAATCATTTCATGGCTAATAAAGCAGGATTAGAAGACAAACTTTTTGACTAGATCATCTAACCATGAACACAATCAATGCAACTCTAACAAGCATTTCAGTCTAGTACAGATTCAGGGGAGAATTTCATGGAACTCTGAGGAAATTAGATACAAGATGAACTGTGATTTTTCTTCTGTTTGAACTTTTCAGAACATCTTCTACTCCTGGTGTGGGAAACAGTTGGCAATATAGATCTTTAGATTGCAACACAGAAGATTCACAGGGGTTCCCCTAAAAATTCATGTTAAAAAAAAAGTTTTGGAGCTTTTTTCCACTGAATTTCTATGGTTTGCTGGAAGAATCAACTGATAGTTTTAGACTGTTTTCAGTCTTCTTGGAAATCTCCAATACCCATACTGGATGTCTAAAGTCATTAAAAATAAATCAAACCCAATTCCCACATGGTATGGGCTTTAAGCATCATATTCTATTATTATAGATGCCTGCATGAATATTTGTAGCAGGTATCTACCTGGGTGATGGGATATGAGAGGACCATAAAAGCCCTCACACAGTAGCCAGGTGTGGTGGTGTATGCCTCTAATCCCAGTGACTCCAGAGGCTGAGATGGGAGGATTGCAAGTTGGAGACCAACCTCAGCAACTTAGCAAGACCCTGTCTCAAAATGAAAAATAAGCCGGGCGTGGTGGCGCACGCCTGTAATCCAAGCGACTTGGGAGGCTGAGTCAGAAGGATCAAGAGTTCAAAGCCAGCCTCAGCAACTTAGCGAGGCCCTAAGCAACTCAGTGAGACCCTGTCTCTAAATAAAATACAAAATAGGGCTAGGGATTGAACTCAGGG
>JAJEJO010002918.1:0-14158 GCA_020662805.1 Glaucomys volans | reverse complement strand
CAATCCCTGGTTCCCCAAAAAAAAAAAAAAAAAAATGAAAAATAAAAAGAACTGGGGATGTCACGCAGTATCCAGTACCCCTGGATTCAGTCCCCAGTACACACGCAAAAAAAAAAAAAAAAAAAGCCTAATACAATAGCAGATTATCCCCCTTAGTTGTTACAGCTCACCTGCCACCACTACATGGGTGACATTGAAATTCATGAACACATTAGAACATGTCTGCTTATCTGATCATTTAGTGACACTAGGTTTTGGTCCTCATCACATTGTAAAAGACTTTTTCCTGAAAACCCCTCCCTTTGTCCTTTGCTCTTCTTTCTAGGTAGTTCTAATGGATGATGTCCAACATACATTTCCAGCTCTGACCTCTTTTTCTAAACAATGCATTTCCAATCTCTGGCTTCCAGACAGCCATTCTCACTGGTCTATGATGAGCGGTGGTTAATTTTATGTTTATGTGGACATCCATCTTCTCTAGTCCTTGTAGCTCCTAGTTCTCAGGCCTTCTGACTTTGGAATTCGCACCAGTGGTCCCCCTATTCTCAGACCATCAGCCTTGGGCTGAATTACACCACTAGTTTTCCTGGCTCCCCAGTTTAAAGATGACATTCTTAGGACTTTTGGGCCTCCATAATCTCATGGACCAATTACCATAATGAATTTCCATACATATCCTATTGGTTCTGTTCCTCTAGAGAACCCTGAATAATACATCAACTTTCAAATCAAAATTCATAATCACATCTTCATGCCAACAAGCCCTAATTTATTCAGGGAGTTATCATTCTCCAGCCACCCTGGGACTGCTCTCTTCCTCACTGAAGGGAATATAAAGTTCTATTCCTTTCTTTCAAGGTCTACTGGCCTCAAAAAATTAAAAGACAGGTAGGTAGTCTTGGGGACAAGTGGATAGTGGACAAGAAGTTATAGGTGTGAAGAAGTTCAGTTGGATAAATATTTACTGAACACCTCTGTTCCAAGAAAATCTGATATAAAATAACTGATAGAAATATGTCATGGGACTGGAGAAAGAAGCAGATGGATCCAAGAATGCAGAGTACAATTTATTGAGGACGTACTGACAGAAAGTCAAGGACAGCAGCAAGATCAATGGATCCCTGTGACTTGGGTCAGAGAAAGAGGACTTCTGTAGTGTTCAGAATGAAAATAACCTTCATGCAAGCCTGAATGCACCTGACTTACCTCATATTAATATCAAAGATGTCAGGGCTGGGCACAGTGGTGCACGCCTGTAATCCCAGCAGCTCTGGAGGCTTAGACAGGAGAATTCCGAGTTCAAAGCCAGCCTCAGCAAGAGCAAGGTGCTAAGCAACTCAGTGAGACCCTGTCTCTAAATAAAATACAAAATAGGGCTGGGGATGTGGCTCACTTGTTGAGTGCCCCTGAGTTCAATCCTCGGTACCCACCACCCACCCTCTGCCTCCACTAAAAAAAGATGTTGGAGATCTTCCTGATGGATAAATACCTCTAGTTGCAGGGTGGAGGACTGATGAGAGGGGGCGACAGGGCTGGAGGCAGGGAAGCCAGTTGCAATAGCTTGAAGTCTTCACTCTTCTATAGTGGCATTATGCCTATCCACACCTTTTTTTTTTTAATTTGTTCGTTTTAGGTATACATGAGTGTAGAGTGTATTTGACATATTATATATACATGGAGTATAACTTAGTCTAATTAGGATCCCATTCCTATGGTTGTACATGATGTAGAGTTTCACTGGTCATGTATTCACATATTGCTACTTGCATAGAACAAAATGAAGAGCATTCTGATTCATTCTGTCTTTCCTATTCCCATCCCACCTCACTTTCCTTCATTCCCCTTTGTCTAATCTAATGAAGTTCTATTCTTCCCTCCCCCTTATTGTGTGTTAGTATCCACATATCATAGAGAACAATCGACCTTTGGTTTCACTTAGCTACGCTATTTAACTTAGCATGATAGTCTCCAGTTCTGTCCATTTATCAACAAATGCCATAATTCCATTCTTTTTTATGGCTGAGTGATATTCCATCATCGACCCCTTTTCCATGGCCTTGTGGTATCGCGAATCCCTGCCTGCAGAGAGACGCAACACGTAGGCTGGTCAGAAGCTTTATTTACACGATGGCCATCTCCTTACAGGATCTTTCCTCTTCCCCCTCCCCCCAGGGAAGTAGCGGGTATATATGTGCAGGAGCAACCAATCAGGGAGCTGTCCACGAGGTTAGCTCGTGGACTGCAAGCTGCACGGAGCCCAGGCACTCAGTGACCACGCACTGAGCATGCAGAAGTCTTGGCCAATGGCGAAGACTTCCGCATTAGGATGGGGCCCCGGGCACCCTGACAGGCCAGCGTGGCAGGCGAGAAGTGAGGAGGGGGTCTGGGCCGGCCGCCTCCTCACGTGGCCTCGGGGCCGGCCTGACACGGACATCCTGTGGGCAAACCCACCCACCCTCCGGAAGGTCGGGGGGGCGGGAGCTGTCCACGTCAGCATGGCTCGTTGTGGCTGTGCAGCAGCTGTCCAGCCGCTATGCCGCCACCTCTTCGGGCTGGAGGCACCTCCATGGGAGGGGCCGGGCGCGCGCCTTTGTTCCGGGGCACCAGGGTTCGGCCCAGAGGCACCTCCATGGGAGGGGCCGGGCGCGCGCCTTCGTTGCGGGGCGCGGGAGTTGCCAGCCGCCTCCATCGCACCGCCCGCCCCGGCCAGTGGGCACCCCGACATTGTGGTAGGTGCAGGACACTTGTCATATGTTGACTTTGGGTCACCCTGAGAAGAATGTGCCTTTGGCAGCTAACAGTTCTAGTGGATGGCAAACAAATGGAACCAATCTAAACTCAACCTGCAGTATAGACTTGAAGCAAAGCCAGCCAAACCCATTCCTGTTGATCAGTCAGCCAAGTCCACTGACCCTCAACCAACTTGGAGGCTCCCAAGTGAGAAAGAAATATTTGTTGCAAGACTCTGAGCTTTGGGTGGTTTGCTACAAGAATTATTGCTTCACTAGCTAATTGATATTCCATTTAAGAATGTATTGAAACAACTAAGTGAGAAGATGACAAGGACTTGAAATAAGGATAGTGGCAGTCAAGACAAGGAGGGGATAAATTCATGAAATATCCAAGAGGTAGAATGTAAAAGGTTTTATATGGGAAATAAGTCAAGAAAGCCCACTGGGATTCCAGCTGGGATGACAGATTGGATAGAGAAAAATGTCCCCAACTGAGTTGGGGGATGTCAAAGAAGAACCATATTGGTTGAGAATGGGGTGACTTGGGTTGAGAGATGGGGAGCTTGAGCAGCCCATGGGGTGTTCAAGCGGAAAGGACTGGGAGGCCATTAGAGGTAGGGAACTTTGATTTGGTTTGGGTTTTGCTGCTGAGCATCTGAACCCACCTTCTATGTTGGAGAATCTGCTATTCACTGATTTTGATGGGAGGCAACACCCCCCTGATTCTGCAGATATCTACTCTCCATGATATCTGAGGTCCCAGTCACTCGACCCAAAGCACAGCCCATTAGCTAATTGCACTTAACATTGTGCCACCAGTGAAACAAACAGAGAATAGCTGATATTTCATTCAGATGGCTCCAGCAGTAACATCTGGATCCTGTGTTGGTCTGAACAGAAGTGTCGGCATCCCCAGTGATGGTGTCTGTATCCTGCAGCCTCCACTCCACCCTCTTCTGGCTCCTGCTCATTTTCTAACCCTGGATCTCCAGCCCTCTGTGGACTCTGCTATACAGTATCCCTCCTAAGTCAATTCCTTTTCCAACTGAGGCAACCAAAGTTGGTTTCTATTGTCTGCCCTGACTAGTAAAGAAATCAAGAGAGAGGCACAAGGAAATTAGAGGGTTGACTGGAGGACTGGTTATCAGAGTACAGGGCAGTAAAAATACAGTTAATGTTCAGGGAATCTAGCAGCTCCTGACTCTCAGAAGTAGATTGCTAAAATTAAATTATCACTGCTAGTCACCTGGAATGAAGAACTCATTAAGGCAAAACTTGGAGGACCATATTGCTACTTGCATAGAACAAAATGAAGAGCATGAATCACAGGGAGTGTTGTAAATGTGGCTTCTCCTAAGAGGACTGGACGGTTTAAAGACAGAAATGACAAACCTGAATCTCTACATTTACAACCTTAAGACTTTCCAGTCCTGTGCCAACACAATATCTTATTTATAGTCTTTTAAGGCTAAGATGGCTGAAAACCAAGCACAGAGTTGCATTGCCAAATTTCAACATCTGCTGAACTGACCAAGTCCCTTAGGTATGTGTGTGACGGTATGGTTCATAAAAGACTGGGACTCCAAATTTGTAATGAGGACATTTGGGAAGCTCTGGAGGACTCACAGCACCCTGAACATTGAACCCCTAGTGGATTTCCCTCTCCAGCCAAAACACATGCCCACCCCTTGTCTGATGAGGCCAGTCCTGACTAGCTTGAAGATACTAGTGAATAATTCCCCACTCACATTTCTTTGCAGAAGGAAACCAGTTCTACTCCTGCCTTTTTCCTCTGCTCCATCCCTCATTGCTTATAGAATTTATGCATAAAATCAGATCCCAGCAACCTGGGCATGGTGGTGCACTTCTGTAATCCCAGGAGCTCAGGAAACTGAGGCAGGAGAATCACAACTTCAAAGCCAGCCTCAACAATTCAGCGAGGCCCTAGACAACTCAGTGAGACCCTGTCTCTAAATAAAACATTAAGAGGGGGATGGGGGGTTGCTGGGATGTAGCTCAGTGGTCAAGTGCCCCTGGCTTAAAACCCTGGTACCAAAAAAAAAAAAAAATCAAACCCCAGCATAACCCTGAAGCAGGGGTTGTAAAAAGTTAAACCCCCATGGAAAGAATCGAAAATACAGAACCTTTATTAGAAAGTACTCTTGGGACCATGCCTATGGACCAGAAGAGAAGCAGCCTTGGCAGACGGAGAACCGAGCTGTGTGTGCTACCAGCAAAGACTTCGGCCAGCCCCACTGGAAGCTCTGGAGTGACTGTTCAGAGTTCTTCTGAGTTGGGACCAAGGCTATGGAAGTTATCAAATGGAGTTATCAAAATAACTCAACATGCCGGGCATGGTGGCACATGCCTGTAATCTCAGCACTTGGGAGGCTGAGGCAGGAGGATCGTGAGTTCAAAGCCAGCCTCAGCAACTTAGTGAGGCCCTGAGCAACTCAGTGAGACCCTGTCTCTAAATAAAATACAAAAGAGGGCTGGGGATGTGGCTCAGTGGTTGAGTGCCCCTGAGTTCAATCCCTGGTTCCAAAAAAATAACTCAACTTGAACCAGAGTCATTGAATGTGGCTGCTCCAGGTCAGGTATGTGACCCTGGGCAGAGCAGCTTTCTTACCCTGAGGCAATTCTCACAGTGGGCTGCTGGTGGGACCCCACTCACAGAAGCTGGGTCCTTCATTTCTAAGAGGGGATATGGTGGCACATCAGTGTCTGTCATCGTGCATCTGCCTGAATTTAATCAGGTATATACTTGTCAGAGATCAGGAGTCAGTGTGCTCTCTAGCCACTCAGAAATCCGAACTGCTATGTCAGCTGTTGGTTTGGAAACAAGAACCGTATTAGTCAGCGTTCTGTTACTGTAACAAACACCTGAGATAAGCAGCTTGCAAAGATAAAAGACTTATTTCAGCTCACAGTTTTTGGAGTTTTCAGCCCGTGATTGACTGGTCCCATTGCTTTTGGGCCTGTGACAAGGCCGCACATCATGGTGACAGTGCATGGCAAAACCATTCACCTTGTGACCAGAATACAGAGGAGAGGAGAGGAGACCAGCATCCCACAGGCTCCTTTGAGCCCCCACCAATGACCTAAAACCTCCCACTGGATCCCACTCTTAGAGGTTACACCACCATCCAATACCACCACGCTGAGGACCAAGCCTTAACCATGGACCTTTGGGGAATGTTCCAGATCCAGATTACAGCAACTGTGGCTCATGCAAAATGAAATTTCACAGAATGATGAGGGAAAGAATTTTTAAAACTTAGGGAGATTAGAAATGCCAAAGGGGATTTATCATGTGTGACCTGCCTGTACATCTGTGGATTCTTTTTTTTTTTGGTACTGGGGATTGAACCCAGGGGCACTCCACCACTGAGCCACATCCCTAGCCCTATTTTGTATTTTATTTAGAGACAGAGTCTCACTGAGTTGCTTAGGGCCTCGCTAAGTTGCTGAGGCTGGCTTTGAACTCACGATCCTCCTGCCTCAGCCTCCCAAGTGCTGGAATTACAGGCATGCACCACTGCGCCCTGCACATCTGTGGATTCTGTCCTCAAAAATGCCCAGAAGAGGCTGAGACTGGTGTGGAAACCATCCCCACCTCTGAGAATAAGTCCTGGGACTGATTTCCTTAGACCAATAATGCGATCAGAAGTAGCTGAAATGGGATTCCTGATTTTAATGGGGAAGGAAAGATACCAGAATAGGAAACATAGATTTCAGGCACCTAACTGCCAATGACAAGATAATCATGGCAGTTACAATAGGCAAAAAGGCTGGCATGGTAATCAGGTGGTCTTACCTGACTTCTCCAGGGCTATTTGATTCCCAAGTCTGGGATAGACATTGAAGTTTTCCTCTCCTGTTCTCACCAATCATCACTCCCTCCCCAGGTTCCCCTTCTGGTTATGTGTGGTCATACAACCAGCTTCTGGCCAATGAGATGTAAGAAGAAGGGATGTGGGCCATCCTAATCTGTTCATGATGCTATAACAACATACCCAAGACTGGGTAATTTATAAAGAAGAGAAGCTTTTTTCTTATAGTTGATGGGGCTGGAAAGTCCAAGATCAAGGTGCCAACAGGTGTGCTGTCCACTAAGGGCCACCCTCCTAGCGGTAGACTGCCCACCTTCTTACTGTTACAGAAGAGATGGTTTGCATCTGTTTAAGTCATTGTTATTTTGGAGTCTCTCTTATGCCAAACAAAACCTATATTCTAAGTTGTCTAGAGGTTGGTACCTAAAAGTGTGGCATTGAGGTAGCAGATATTAAGAAAATCATCGCCGCACACTTGTTATACTATGATAAAACATTTGGTCACACTGTCACCTACAATGTGCCAGGGGGTAGGAACCAAGTCAAGGAGATAGCTAAGAAAAAAATAATCAGAATTGCAGCATTTTTCAGTGCTCTTTGTTCCTTCTAGAATAACACAATGAAAATGATGGTTCTGGGGAAAGCTAGCTGACCTGCAAGGACAGGAGAGTAACTCACTCTGGGGAGGACACTACTTTGTCTGCCTGCAGCCTGCAATTGAAGTGGCCTGAGAGGCCAAGAAAACGGGGCTTTATGTGAGTTAAAAAAGCTTAGGTGGGCTGAGGTTGAGGAGCAGTGGTTCGGCGCTTGCCTGGCACAGGTGAGGCAGTGGGTTTGATCCTCGGCACCACATAAAAAGAAAATAAAGGTATTGTGTCCACCCACAACTAAAAATAAATATATATAAAATAAAAAATAAGCCGGGCGTGGTGGTGCACGCCTGTAATCCCAGCACTTGGGAGGCTGAGGCAGGAGGATCACGAGTTCAAAGCCAGCCTCAGCAACTTAGCGAGGCCCTAAGCAACTCAGTGAGACCCTGTCTCTAATAAAATACAAAATAGGGTTGGGGATGTGGCTCAGTGGTGGAGTGCCCCTGGGTTCAATCCCCAGTACCCAAAATAAATAAATTAATTAATTAAATAAAATAAATAAATTTTAAAAAACTTAGGTTAATTGTATCTTTTCGCTAAACCCAGGGTGTTAAAGTTAGGAGACAGCCTCATAGCAGGAAGAAGCCCACGGCTGGGCTAATCCTCTCTCAACCCTCTCCACGCCAAAAGACCCACCCGCACCTGGAGCCGTGCACGCCTATATATAATCCAGTGACTTGGGGGCTGAGGCAGGAAGTTCAAGGCCAGACTCAACAACTTAGAGAGGCCCTCAGCAACTTAAAGCAACCAACTGGGTATCAAAATAAAATTTAAAAAGGATTGGGGATGGGGCTCAGTGGTTAAGTGCCTCTGGGTTCAATCCCCGGCACAAAAACAAAACAAAACACCTGCAAGCCAAGAAGGGACTAGGCAAATTGACCATGAGCCTGTTGTTGCAGACAGGCTCAAGATAATGGGGGATGGGCTGAGGAGGAGTTGAGCGTGAAGGTCAGTAAGCTGGAAGTCACCGCCTTCAGGCTTAAAAATCTCTGTTTAGGCAAGATCACTGACCATTGTTACTTACTCCAGAAACCAAGAAGCAAGAAGAAGGCAAAAGATAACACAAACCAGGCCTAAAATAATCTTGTGACTGATCAACCTTCAAGTCTGTGACCACTCAACCTCTTTACCAAAAAAGGAGTCAAGAAGGCTTTTGTGAAAAGGGTTACTTTAGACTTGGTGGGTCCCCTCCACACCTCTAAACCCACTTCCTGGGTTGGCAGCCCTGCGGCTGGGTGAATCATGGCGGGGAAGGGCACCTCCACCACTAAGACCCAGTGCCTGCCAGGGAGTGGGCGGGTGGCCTCAGTGTGGCCCACCTCTGGGGCAAGAGACACAGACAAGCATGGCAGTTCCCTCCAGCAGCTCTGGTGCAGCCCGTGTCCAGGCACAGGTACCAATACTGAGGAGACAATGAGTTCCAATGGTGGTTACTATGGCAAGGATTCTGGCCACTGCTTCCATCTTACTCCTGCCCATTTTCCTAAGCTTGATCTCTTCAGCTTGCCCTTTCTGGGGGCAGGGGTTTACTGGGGAATTGAACCCAGAGGTGCCTTACCACTGAGCCATATTCCCCAGTCCTTTTTATTTTTTGAGTCAAGTTCTCCCTAAGTTGTTTAGCACTTCACTTAGTTGCTGAGACTGGCCTCAAACTTGTGATCCTCCTGCCTCAGCCTCCCAAATCGCTGGGATTACAGGCTTGCACCACTGTGCCCAGTGCAGGTGGGTCTTTTGTCATGAAGAAGCTTGAGACAGGGTTAGTGCCACAGCTATGGGCTTCTTTCCTGCTAGTGGGTTTTTAAACTATGGAGATTACAGGCATGCACCACCATGCCTGGCAAAGAACACCTCTTGTCAATTCTTTTTTTTTTTTTTGGAACCAGGGATTGAACTCAGGGACACTCGGCCACTGAGCCACATCCCCAGCCCTCTTTTGTATTTTATTTAGAGACAGGGTCTCACTGAGTTGCTAAGGGCCTCGCTAAATTGCTGAGGCTGGCTTTGAACTCCTGACTCAGCCTCCCAAGCCGCTTGGATTACAGGCGTGCGCCACCACGCCCCACCTCTTGTCAATTCTTGAGAAACTTAATATCATTCCAATAAATCCTTTTCCTGCAGAAGTTAGCCTTTGTGGCTGCTGCTGCTGTTTGAAGCTAAGAAGCATGATTGCTACAGTTAAAGATAAGTGTTTTCCTGTAGTCAGCACAGAAGTAGCAGTTAAAGCTATAAGAAGGTTTGAAATTGCTCACATGTAGAGAAAGAGGTAAGCTGGAGTGGAACCTTTAAGGACGGAAGCCTTGGAGGGAGAGGCAGGGGCCTACACGAGGGAAGTGATGGGTGCAGCTCATTGGTAGCGCATGTGCTGAGCAGATGTGAAGCCCTGTGTTCCATCCCCAGCACCAAAAAAAAAAAAAAAAAAAAGAGGAGGAGCAGGGAGGGCAGTCATAGAGAATGGAATTAGTGGAAAGTTAAGAGATGGATGAGATCAATTGCAAAGAGACCAAGTTCTAAGCTCATTATTTGGAACTGGAGTTGTTCCACATGTAAATAAGGCACGAAGTGGGTCAGTGATATTAACGGATGTCACTAGGGGCTGTAAGTCAGTAAAGGCTTGCCAGTGCCTTGCAGGTGTTATACTCCCCAAAAAGAAATAAAATTCTCCAATACCATCAGGAGGGAGAGATGACCCCTCCCTAATCTCTTCCCCTCCCTGCAGGAGGAAGGGAGAGCTCCCCCCTAATCCCTTCCCCTCCCTAATACAGGAAGGAGAGACTGCACACCCTAATTTCTCCCCCTCCCTATAAATACTGGCAAAAAGGAAGTGGCATGCGATTCCCCAGCACACTGCTTTAGGTGTATGGGTGGCCGTCGCTAGCCAGCTATAGTAAAGGCTTCTTTTGGCTTTACGTGACCATCTTGGATGATCTTGTTTTCCTCGGGTACAACACAGGCATCATAGGAGATGGGAGCTCTGATGGGTTTTCACTGAGCAAGCATTTTTCAGTGAATTCTTTTAATCCTATTTGATTTCCTAATCCATTTTGCTATGCAGTTAAAGTTTCCGATTTTTTTTCCATTTTCCATCTTCATATTCTTGAAATTATTTTCATTGGCAATAATTCTTTTCCATTTAAATTCTACGTCATAAAGATGATTCATCACCAGCTTCGGGTCCATATATATTCTACCAATTATAGCATCTGCAACTGGGGATTTTCCTGCATGATTATTTTTACAGTCAAAAATTTTAAATTCGGCAAAGTAGATTTATCCCTCTGTTAAATTTCAGTCAGGGACAAATTTTATCAACTGTAGTCTCCTCCACTGTCAGTTCCATTTAGTAGTATTTAGAATGAATTGCATAGTCCCTGAGGAGTTGTATTTATTTGTGATTATTTCTTGGCCAATCCATGAGAAAACTGTGAAGCAGAGATGATGCAAAGAGAAGCAGAGGCAGGAGAAATATAGGAAAGAAAGCCACTGTACAGGGTCGGATTCCTGGATTCTGATCCCCCAGAAAATTGTGCAAGAAGAGCAACGCTTCCCACCAACAAACACAGGTGCAGAAGGACCCCAGTGAGCAAGTCAAGGGAAAGTCCTCTGTGAGTGGCAGGAGGCTCACTGGGTCAGACAGCCAAATTTGCCAATAATGGATTCTCCCCTAGAGATCCTCCCAGAGCCCAGCCGCACCTAGCTGGTGGAGTCAGCCTGCGGTGGGGAGCTCCACTCTTCTCCAGCGCTCACAATGACCTCTGTGATCTTTTCTCGTCCACCCACTCCCCTCAGTGCCCCGGGCCCACGCTGGACTTCGGTGAGCCAAGAAAGAAGGGAAGCTTTGCTAGGAATGGAGCAAAGTCAGGGACACATTTCAGACGCAGGAGGACACTGGGACATCCTGACCATCCTGCCCTTCCCTCCTTCTCCACCTCCTTCTTCCCAATTCCTTCTCAAGTGTTGATGAACTTTAAATGTGAAACAGCAAGAGATTTAATTTGTTTAGCAAATGCTTTTTATACTACTGGGAACAAAAACTTGTGCTTTGGCAGTTAGGGATATTGCCTGTTTCAGATGATCCCACTGAACCAGTAAGAGTTCGTATTATAAAACCTCCAGCCTCATCCCAAACCCTTATCAGGCAGAAAGAAACCTCATAATCTAACCAAGGGACTACTAGCAGCCCCTCTCTGGGCGCCACCGGCTCCTACCATCTGCAGCGCCCCTAGCGGTCTTCCAGCCATCCTGCCCTGCAATGCTGCTGTGTCCCACTAGGCAGTGTCCACCAGAGGGCGGCCGTGCTCCTCAGAAGAGAGACGCCGACGCCAGTCTGCAAGGATGAATGGTAATGAGCTGTGGAAGGCGGAGACAGCGACGTCCACAGCCACTGTGCTTCAAGAACGTAAATTTACCAGAACATGCAGCCCAAGGATTTTTTACATCGAAATCACTTCACATACGCTGAAGCAATCCCTCATAATAATAATAATAACAATAATAATGATAATGTATTTGTAAGGTCTTTTGCCCTAAGCGTTTTCTGACCCATAACCTTGTCTTTGGGTTAGAAAGCCTTCAGGGTTTTCAATAGCCTAAGCTAGTGCCTCTCTCTCAGTAGCAAAATTTTTATTATTTTGTATTTGCATAGTCTGGTCTAGGATTTTAAATACTTATCAGAAATATCTCCTTTAAACTTAAAAAAAAAAAAAAAAAAAGCCAGCTGCAGAGGCACACGCCTGTAATCCCAGCTACTCAGGAGGCAGAGGCAGGAGGATCTCAAGTTCAAGGCTAGTCTGGGCAATTTAGTGAGACCCTGTTTCAAAATAAAATAAAAAGGGCTGGAGATGTGTGTAGCACAGTGATAGCCCCTGGGTTCAATTTCCAGTACCCAAAACAAAACAAAACCAAAAAAGCTCAAAAGAAATCTTTTGGTTCCCTCTTCTAGGGTAAATACAGATTTGGAGAGATCATGAACACTGTTTTTCTTTTTTTCTTTTTTTTTTCTTTTTTTTTTTTTTGGTGACAGGGATTGAACCCAGGAGAGGTACGTAACCACTGAGCCACATCTCAGCCCTTTTTATTTTTTTTATTTTTTAGAGATAGGGTCTTGCTGAGTTGCTTAGGGCCTTGCTGAATTGCTGAAGCTGGCTTTGAATTTTCGATCCACCTGCCCCAGCCTCCTGAGCCACTGGGATTACAGGGGTGCACCACCATACCTGGCATGAGTACTACTAAACAGTTCTTGAATTTGGGCTCTCCAACTCCCATCCCCAGCTCTGGGTCTCCCCAAATTCTTTGCTCACCTATTTGTACAAGTCTGTCATCCCAATGACTCAGGAGGCCTGAAGCAAGAGAATCTCAAATTCCAGACCAGCCTCAGCAATTTAGCAGCATCCTGTCTCAAAATAAAAAATTAAATAGGAAGGACTAGAGATGTAGCTCAGTGGTAAAGCACCCCTGGGTTCAGACTCCAGTACCAGATGGTTTATGACGGTTTGGTTATTCTCAGGATCCTTAGGCTGACTTGATCTCATTATGATTAGTACACTATGTTGGAAAGTCCCCAAAATTACAGGTTTCTCAAAATATTGTATCTCTGTTTCCTTAATTCGTTTGTTGGTGGGCAAATTAACAGTACACAAGAGAGATTTACAGTTTTTCCAGAAATTTAAGAGTGACAAACTGGAATGCATTTCCTGTCCTTCTTTTATGTCTTCGTCCTAGCTTTTTTTCTTGTTTAAGATTTCTTCTGTCCTACCTCACTTTTGTGCTTTTCAGCATTACCTCTTCTGTTTGGTTTTTGAGGCCAGTGGCCCTACATGATTTGTTGGTTCCTGTGGACAGCAGGCAGGCGGTGCTGTGCTCTGAGTTACTTTGCGATATATAAAACAGAGAGTTTCGGGGAGTTTTTTTGGTAGGGGATTGAACTCAGGGATGCTTTGCCACAGAGCCACATCGCCAGCCCTTTTTATATTTTACTTAGAGACAGGTTTTGACTAAGTTGGTTAGGGCCTCACTAAGTGGCGGAGGCTGGCTTTGAATTTGTGATCCTCCTGCATCAGCCTCCCAAGCCACTGGAATTACGAGCACCATCTTACGCCTGGCTTCACAACAGAATTTTTAGGCTGTGCTTAAACCTTTGTTACTCCATTTATTAAAGCAGTAGTTTACCATGGCTACTCCATTTTGACTTCAAGTGCTGAGTTGGAATGACACCATACCTTGTTTGTACAAGTTAACAACCCACCTTCTGCCTAGCACTACCATAAGGCACCAACTGATAAATAAATTATCTGACCACCTGTGGACTTACTGAATTAATCAGAAGCATGTGAATGCATGGCATATCAACTCATGTTGGAAACACCACGTCCATGAGCAAGCTCACCGCAGACCACCAAATAAAGCAAGCCCTCACTTACAGCCCCTAAAAGGAGGAGCACCTGAGACTGAACACAGTGGCACCCTGACCCCAGCACCTAGTCAAGAGTCCTGCCAAGAAAATTCACCTTGGCACAGTGTGGTTTCTCTTGCCCTTGATGACCACACGTAGCCCACTCCAAGCTGACCTCTCAAGCTGACACTGTGGAAATTGCAGGACCTTAGCCCAGAATAAATTCTAGGCTTTGGCAGCTGTGCACCTAAACAAGTTCTCTGGCTGGTTCATATCTTATCTGACCACCTGCAGTGACTCTTTCATTCATATCTGCTCTCTGCCTGTGCTCCCAGTTCAGCCTCCTGAACTCTCTGTGACCGATACATACAATTGTGTGAAGTGTGATATGTGGCTTGGGTGTTAGAAATGCTAGAAATTAAGACTGGAACGAAAGAATTTGTATTTGCCTGGCTTGTGACCACCAGGTGACCTGCAAGTATTCAGTGAACTGCACTGATGAAAGTGGTGTGGTTTATGAATTTATTATTATTTAATATATTCTGACATTGTGGA
>JAJEJO010002917.1:133145-203563 GCA_020662805.1 Glaucomys volans | reverse complement strand
GGGGGGGTGGGGTGGAGTGGACCTGGGCTTTTTGCTCTTCCTCTCATTTATCAAGGACGACACTTTGAACAAAAATATGTTCAGAAAGTTTAAAAAGAAGCACGGAGTAAAGCTGCTGTATTGTCAATTAAATCACAATTATTGAGGTTAATTTGGTCGGGATGGTCATAAAAGCAACCCTGAAATAAATGGCTTATGAAAAAACCGCGGGGGTGGAGTAGAGAATATGGGTGGAGCCCTGGACTGCACATCCAAAGACCTGGGCTTAGTCCCACCTTTGTCACTTACTGCTGTGTGACCTTGGGTCAGACACTTCACCTCTCTGGGCCTCAATATTTCCATCCGTAATTTAGCCTGATCATTCCTGCACTGCTGACCTCACTGAGGTGCTAAAAACCTATGATGTTAGTATTAAAACATTGATACTGATACTAACATCATTGATACACGATGTTAGTATTAAGACATTATGAAGATCTACTCCCTTTCTCTTCTGGCTACGTGCACAGTCCCTGATCAAACCCTCATCTTGCCTCTCCTGCAATGGGCCTGTCCAAGTGGTGCTGTTTCTGTGTCTACCCAAATTGCCATTCTGGGCTTGCTCCAGGCTGGCTTTGGGGAGGTGGCGGTGAGGCCTGCTTTGCTAAGAAGGATGAGTCAAGACTCCCTGTCTGGCCTCTCCCTTCCCCTTCTCTCTTCCAGGTTTGAAGGATCACACCCGTCAGGAGCTCTGTGCTCCCAGTTGCTCAAGCCCAGAGCCCCTACGCACATTCCTGACTCCTTTTTTCTCATCCCATTCTAACCCACCAGCAAGTCCTGCAGACTCCATCTCCCAAGTTTTCCCAGAATCCACTGACTTCCCTCCATCTGCCCTGCACCACCCCTTCTGAGCTGCCGTCTCCTGCCCAGTTCACAGAACAGCTTCTAAGAGACTTGCTTCCACTTGGACCCTCTCCAACATGCTTTCACACAATAGCCAGAGTGATCCTGTGACAATGTAAGCCAGACCATCCCTTTCCTGTTCTGCTCTGTCAAAGTCAAGGTCTGGCCCCCAGTCTGTATTCTCCTCCCTGTCTTCCCCACCATGCTCCCACCTCAGGACCTTTGCACTTCCACTTCCCTCCCTGGTCAGCCATGGCTCTTCCTCTCACCTCCTTCAAATATTCCTCACACTTGAGGCCTACCCTGACCATCCCAAAAGGTGAAGCCCACCTGCTATGTTTCTTTTCTGTTTTAATTTTCTCCATAGCCTTTGCCGCCATCTAACATGCTTTATGTTTTACTTGTCCTGTATCTACCCTAGGACGTAAATTCCAGGAAGGTCCGAATTTATTTTTCATTTGGTTCTCTGTCCATTCTCAAACACTTGCCCTTTTCAGAATGAGTTGGGGGTAATCTTCTTTGTCTTTCACCTGGAAGAATTGGTAGAGAGTTGGAATGATCTGTTCTTTGAGTCTCACCTGTAAATCCATCTGGCTCTGGTGCTTTTTTTTTGTATGTGTAGGAATAACTTTCAAACTCTTTACAAATTAAATCATTTTGTAATTATTATACCAATATTCAGGTTTTAATTATTTTTTGGCTTGAATTAGTTTCATTTAAATTTGGGGGGCTAATTGTCTAAGTTTTCAAAATTGTTGACTTATCATTTTTTTACCATATTTTCTTATTATTTATTATGGATTCTTCACATGTAGTTATGTCCCATATTCATAATATTACCTCTATCTTCTGAACTTGATAAATCTCTAGAAGTTTGAATGGTTAATTTTAGCAAAGAACTAATCTGTAGACTTTTGTTTCTTTTGTATTACCTTCCTGTTTTCTATTTTGTTGATTTCTGCTTCTCTTTTTAATTTCCAGATTCTTCTAATTTCCTTGAGTTTATTGTGTTTTTCCTTCACTTCTTAGGAATAACTCATAATTCAATAAATTAGCTATAAATTTACTTAGCTATAAATTTTACTCAAAGTACACATGGGCTGTGTCCCAGAAATTTTGATATATGGTATTTTTATTTTCATTTAGCTTCAAATATTTCAAAATTTTCATTTTGATATATTCCCTTTAATCCATGGATTATTTGGCAGTAGTGATGAGTACATGGTCATTTTATGATATATCTGATAAAAGAATTTAATCCACAATATATAAAGAGTTCCTGTAACTCAATAAGATGAATAGTCACATTTTTAAAGAAGATACTCTGTCAAATACTATAATGTTGGATACAAGTCATACATAATTGTCCAAATCCATGGAATGTTCAACCTCAAGAGAGAATCTCAATGTAAACTATGGATGTTGGGTGATTATGATGTGTCAATATAGGTTCATCCATTGTAATAAATGTGGTACTCTGTGGGAGAGTTGAAAAAAAAAAGCCATCATTTTAAATTTATAATTTAAACCTCTAATTTCACTGTGGCCAGAATTCCCAGTCTGCTTCACACCTAAATGTTTTAATCAGCTTTTTCATTGCTGTAATCAAAACACCCAACAAGAGCAATTGTAGAGGAGAAAAAGTTGATTTGGGGGCTCATGGTTTTGGAGGTCTCAGTCCGCAGATGGGTGGCTCCATTGTTCTGGAAACAAGTTGGGCAGGACGACAAGGCAGAAGGGTGTGACAGAGGGAAGCAGCTCAGGACATGACGATCAGGAAGCGGGGGTGGGGGGGGGGGGGGGGGGGTGGAGAGCTACTGATTGCTTTTCACTCACCAGGGACAATATATAAACCCCAGAGGCGTGCCCCCAGTGACCCACTTCTTCCAGCTACACCCTACCACCCAATTTCTATCAGGGGATTAATGCGCTGATTAGGTTAAGATTCTCATAACCCCATCATTTCACCTCTTAAACTTTCTTGCACTTTCGCACGCAGGAGCTTTTGAGGGACATCTCATTTCCAAACCATAACACTAAGTTCAATATTTGTCGAGACTTCTTTGTGATCTAGTAGATGGTAATTTTTTTGCACATACTCCATGTGTGCTTGTGAAAGATACTTATTCTCTAATATTTGGAAGAACATACAGTCACAAGGTGTTTGTTAGTCGAGTGAATCGTACTTGCAACTGAATGGACCGTATCATCAATATTCTTGCCGACTATTTTTGTCTTCTTGATGTATCGATAATTGAGAAAGCCATGCAAAATTCACCCTAGTTCTATATAAGATTTTAAAATGTTTTTATTTTTAATTGACACAGAAAATTATACATGTTTATGGAATACAGTGTGACATTTCAATACCTATGTACACATTGTTATGATTAGATTAGGGTAATTGATTTATCTAGTACCTCAGACGATTTTCATTTCGTTGTGTTAGAACATTCAAAATCCTCTCTGCTAGCTGTTTTGAAATACACAATTAATTGTTGTTAACCATAGTAATCCTACCGTGCTTTAGAACATTAGAACTCATTCCTCCGAGTCAACTGGACCCTGACACCCTCTAACATCCTCTCTGCACCACCCTTTCCCAAATCTGATAACCACTATTCTAGGCTATTTGTTTGGGATTAACTTTTTAGCTTCCACAAGTAGGAGAGAATATGTGGTATTTGTTTTGCTGCACCTGACTTATCTCACTTAACATAATATCCTCTAGTTCCATCCATGTTGCTGAAAATAACGATTTCATATTCTTTTTATGGTTGAATAATTTATATGTGTGTGTGTGTGTGTCACATTTCATTTATCGATTCTCCTCTTGAGGGGCACCTGGATTAATTTCATATCTTGGTCATTGTGAAGATAACTGCAATAAATTTGGGAGTGCAGGTATCTCTTTGATACACTTATTTAATTTCTTTGGGGTATATATCCAATTCTGGGATTGCTGGATTATGTGGAAGTTCTATTTCTGTATTTTTTTAAACTTCCTACTGTTTTGCGTTATGTATACTAGTTTACACTTCTTCCCCCTACCATATGAGAATTTCCTTTTCTCCACATCCCTGCCAGCGTTTGTTACTTTTCCTTTTTGGTTATAGCCATTCTGACTGTGGTGAGATGACACCTCGCTGTGGTTTGGGTTGGCATTTTCCTGATAGTGATGTTGAACATTTTTTTCAGATGCTTGTTGGCCATTTGTATATTCTTTTTTGAAGAAACCTGTTCTCAAAATACCCATTTTTTTTTTTAGCTGCTTCTTTTCTTTTTTGGTATTGGGGATTGAACCCAGGGGAGCTTGACCACTGAGCCACATCCCCAGTCCTTTTCATTTTTTATTTTGAGACAGGGTCTCCCTAAGTTGCTGAGGCTGGCCTCTAACTTGCAATTGTCCTTCCTCAGCTTCCCTAGTTGTTAGGATTACAGGTAAGAGTCACCACACCTTGCTTCGTTTGCCCATTTTAAAATTGGGGTCACCTGTTGCTCTTTTTCCCTTTTGTTTAGTTGACTTTTTAAAAATTTTTAAAAAATTTTACCTAGTATTTGGGACTATTTTTTTATGTGCATTTACATTTAAAGTTGCTCTCTTCTTGATGAATCATAACTCATTATTTTGTAGTGACCCTCTCACCCCCTAATAATGCTTGCTGCCTTTGAGTCTATTTTAAATCACACTAATAGGCTACACAGCTTCCTTTTGGTCGTATTTGCTAACATGCCATTTTCCATCCTTCAGCTTTCGACCTTTGCATGTCTTTATGAGTGTATCATAAATAACACAAGCCTGGACTTAAAAAAAAAATTCAATCTGTTAATCATTTGAGTGGTGAATTTCATCCAAATACATTTATTTTAATGACTGGTAAATCTGGATCTTGTTTCTCCTTTCTTTTTGTCTCAATTTTTCTTTTTAATTCTTTTTTTCTGAAAAAATAGGTATCAATATCCCTCCCAATAACTTAAGCAGTCTCACACTTGGCGTCCTTTGAAATGGCTGTGTTCCTCAGTTGCCTTGTTGGTTTGGTTTCTGAGCTTGTTTTCCTGGAGGGGATTGGCTTATCATCAAGGGTTCCAAGGATATCTGCGGGAAGGCGTGGCTACAAGGAGCTCAGCGACTGGGTGTGGCTCCACGGAGCTCAGGCAGGGGCGTGGCTACAAAGAACGCGGGGAAGCGGGTGTGGTGCCAAGGAGCCCAGAGAGGAGGGCGTGGCTCCAAAGGAGCCCAGAGAGGAGGGCGTGGCTCCAGGGAACTCAGCAAGGGGGCGTGGCTACGGGGCAGAGGGGCGTGGCTACCAAGAGCCTCACTTAAAAAAACCTCTTAAAGTCAGGACTTGCTCTTTGCTCTATAGAAGGAAGAATTAGGAGATACTCTTCAGCATTTGATTCCCTTGCCTGGGTGGGAGTTGGGGAGGAGGCGTGAGGAGACCACTCTCTGAGGGCTTTTAGTCTTCACCTATATTTTTTCAGCTCCTCTCCTACAGTGAACTTCTACTAGGTTTGGTTTTATTCCTGAGGACAAAATGGGCCAGAAGTTGGGAGTAAGCACAGAGGGTTCCTTTCTCTTTTGGTCCTTCTATAGCTGTTTTTGCTTTGAGCCAAAGCCACCTCCTGCAGACCATGGAAGCATCCCCTGCACCCCAGGGTTTCTTCAAAGTGTTAGTGCTTATCTCCTCAGCTCCTGGATGACCTTCCAGGAAACAGCCCATACTGGAGATTGTTAGCTCTTGACATGAACACATGTCACGGGTTCTATGTGCACCGCTCCCTTTTGTCTGCCGCCACCCTTTATTCCCGCCAAGCTGGCCTTTCCAAGGAGCTCGGTCTGCACCTTTGAGCGGTAGCCTTTTGGTTTCCCTTACTGGACTTCGCTTGATTTTTCCCGCTTCAGCTCTCCTTTACCTACATTCCACTCAACTCAAGAATTATCCTAGAGACATTTTACCAAATCATAGCAACTCTCGATCCAGGGCATCCCACCTTGACGAGATTTCTGCTCCATAGAAATCAGGGACACAGTGTGTGTGTGTGTGTACACGCGCGTGCAATAGAATGGGGAATCCGTAAATGGAGTTTGACAGTCTGCTCTGTCCCTTTAGTACCCATCTCCACCGCGAAGGTACCTTACTCCCCTTACTCTTTCAGTGGAAGAACAATTTTCTTAAAATTAGTATTTGAGAAGCTTCAGATTTGGGGACACAGGGCACATTGGAATTCAAGGATGAGAGCTGGGTTTAAAATAGAAGCTGTAAGTGAATGTTTGAGAAACTGACGCTGAGGCCGCAGCAGCCTGCTCCCCTAACCCTCTGCTTAGAATATTGGAAGTCAGGGATGCTTTTGTTTCCCAAGGGGATGGAAGAATCCATTCTTGGAAAAACTGTAAGTTCCCAGAAAAAACACCTTCAGAAATTGATATTCTTCCCAAAGGAAAAGTCAACCTTTACTACGTGATAGTTTCCTGAAACCTGCCTCAAGTTCTACCCATGCTTCTAGGATGGTCATTTTAAGACCTTCATGTTAGGTAGTTAAATATAGACCAGCAGCCAAGGATCACCACACCTGGAGGGCAGCTTTCACCATGAGAGACTGAAACTAAAGCTAGAAGAGACACATGGACACCTCCCAAGAAAAAAGAAATTGAATTACAATAATGTTCTTAGACAAGAGGAACAATATGAGAATAACAAAGAGCTCTTTGGAATTAAAAACATGGAAGCTGAAACAAAAGTTTCAGAATGACTTGGAAGATAAAGATTGTCTTTTAGAAAGTGGGACAGGAAAACAGAGAGATGGACAATTGTGAGATAAGATGAACACATCAGAGGGTGTGTCTAGGAGGGCCAACGTCTTCCTTGAGTTCTAGGAACTGAGAATAGAGAAAATGGACAAGAGGAACTTTAAAACAAATAATTCGTTAAGATTTCCTAGAACTGAAAGGACATAATTTTCTACTTTGAACAGACCCCAAAGAACCTAACTAAGTGAAAAAAAAGGGGAAATCTTTCCAAGGAATAAAAAAAAAGGTCATGAAGTTTCAGGAATTAAGATTGCATCAGATTTCTCCGTAGCAATGCTGAATATTAGACAATAATAAAATAATGTTTCTAAAATCTGCAGAAAAATCATTTCAATGAATGTAGGGTTTCTTAAATGGTTCTATGGAAGGACATGCAAAGCAGGTGGAAGTGAACTTGTCGTTTCTGGGTATAAGGAATGTTGTCCCAAACTGCTTCCCATATTTTAGAAATCAATTTTATTGGGGTATGATTTATAAATCATAAATTCCCAAATTTTTATTGTACAGTCCATTATTTGACTTTTATTTTCAGTACTGGCGATTAAACCCAGGGGTACTCTACTATTGAGCTACACCTCCAGCTCTTCCTTTTTTTAAATTTTGAGGCATGGTCTTGCTGAGTTGCCTAAATTGGCCTGGAACATGTGGCTTTCTTTTGGGAGTCTCCTGAGTAACTGGGATTACCATGCCCAGCAGGATTTTTGACCAGAGGTTATTTATTTATTTATTTATTTATTTATTTATTTATTGCACTCCCAGGAGACATTGGGCAATGTGTGGAGGAATTTTTGGCCATCACAACTGGGGGTGCAGAGTGAATGTGTTTCTGGAACCTAAGCCTGGGATGCTGCTGAACATCCTACCATGCACAGAACAGTCTCCTGCTGGAAAGAACTATCCTGCTAGGGATGTCAATAGTGCCAGGTTGAGAAAGTTCAGTTTTGAAAATATATACCCCTGTAACTACCACCATAATTGTGATACAGAACTCTACCATCTGAAAGTTTCTTGTGCCTCTCTACAAGAGGACTGATTGATTACCTTTCCCTTCACTTTCTGGACCCTGGAAACCATGGATCTGCCTTCTACCACTATAGCTTTGTTTTTCCTTGAACTTCACATGCATGGAGTTGTATGTATAGAGACTTTGGCATCTGACTTGTTTCGTTCAGCATAAGGTGTTTGAGATTTGCCCAAGTGGGGGCATATATCAGCAATTCATTTTTTCCCCAGAATTCTTCTGCATGAGAATTTATCTGTTCACCTGTTGAAGGAACTTTGGGTGGGTTGTTTCCAATTTGGGTTGATTAGGCTAAGGCTGCTAGGAATGTTTGAGAATATGACTTTGTGTAAACATGCTTTTATTTTCTTTGGAAATGTAGAGGAGTGGACTTGCTAGATCATATGCTAAGTATATGTTTAATGTTATGAAAACCTGAATTGTTCTCCAGAATGGTTGTGCCATTTTGCATGCCTATCTGACATATATGAGAGCTCCAGTTGCTCCAGCTTCTTGCCAACACTTGGTATTGTCAGTCTTTTCAAAGAGCCAATGAATTAGACCTGTTTTATCACAAAATGCCTGAGGCTGGATAATGTACAGAGGGTTTGGGATGTAGCTCAGTGTAGAGCACTTGCTTACCATGTGTGAGGTCCTGGGTTCAATCCCCAGCACTGCAAACAAACAAACAAACTAAACAAAACAGAAAAAAAGAGTTCTATTTGTCTCATGATGATTCTCGTTGCTGCAAAGTTCAAACAGCATGTCACTGTGTCTTGGTGATGGCAGAGAAGAAGGAAGTTGACCAGCCACAAGGTAGCAGGGGCTGAGTGCATGAAGTGGTCTCACTTTATAACAACCTGCTTTTGGTAGAACTAATTCTATTCCCTTCCCTTTAAAGGGCAATGCCTCTGACCTAATTACCTTCCACTAGGATCTCTTAAACATTCTCCCACCTCAATATCAGCACACGGAGAACCAAGCTTCCAGCACTTGAACCGTTAGGAGACAAACACAAATCATATCCTAATTATAGCAGCCAATTGAGTAAGTGCAATGTGATGTATCATTGTATCTTTATATTTCTGTGACAATCATTTGTTGAGCATCTTATCACATACTTTTTTGGGGAGGGGGTGCTAGGGATTGAACCCAGGGGTGTTTAATCACTGAGCTACATCCCTAGCCATTTTTATTTTTTATTTTGAGACAGTGTCTCTGTAAGTTGCTTAGGACCTCCCTAAGTTGCTTAGGCTGGCTTTGAACATGCAATCCTCCTGCCTCAGTTTCCCAAGTTGCTGGGTTACAGGTGTGTGCTACTGCACCTGGTATCTTTTCACGTACTTATAAATTTTTGTAAACACTATTTTTTGAAGTATCAGTTCAAATCTTAGCCCTAGTAAAAATTAGATTGTTTATACTTATATTATTGAATTGTAATAATTCTTTATATATTCTAGCTATATGCGAGATCTCTCTTTCCCAAGATTGCATGTATTTTCTTCTGGAAGTTTCAGTTTTATCTTTTACGTTTAGGTCTATGAGTTAACATTTCATAGACCTATGGTTTGAAGTAAGGGCTATTTGAGTGGCTGGTTGCTTCCTCACCATTTGAGAAGACTGTCCTCATGCCAGTGATACTTTGTCACTTTTGTTGCAAATTAATTAGTTGAGCATTTATATATGTGAGATTATTTCTAGACTCCCTAATCTATTCCTTTGATCTGTGTGTCTGTCCTTACGCTCATGAATCATCGTCTTGATAACTGTGGTAGTTTAGTAAGATTTGAAATCATGCAGTGTTAAATCCTCGATTTTTTCTTCTTTTACAAAATAGTTCAGACTATGATAAGTCCTTTGACTTTCCACATCAAATTTTAAATCTTAGAGTGAATTTGTTGATTTGTACAAAAAATGATTTTGTCGAGTCAATTTGGGACAAGTGACATTTTATCACTATTGAGTCTTCTTATCTTTGAATAAGAATTATCCATAGATAATTGCTTATTCCTCCTTTTATTTATGTCTTCTTTTTATTTGTCTCTACTATGTTTTGTAGTTTTCAGCATAAACATCTTGATCAGATTTTATTAACCTTATCCTTTGATACTTCCTGATTTTTTTTTGTATTGTAAATGTAGAGTTGAAACTTCTCATTTTCCTTTTTTTTTTGGTTGCTAGTATATATCAGTACAATTGGTCTTTGAATATCGACTCTGTATCTTACAACTTTGCTAAATTTACTTAATAGTTCTAATAATTCCTGTTTCCATATTTTCCTTAGGATTTTCTATATAGATAATCATATGTGCAAATAAATGCATGTTTTTTCTTTTCTGATTTGTGTGAATTTTATTGCACTGGATGTCCTCAGTATATGGTTGAAAGGGTGTGGTGAAAGTGGGTGTCCCCTCCCTGTTCCTGATCTTAAAGGAAATGCCCTCAAGTCTTTGACCACTAAGAGTGAAGTTAACTGTATGTTTTTGTTACCTGTGTGCTTTGTAGATGTCCTTTATTAGTTTGAGAAAGTTCCATTTTCCATGAGAGCTTTTACCATCAATGAGAGTCAAGCTTTGTCAAAGGCTTTTCCTGCATTTATTGAATCCTATATATTCTGTTAATAGGGTGAATTGCATCGATTAATTTTCAAATGTTAAACTACTCTTGAATTCTTGGGATACATTCTACTTGATTGTGATGTATTATCCTTTAAAAACACTGTTTGATTTGTTTTGCTAATAGTTTGTTAAGGATTTTCGCCTTTATGTTCATGAAGAATATTAGCTAGTTTTATGTTCTTCCAATGTCTTTCAAAGACCATGCTGGCCTTATAAAATGAGATGGGATAAGTTTTTCCTCTTCTGTTTTCTGAAAGTACTTGTGTAGAATAAGTGTTTTATCTTCCCTAAATACGTAAGAGAATTCATCAGAGAAACAATGCAGACCTGGGTTTTTATTTCATGGGAAGATTTTAAACTACAATAGAGTCTATTTAATAGATCTAGACTTATTTATATTTTATCTTTCTTCTTGGCAATCTAAACCTCTTAAGGAATGTGACAATTTATCTAATTTATCAAATTATTGGCATATAGTTGTCACGTTCTTCCCTTATTATTTTTTTTAAAATGTTTATAAGCCATGCGGTGACGTTCCCTCTTTCATTTCTGATGTTGGGAACTTGTGTCTTCTTGGTCAGGTTAGTTACAGTATAATCGATTTTATTACTCTCCAAGAACCAGCTTCTGGTTTTATTGGATCTCTCTAATGTTTTCTCTTTCTTTTACAAGAGAGGAAATAGTAGTGAAAGTTTACCTTTTGTCTCAGCTGTGAACAATTTTAGTCATAATATGTCATGTTAACACCAACTCAAAAATGTATAGCTAGAAATTGGTAATTATATAATTCCTAATTGGATGGTGAGGAAGTGCGAGAGGGGTGGTATGGAAACGACATTGTTATCTTCACAATAACAGACTAAAATGGATTTATTGACAAATTGCAGGTTAAACATATTTTAAAATAGGAGAGTAAATACTGGGAGAAAGAGCTAATTAAAGAATTCGAAAATGGTAGTGTTCAGGGTGTGAAACTGGGCACTAAGGAGGAGACAGCTATTTTTTATGATAATTTTTTTGTATTGACTTTGACTTTTAAAGTATGTGCAAGTATTATGTTGATAAAATAACAATTAATTTAATACTTCAGTATCAGGATAGGAAAAAGCATGCTTGGGAAATAAGGCTGAAGAAGCAACTGCCTTATGAGGTAAAGTAAGTTATGCTTCCAAGGTATTTTAGCAGGAAAACAGAGTCAATGAACCCAGGAAGACGACTGAGAGCCTGGGAGGAGTACACACCTGGTTTTAAGGGCATGCCCTTGACTTTGATTATTGTTAAAAGGTGCCTTTTATTTTCATCTAATTTAACAAATTCTGAATTTGTTTGTAGTCTGATGGAATTATTATAAAAGTGAGATTATGAGGCCCATTGTGACCAGACTGATGATTGCCACATAGTATGTCTTTGACATTGTAATATTAAATAGCTGTTTCAGTTTGCAAAGAGAATTTTCATACATATTGCCTTTTTAATCCTTACTTTAGCCCTGCAAGTCCAGTATTATTATGGGCAGTGCCTTCACGTGTTAGCTGTGATCCAGTTAAAAGGTATGCTCAAGGTCACATTGTGGTAAGTGCCCAGGAGTGGACTCCAAGCTCATTATTTCCACTAATAACTACATAACATACACAGTCAAATCACAAAACAGTTTTAAGCACGTGGATTCATTTATCTGCATATTTTCATAACTATGACTTTATTGCTTGAATGGTTGGGAGGAGAACAGAACATATGTCGACTTCCGTTTGAATAGATCTGAATGGAGACTGAACTGAAGGACCTTGGCAGCGTCACTTCCTTTATCTCATTCTCTTTCTCTGCCGGAAATGGGATTTGACTAGCTACTTTACAGCATTGTTCTTAAGATTCAACAGTGTCTGGAAGTTAGTGTGGACTTAATCATTGTTTAATATAACAATTGTTTTTGTTAAAAATGCACATAACTATGAAATTCTTTAATAAATCATATTTGCTATTTTTTTTTATATAGGAGAACAACAATATTGATTGACTATCAAAATGATATTGAGCCAGGCATGGTGGCATGGGCTTGTAATCAAGTTCAAAGTCAGCCTCAGCAATTTAACTGAGACAATTTTTTTTTTTTTGGTACCAGAGATTGAACTCTGGGGTGCTTAACCACTGAGCCACATCCCCTAGCCTCAGTAATTTAGCTAGGCCCTAAGCAACTTAGAGACAGACCGCTCAAATAAAAACAAACAAACAAACAAACAAATAAATAAATAAAAGGGCTGGGGATGTATCGTGGTGGTTGAGTGTCCCTGGGTTAAAAAAAAAAAAAAAAGAAGATATTGATTTCTTCTAGTGAAATGATCAGTTAAAAAATGAGGTTTTCACATACGAACATGAAAGTTAAATAGAAATAATACTACAAATTAATTTACTTTTGAAGATCACCTTTCTACTAAGATGAATCACTTCAAATCAGATTACACATCTAGGCACCTTGCTTTTGAAAAATGGTGTATGTGCAGAGAAAAATGTAGATAAATAGATATCAAACAGTTAACAAATGGTCCTAAGGATTGGGATCATTGTGGAAGGGGAATCTATCCATTATTCGTTGCTTTTAGTGCTTTTAAAAAAATGATTAGATACTATTTCTATAATCTGAAAAAAGTATGATTCGAAAATAATTTCATGAAAAAGAAGACTCAGGTTGAAATCACAACCTGATCACAAAGTTGTACCTAAGTTCATCCACCTTGGCTCCTACTGATCTTTCCTTGCACATGCTCTGAGATCTTCCGGAGACACAGGTCTCCAGTGCTAGGATTTCTGAAAGCGACAAGGAACCACTGAGGACGCGGGATTTGCATCTGGTTTTCATACAGGAGGTGTGTTGGTCCTGGCTTTCGGAGCCTGGTAGTCAAAACATTTCAGGATTAGAGAATATTTGTTCACTTTAAAGAAAAGATTTCACTGTTGGTGTTTCCAGCCATGACATGACCTGCCCTGGACATGATGGCTGTCAAAACCACTTGAATTACACATACTGAAAAGTAGGGGCTGGAAAGGCTGTTGTCTCACTCCCCCAGACGGCATTCAAATCTTGCTTTGCAGTTAATTCCTAAGGCTGTTTCTTAAACCAGTGCTGAACCTTTCTCTCCCTTTCTGACCCTCCGGGCTCTATCCAAAGCTCCCTTCCTGAATTCCATCTTTCCACGTTTTCCCTCTGCCCCTTTCTTCCTGGAGCTCGGGTTTCTTCCCGGAGCCGGGAGGGGGTGGGGAGAGGCTGGCGCTGGCTCCGACAGCTGCAGGAGCTGCCGCGCGGAGCCCGAGCAGAGCAGCGCAGCGCAGCGCAGCCGGGCTTCCTGCGAACCAGCCAGCCTCGCCTCGGCCCCGGGCTCTCCGAGTTTCCTGTCCAGCAGCTGCCGGGGAGTCCCACAGTTTCCAATACTTTTGGAGCTCACTTGATTAAGGTCTTGAGTATGACTTCATTCTCCAAAGTGGCATCCTTCTCTACCAAGAAGATGCCCCCTCTTGGCACTGATAGGTGCTTGTGAGTGTAAATAAAAGCAATCCAGGACTTCGCACGCCGTGCTGGGTATTAGCGTAAACAGAACCTGTCTCCTTGTCTGCTGCTTGGCATTCATCTCAACAATCTACAGAAGCTGGCCACGGCTCTGTCACAAAGCTGTAGTTACCTGTGTCACCTCCACGGTGACCTTATTGACACATTGTCTGAACTCAGGTTTAGGACACCTCCATGACATTTTGTTCTAACCTTTATACTCACTTGAATATGAAACTTTAATAGCGAAGGTGTAGGAAGACTCTCCTTTCAAAAGAGTTGAGAAAAGTTCAGAGAAGGATGTTCCAGGCCATGGGATTATACGATGACTCAGCTTCTGAAGAGTTAGCTGAGCTTTCTGATGTGGATGGGGGACAAATCCTTACCAATGTCTCCCAGGCCAAGGTCAGAGGGCAGCTCATGCACATGTGGTGCATTTGACCTCATTGGAAGCTGTTTGGTTCCTCCAAACGGGGGAATTTCGTGGGCAGCCTCCATGATGAGATAGGATGTGGCTTAGGTTTTAAATTTTCAATTGACACATTATAAGTGTACATATATTCATGATTAAAATTCTGAACAAATTGAACACAGAAGGAACATACCTCAATGTAATGAAGGCTATATGTAATAAGCCAATAGCTGACATAATATTGAATGGAGAAAAGCTGAAAGCTTTTCCTCTAAGATCTAGAAAAAGACAAGAATGCCCCTTTTCGCTACTTTTAGTCACCATGGTACTGGAAGTCTTAGCCAGAGCAATCAGTCAAGAGAAGGGAAGAAAGAGCAACCCAATTGCAAAAGAGGATGTCAAAAGTGTCACTGTTTGCAGATGACATGATCTTATGTATGGAAAAATCCCAAGATTTGTCAAAATCTATTGTAACTAATTAATGAATTCAGCAAAGTTGCAGGATACAAAATCAACATACAAAATCAGCATTTAAAAATGTACCAATAGGGAATTATCTGAAAATATATTCTAGAAATCAAGAATCCCATTTATAATAGCTACTGAACCAAACAAAAACAAAAACAAATAAACGAATAAATACCCCCTAGGAATAAATTTAACCAAAGAGAAAACTCTCTATAGTGAAAACTGTAAAAGACTGATAAAAGATCCCCCCTACCCGCCACATGTATGCATGAGATATCCTGTGTTCATGGATTGGAAGAATCAATGTTCTTACCAAAATGACCTACAGATTAATGTAGTCCTTATCAAAATGCCAATGAGATTCTTCGTGAAACTAGAAAAAAAGCTATCCTAAAATCTGTAACCATAAAAAATCCCAAATAACCAAAGTCATTTTAAACAAAAAGAACAAAGCATGAAACCTTATACTACTTGACTTCAAAGTGGACTCCAAAACTACAGTAATCAAAACAACATGATATTAGCATGAAAATTTGGCACATAGACCTATAGAACAGAGTAGAGAGCCTACAAGTAAACCCATGCATGTACAGCTGGCCTGTTCTTAACAAAGATGCCAAGAACACTCCCTGGAGAAAGGACAGTCTTCTTGACAAATGTTGCTATTGAAAATGGATATCCATACGCAGAAGAATGAAGCCAGACCCTTCTCTCCTATGGGTCATAAAAATCAAATCAAAACAAAGACTTACATGTGAGATCTAAAACTATGAAGCTGTTCGAAGAAAACTTAGGCGAAATGTTGTAGGACATCGGAATGAGTCAGGACTTTTTGGACAAGACCGAAAAGCACAGGAAACAAAAGCAAAACCACCAGAATGGGGAAAATGTCCACAGATGGTGTTTCTGATGGAGTTAATATCCAGAATGTATAATGAACTAAAAAAACTCAAATCACGCACACACACAACAAAGAACCAAATAACCCCACTTAAAAATGTAATGGAAAATAGAACTAAGTAGATATTCCTAAAGGAAAGGCACACAAATGGCCAGTTGGTGCATAAAGACCTGTCAACCTTAACAATTGCCAGGGAAATTCAGAACAAAACCTCAATGAGATATCACCTCACTGTAGTAAGAATGGCTTTTATCAAAAAAAAGACGAAAAATAACAAGTGTTGGTGAGGATATGGAGAAAAGCAGACCCTCAAATGCTGGTGGTGGGAATGTAAATTAGTACTGTCATTATAGAAGGAAATCTGGAGGTCATTTGAAAACTAAAAATAGAGCTATCATATAATTCAGCAATCCCACTACTGGGAATATATTCAAAGGAAATGAAATTGGTCTGTAGAAGAGACTTCTGCACTCCCACCTATATTATAGCAATACTCAGAGCCAAGGCAAGCTAAGTGTCCATCACTGGGTGAATGGACACAGAGAACGTGGTATGTGCAGAATATTATTCAGCCAAGAAAAGAATGAAATCCTGTCATTCATGACAACTTGAATGGAGCTGGAGATCATTACGTTAGGTGAAAAAAGCTGACACAGAAAGACAAGTGAGACAATGATCTCACTTAAGTGGAATTTGAAAAGCTGATCTCACAGATGCTGAGAACAGATAGTTATTAGAGGTTGGGGAGATGGAAGGGAGGGCAGGCCAGGGAGAAGTAGATCAAAGGATCTTGAGTAATAGGAGTAAGATGTTCTGCCATGCTAGGAGGCTGACTATAGATAATGGTAATGTACTGCATAGTTCAAAAAACTAGAACAAAGGGCTTTGAATGTTTTCACTGTAATGATAAATATTGATAAATATTTGTTTGTTTTATGGGTTTATCTATCATTTCTTTGTCTTTTTGACCATAGCCACTTTTTTTTTTTTTTTTTTTTTTTACTGGGGATTGAATCCGGGGTGGTCTACCACTGAGCTCCATCCCTGGCCCTTTTTACTTTATATTTTGAGAAAAGGTCTAAGTTGCTGTGGTTGGCCTCAAACTTCCAGTACTCCTGCGGCAGTGTTGATAATAACCACCATAAGTGGTGCAGTCTTTGATTTTTAAAACAAAGCTAGAACTTGGACATCTCCATTTGAGAACCTGAAGCACATGAGAACCCTTCTCAACCAGCTGGAGTCCTTCCCACATGATGGATGTATAAAACTTAATTGTCAGAACCATATAACTTGGAGTCACATGGCAGGGAGTTGGATACTCAGTCCTGCCCTTGACGACATTTAACACATCTCGCCCCGTCTTTCTATCTGTAAAATGGGTTTAACAGCATCTACTCCTGGGGTTCTGAAGAACAGTGGGGTGAGGTTATGTTGAGCTGGTCAGTGGTACAGCAAGGAGCCACAGTGGACCCAGGGGTCATTTTTGTTTTTGTTTCATGTTAGTGAAAATCTCAAGTGTTCAGCTCCTGCCAAGATCTAATCGGAACGCTGATCTTTTGTGAATGATGATAGTGAGTGACAATTGCTAACATTTATTGGGCACCTACTTTGTGCCTGGCTTTATTCAACTGATCACCACAAGCCCGGGAGGAGAAGCCCAAAGCCTGTGCCACCTGCTTATTCTTTATTTCTGTCCTCAGCAGGCTCAGGGGAGTTGAGCAAAAGTCTGGGTTCTCCCACAGACTGTGATGTGGTCTTTTGCCTTCAACCTTTATTGAAGATCAGTGTGAAAAAGAGCCACATGACAGACATCTCCAAAGGTGCGCCTTAGCTGTTATCGAAAGCGATGCCTTTCATTGTCTGGTGGCCTTTATAGAAACCATATGTCATAGATTCCTCTCAGAGCTGGAAGGGGTTGTCTCTCTTGCTGATTCTTGTTTCCTTTTATTAGACAGATGTCTGGGCCTAACGCCTCGGGATTCTGATTCATGTGTTCTGGTGGGATTGGATGGCTTTATTTTTAAAATGCTTCCTCTCTCTGTGAGTCTGAGGTCCAGCCAGCGTTTGGGACCCCTGAGGTGGCCCCTTGTCCGCTTTTCCTGTTTATCCTGACTGGCGGGCATTGTGCAGCTTCCTCATCTTCACACATGGCCTCCCTAGGTTCTCTGGTAGAATTTTTATTCCCCCTTCATGCCTTATCTCTTGATCTTCTATTTTCCTTCTTTTAATATTTTTACAGTCCACCTATCATTTATTATAAAGTGCCCCCAGTCTGCTTGCCCCATAAATACAGATGAATGAAAGAACAGGTGGAATTGTCCACCTGCTTTCCAATAGAGTTTTCCTTAACCAGCCTCTTTTTAAATTTGTTCTAATTAGTTATACATGGTGGTGGAATGCATTTTGACACATCATTTATAAATGGAGTGTAAGTTCTCATTCCTCTGGTTGTACCATGATGTAGAGTTGCACAGGTCATGTAATCATATATGCACACAGGGTAATAATGCCCGATTCGTTCTACTGTCATTCCTACCCCCGTGCCTCCTCCCCTCTCTTCACAACCCTCTGTCTAGTCCAAAATACCTCTATTCTCCCCCACCCCTTATTGTGAAGTAGCATCCACATAGCAGAGAAAATATTTGGCCTTTGGTTCTTTGGGATTGGCTTAGTTCGCTTAGCATAACATTCTCCAGTTCCATCCATTTACTAGCAAATGCCATAATTTCATTCTTCATTAAGACTGAGTAACATTCCGTTGTCCATATGTACCACATTTTATTTATCCATTCATCTGTTGAAGGGCATCTAGGTTGGTTCCATAATTTAGCTATTGTGAATTGAGCTGCTATAAATATTGATGCTATGAACATCACTGTAGTGTGCTGATGTTAAGTCCTTTGTGTATTAACCTAGGAGTGGGATGACTGGGTCAAATGGTGGCTTAAACCACCTCTTTGTTCTATCACTCTTTTACTTACGTGCATTGTTTTTTGTTGTTGTTGTTAATTGTTTGACAGTGTGAACAATTTTATTGATTTTCTTTAAATGAGCACCAAAGCACTCTGAAGGAAGACTGGCCCATTTTCCAGTGTCTTGAGGCAGTGCAATGTTGAAGAGCTGGATCCAGGTGAGGGGGTTCAGTCCAGAGATAATGAGATCTTCTGGCAAGGATATGAGTTCAAAGGAAGGTGCTGGAATAAACACAGACACTGAGGTTGTCAAGGTGGGTGGAGTCTGTCTCCTCTCGTAGGCTCCGCCCATTCCGCTGATGTCGTTCAGATCTGCTCCTTTCTTACAGTTTGTCAGCAGGCAAGGACTCTTGTTTTTGTTAATGCATATGATAGGTTGTTAGTGAAGATGAACTTGGCCTAGGTCCCTGAGTGCTGGATTTACAATCAGCTCTCCTTGCTTTACAGCTGCCTTCGCAGAATAAAATGAGGCGATTCCAAAGGTCGCTGCAAGATTGCAAAATAACAGGTCCAGACAAATGTGCTGTTCGAGCGGTTGAAAGTGGGAAGATGACTGATTGGAGCTTGGAGGAGGTGACATTGGTTTCAATCTGGCCCTGGGGTCTAGATTAACTCTGTAATGTGTGTGTGACATTTGCAGGTATTCGTTTGGTCCTGTCTTCACGTAGCAAAATGAACTTTTGAAAAATCATTTAGTGTGAAAAATCCCCTGATATCATTAGATTATGTTCAAAACATTTGATTGATGGAATGGCTTTTAAATTAAATTCCGAGTAATACTGATACACTTCTGTTTTATTTCCTTTGCTGTTAATCGGTGTAATTGACTTAAAACTAAGTTCAACTGGACTCTTTCAATCCAGAGGTTGATCATAACCCAACTAATTAATTTGGGCTCCCCCCTCTCTGTTTCCCAGGGAATCAGTTGCGCCAGTTATTCTTCTCATTCACCTGCTCTGTGTAAACTCTTGCATTAGATGCTGGCACTGGCCTTTAGGAATTTATCATTGAGTGGGGACAATACACACAGAAAAAAAATCAGTGACAATGCAGAGCAGTGTAAGTGACAGTAGTTGATAGAAACACAAGTTTCCAGGAATTCGGGGAATGCATGGGTTGGTGAGATCAGAGAATACTTCCCCCAGGAGCTGTGACCCAGACTCTGGTACAGTCATGTCTTCAAGTACCATGGAAGCAGTCTTCTCAGACGTGATTGTCATCCACCATGGAATCTCCCTTTTCCTCAGGTAACCACATCTTTTCCAATGTCATTGCAAAAGAAGGTCTAGCCTCTCTGCCTGCTTAGCACAGTGCTTCCCAAAGTTTCCAAACTCAGGTCCTGGAGGTCCTTGACTATGTGACTAAAGAAAGAGAATTTCTGTTGTTGGAAATCGCTACTTTTGAGCCGGGTTATGAAATGGTAAGTCAAGTCTGAACCCTAGCTGGGCTTTGAGAAGAGATCACTGCCAAACATTCAGCATACAGGGGCCTATGCCTCCTATTTATTATTTTTTCTATTTGTTTAGTATCCTCCTATTGGAGAAGGGAGTGCAGGATCGTAGCAGTGGCAGGAAATTGAAAGATCTCTGAAGATTCTAGAGCCAGAGATAACATCTGGAGATGCTATTGGTTGTTGCACCTTAGAGCTTGCTACTGGCATCTATGGGGTAGATATCAGGGATGCTGCTAAACCTCCTGGAACACACAGAGGAGTCCCTCCCACACAAACGATCAGGCCAAAATGTACATAGTGCCGAGGCTGAGAAAATGTGCACTAGTCACTTTGAAGTGACTGATTGACATCTCCTTAAGGAAAAGTTGCTTGAGAGAATTCGTCTCAGAGGAAAACAAAATAGTAAATCTGTTGTACAACATTGCAACCAGAAAATGACGTCATAAGAAGACTGCAGGCCATTTTGAAACTGCCCCACTGCCAACCTTTTTTTTTTGGTACTGGGGATTGAGCCCAGGGGCACTTGGCCACTGAGCCACATCCCCAGCCCTATTTTGTATTTTATTTAGAGACAGGTTCTCACTGAGTTGCTTAGGGCCTTGCTAAGTTGCTGAGGCTGGCTTTGAACTCGTGATCCTCCTGCCTCAGCCTCCCAAGTGCTGGGATTACAGATATGTGCCACCACGCCTGGCCAACCCTTTTATTTACCTCTGCAGCTGTTGGTTCAGCATGAAGCTGGCATTTCTGTCTTCTACTAGAAGATAGCGATGCCAAATAAGTGACTTCAGGACTGCCAAGTAGTACTGTCATTGCTCCAATTGGTTTAGTTTCTCCCTGGGTGTGCCAAGAGCACCCACCTTCCAGGTGTGACCAGGTTAGGCAATGCTTTCCAGTTCCTGTTTCTCTCTGGTGGAAATGCAGTATGTGAGGCCAAGGTCAGGAAGGGAAAATGGTCTATGCTGGAATCCTCAGGGGTCTCTGAAAGCTTCTGCCTGGGTTTTTCCTTCATAATGTTTCAGCCTTGGCTGAATGGAGACCGTTGATGGATCTGAACTATTGTTTGGCACGGTTATAATGCCTTTATGGTGGGGATTAGGGTTCAGGGGTTGTTTTAAGTTTATGTTGAAGAGTAATAATACATAGAATTTATGACATGTTTTAATAACACAAATGATTTGCACACTCATGTTAGTTTTAAAGGTGAGCATGCTTTTTAACCCAGGAAAACCTACTAGTCATTCATTTGCAGGGATTTGTTGCAAGTCGACTATATAGATGTGGAATTAGGAGCAATGTCATGAGGATTCATGGTCTTTGATGGAGATGGCCAAAGAAAAGATAATTACAGTACTGCATGCTAAGTGCTGTGAGCACTTTATCGGGTGCCTGGGGAATGCAGTGGGATGAAGCCCCTGAGATTAAGACTTGAGACTCAAAGGTTAGCTGAGTGGGGAAGTGGGGCAGAGATGGGAAGCGATATTCCCCCAGGAGTGGGCGGGGTGGGGTGGGGTGCTGAATTCAAAGGCTAGACAGAAACAGCATGGGGAGTTCAGTGAACTTTTTGAATATTTAGCACAGCTGTATTGAAGATATAGACTTAGGATTTAGGAGCATTCTCAGTGAAAAGTTCATTCTTTGGGTTGATTGACCAGGGATAGTACATAGAACCCGAGACAGAAGGACCCAAGGAGGACACAAACCAGAAGAATGGGAGCCTGACAAAAATAAGAGACTAGCCAGGTGTGGTGGCACATGTCTGTAGTCCCAGCAGCTCAGGAGGCTGAGGCAGGAGGATCACAAGTTCAAAGCCAGCCTCTGCAACTTAGTGAGGTCCGAAGCAACTTAGTGAGACCCTGTCTCAAAATAAAAAAATAAAAAGGTCTGGGGACGTGGCTCTGTGGTTGAACACCCTGGGTTTAAACCCTGATACCAAAGTCCAAAATTCCCAAAGTGAAACTAAAACAAACCCAAAAACCCAAAAAAATAAAAACTGGCAAGATCGGACTGGGAGTATGACTCAGTAGTAGAGTACTAACCTAGCAGTCCTGAGGCCCAGGTTCAATCCCCAGCACTGCAAAACACACACACACACACACACACACACACACACACACACACAAAGTAAAAGGATTGAGCCATAGGTGGTGGGAAATACATGCAATATCAAAAGGGGAAGAATTTTGACAAATCAATAAGGAAAAAGAGAAGGGCCCAGTGAAAAAATGGTCAGAAGAAATGAAAAAGTGAGTCATAAACAAAAGAAAAGATGCTCCACCTTGTTGGTGATCTGCAAAATGCTAATTAAAGCCACAAAGAGATACTGTTTTGCACCCATGAGATTAAAAAGTCTGACAATACCAAATATTGGTAAGACGGGGAGCAAGAGGAACTCTGATATGCTACCAGGGGAGTATAAATTAGTGCAACTACTTTTTAAGAAAATTGGCAAAGAGTAAATATGAAGATGCATTAATCCCACATGTTCAGGTGTCAGGGGGCATGTGGCAGTACTGTTTATAACAAAGAATTGGAAATAACAAAAATATTCAATGTCAGTAGAATAAAATATATTTTGTCTATTCACAAATGAGATACTAAAGAGCAGTGAAACTTAGCAAATTAATTATATGTGCGTAATTAATTGAATGGCATCCCCCAAAATTCTTATCTTGGTTTTTTTAAAAATATTTTTTAATTTGCTCTTTTCATATATACATGACAGCAGAGTTTATTTTGACATATTACACATGCATGGAGTATAATTTGTTCTAAGTCGGATCCACTCTTGTGGTTGTACATGACAGGGAGTTTCACGCCATATCATGAATATAGTCGCATATTCATATGTGAACATAGGAACATCATGTCTTGAAGTCTTAATTGCAGTACCTTGAATTGTGACTGTACATGGAGATAGTTTTAATAAAGAGGTGGTTAATTATGGTGAGGTCATTAGAGTGGGCCCTAGCCCAATCTGACTGGTGTCCTTACAAGAAGAGGAGATCAGGAGGCAAGACCATGTGGGGACACATGGAGAAGATGGCCACCTGCCTGCCAAGGACAGAGGCTTTAGGAGAGACCTACCTGCTGCCACCTTTGCCTTGGACCTGTCATTTCCAGGGTTGTGAGAAAATCCATTTCTGTTGTGAAGCCACTCAGTCTGTGGTGCTTTGGCATGGCAGCTGGAGCAAACAAACAATGTGCCCAGTGAATGAATGTCAAAAGTATAATGTCAGATGAAATTGCAGGTCACTGAACATTTATAGTGTGATTTTTGTATGGGTAAAGATAAGAAAAAACGTACAGTTTAGGTATTCAAGCACACATATTCAACACATTCTCACATTCTCACCTCCTTTTAGAAGATGGAGATTAATTCCCCTCCCCTGTATGCAGGCTGGACTTAATGAATAAAGTGTATGAATAAAGTGTACCTGGTAGTGTGACCTCCAAGAGTGGGTCATGAAAGGCAGTGTGGCTTCCTCTTTGCTCTCTCTTGGACCATTTGCTCTGGAAGAAGCCAGGTGCCATGATCTGAGGACATTCAGGTAGCCCAAGACAGAAGTCCTAATGCAAGGACCTGATGCCTCTCTTGCCAACAGCCAGCAAGGAATTGAGGCCTCTTGCCAACAAACACATGAATACCCCATTTTGGAACTCTATCTCCACCCTGCCCAGCCTGTTCAAATGACTTAACTTCTGCCAAAGCCTCAAACGTAACCTCACGAGAGATCTGGATCCAGAATTACCCAGAGAGGCTGCTTCCACTCTTCTGATCCCAGAACCCAGGCAATAATAAACGTTCATTGTTTTAAACTGTTACATTTTGGAACAATTTGTTGATTGCAACTTCAGTAATATAGAGAAAAAGCAAGGGGATGTAAATTTCAGCATAATGATCATTGCTTAAATGGAGGGAAAGGAAGGCCATGATCCAGGGGACACACATACTTCAGAGATCTTGGTGATGTTTTATTTGTTTTTGATTTGGGTAGCAAGCCACATGAATATTTACTTTGCTGTTTTTAAAAAAATATATTATACATACATATATATTTTATATTTATTATATATACATGTTATTTTTAAAAAGCATGATCAGAGAGAGGGAGACTCAAGAGGCAAACTTCATGCTGGTAAGAAATTAGTGAGACTTTGGAGAGCAGGTTGCAATTTTGAGAGCTGGGGCTGAGAGGAGTATTGCTGGACCGCACTGAGTGTCCAGCCGGGTGTGTGGACTAGCAGCTGCCTGTCCAGCTGGAAGACTTCCCTTCTGCCATGCCTCGTGCCCCAGGTTAGCACATATAGAACCCAAAGGAGCAAATCCTGCTCAAGTGTCAGGTCTTGTGTGAAGTTCCTAAGGTGGGTCCCCCTGTCTACCTTCTGTTGGGTAGATACTCCCTTCTCTTGTGCTTTTAGCAAAATACGCACGATGCCAATTGCCAACATCCATAATGCTTACCACGTATCTGAGGCGCTGTACTAGTGGGCCTCTGTATAATTTCATTCATTCTTTACCACCAGCCTGGAGAGCAAGCACTCCTATTACCACTCTTTTGCAAAAGAGGCTGTCTAGTGGTCACAGTGGGACCAGGGTCTGTTTGACTCTGCAGTCTCTGGGTACAACCATCACTCCACATGACCTCCTAAGTGATGAGGATCTGGCCTCCTTTGCAGTAGATGGTGGTGATGACTTCACATGCTTGTGGCCCTGCCAGACTGTGAGCTGTCAGATGCTTTGGATCTGTCTTAACTTTGCTTTCTGGACCTGCTCAATATAATGAATGATTGAATGAGTGTTGGGTGATGATGTGGGATTTTCTGTTGGTTAAAATTCTGTATTCCCCCTTGCAGTGTGTTGGCACTCTTTTCCCATACCACCCGGGATCCCTTTCCAGTTTCACAGACACCTGTACCCACATTGCTTTAATTCCAAGGGCCAGCAGTGTCAGAGAGACAGGAGTATCTGCAAATTTGCGTCCTCCCTGGGGAAGCCTGTGGCCAATGATGGATGGATGTGTGGCTGTAAATAGTTCAGCTCCTTTGCCCCTGACTGGAACAACTCCAAGGTACAAATGCACTCCCCAGAGCCTCACGTGTGGCATCAAGCCAGTGGGAACTTGTTTATGTGGTAGGTTGTTATGGTTTAGATAATGAGGTGTCCCCCAAAAGTTCATGTGTGAGACAATGCAAGAATGCTCAGAGGTGACATGATTAGATTATGAGAGGTATAACTGAACCAGTGAATCAATCCACTGATGTGGATTAACTAGGCAGCAACTGTAGGCAAGTAGGGGGTGGCTGGAGGAGGTAGGTCATCGGGACGTGCCTTTGGGGTTTATATTTTGTCCCTGGTGAGTGGAGCTCTTCCTCTGCTTCCTGGTGGCCATGTCCTGAGCTGCTTTCCTCTGCCATGCCCTTTGACCATGATGTTCTGCTTCAACTTGGGTTCAGAGTGATGGAGTTAGCTGATTGTGGACTGAACCTCTGAAACCAGGAGTCAAAATATACCATTCCTCCTCTACCTTGTTCTTGTCAGGTCTTTTGGTCACAGTGACAAAAGAACTGACTAAAACACAGGTGGTACTTTCAAAGATGGCCAAAAAGTTCTTCTCATCCTAAATGCTTTTCATGATGCAATCTTGCTACATGTCCATCAAGATTGGGAGCTAATTCTCCTCCCCTTGAATCTGGATTGACCAATTGTTTGTAATCAATAGAATGGAGTTGAATCAAGAGGGCTTCAGAAAATAGGTTAGAAAAAACCTTGCAGCTTTTTCTTTGGCTTCATAGAACTCTAGGTCCCAGATTCTGCTTTTTGGAATGCTTGTTCTTAGAACTCAGCAACCACACATGAAAGGCCCCATGTGGGTCTACTGGTCAACAGTTTGAGTTTCAGGTCATCCCAGCTCAAAAGCCCTATGTGTGAAGAAGCTTCCAGATGGCTCTAGGTCCCAGCCACATGGCCACCCTATCTTTGAGTCTTCCAGGTGAGGCTGCAGACACGGCACAGAAACAAGCGGTCTCTATTGGCCCGTCCTATGTCTGAGTCACAGGATCTGTAGGCATAATGGAAATGATGGGTGATTTGTGCCTCAAAGTTTGGGTGGCTTGACATCTCGTTCCTGTCCTCCTTTCCCATTCTCTTACTGATATTTCATGGGAATGCATCCTGATAAACCCCTTTCAGATTCATTTGTGTCTATTCCAGAGATTCTTGTGTGAGACAGCTTCTAACCTCATCTGGCCTGGAAGTCAGAGCTGGAGAAAGGAGCTTTTAAGAATTGGATCGAAGAGCCGAGACACACCTCACTGCTGCCCACCATCATTAAGGACATCTCACTTAGAACACAATCACTGGGGCACATCCTTGGCTTTAGGAACCTGGAAGCGCATCAGTTGTTTGGAGTCCATGGTGAGGCTGGTGAGTATATAAGGTTGTGGATTCAAGGGGATGAAAGGAGGTCCAACTGAGAAGGCCAGAAGACAGGGCAGGGAACTAGCAGAAGCTGTGCCCCGCTAGAACTGGGCACATGGACAGGATGGTCAGTCTAGGCTGGGTGTCTGGGGAGGTGCTTCAGTAAGCCAGCCAGCATCCAGGTCAGCACCGTGAGGCAGATCGAATGTCAGGATCAAGTGAGGGCAGAAGCTTGAAGAGAAGGGAACCAGGCACAAGCGTCAGGGCTTGGATGGGCCCAGGCAGACAGTCAGAAATCCAATGTGGCAGGTTGGAGTAGACAAAGCAGCAGAGACACATGGGCCTCTGTAACACCTGAAGGCCTTGTTGAATGAGGTGGCATTTCCTTGTCTCAGATCAAGTCTTCTAGATGGTTCCTGTGGAAGCAGTCCCCGCAGCAGCCAGGCTGGTCTACGGGGGCAGGTGCCTGGGGTCACCAGCTGGACGCAGAGCATGTGGACCTGGGCTGGCAGCTGCTTTGCTAGCTGATCCTGTGAGCATGGACACAGCCCCAGGACACAGGGGCGCTGGGGTAAATATAGTCAGGAAGGCCTGGCACGCGGGAAGGAGCTGGCAGACGCTGCTGCGGTTTGCCCTTGAAAATGCCAGAAAAATTGGTTAAAGGGAAAAGCTTACTCAATTTTTTTTTTCCAGGAAAGATGAAGCAGAGACTGAGGAAGAAAGAGGAGGCCAGGCCAGGCCGCAGGGCCAGAGCTCTTGAGGTTGCTCTGGGGCCAGCCTTTTCATCCTGGGATTGCTGGTTCATGGGGTTGTCGCTCAGCCTCCGCGACTCCTGGCCCTGGTGCACAGCAGCCTTAGGAGACATGCTGTGCCGGAGGCAGATCCGGCCAGCAGGGACTGTGCCAGGCCACTCTACCAGCATTGCTCGGGCACACAGGGCCAGAGGGAGAAGCAGGAAAAATAGATTTAATGACCTGCTTGAAAAGATCTATGGGAGTTCTAAGGGTGATACAGGCATATATAAATGGACTACATGGTAAAATACATGCTAAAAAAAAAAAATAAATCTGTATCCCACTTCAACTCCCAGACCTGCAATTGTGGAAGCAACAACTTTCTTGGCTTCTTCCTGAGATCCGCGGTGAGTATGGAAGCTCACAGGGAGAGACAGCCGTACCTCCTCCGACGTGTGTCTCCCACGTTTGTGGTTGTGCCTTAGCTAATGATGCGCTGTGGAGCTGTATCAGCTTAAAGGAGCCACGGTTAAATTTTCAGGAATTTTACAAGCTGGTTGCTAATGCCATTATTAAAAATAAAGTTATATAACCTTTTAATCAAGTCGGTTTTATTAAAAACAAGTTGCAGTCAGGAACTTGTGACTTCCTTATTGTTCTTCCACACCTTACCATTAGATATGTTCTTGAGTTTATTTACATTTCTGAGATGTAACATCTCATTAACATCTGTAGCTTGGAAATACTACATAATGGTGTGCTATTTGCACTTGAACTCCACATACAATGAGGACATATTAGTGGCTTCAGATTGGTCGTGGTGGGAATGTTTACACTTTGGAAATCAGCCAGCACTGCAGACCAGAGCCTGGTCTATGTTTTGTTGCTTGTCCAAATCAAGGGTCTGCAAATTTTTTCTGGAAAGAGCTAGATAGTAAACACCCTAGGCTTGGTGGGCCACATGTCCATTGTTGAAGTGGCACGAATGTATAGCTGGATACACGTGGCATGGCAGTCACAAAACCAGATGGCAAACTAGATGGGGCTGGAGGACCTTAGTTTGCTGATCCCTGGTCTAGACTCAGAAAACTGGAGAAAATGAAAATCACCCCAACTTCAAAAAAGAATTACTTTAGCTTTTGTGTGGAGCACTCAAAAATTTGAGGAAATGTGTTTCCTGTATCCTGAAACTATTATTTGATTTAGCAAAGAAGCTGCTCATGTCATTGCTAAACAAGTGGAGTTCCAACATACATATTTGCTGTTTCATCTTACTCAGGTATAAAAATGAAATCTCTGCCAGCATTCACGTGCGAACCACACTCATTTGTCAACGATACAAGCAACTGCCTGGCTGATCGAATAGTAATCAAGCTTATTCATGGTTTGATTTTGACCCAATTGTGCTCCATAGAATTATTAACAAGTTGACAATGGATTTTAAAAGAAATAACACGTCACTCTGATGTTAGATGGTGGAATTTACGATGAAGAGTGTGTGCGTTCTAGAATTTGCCAGTAGTGTTCTGTGCGTCTAAAGTTTATAATTATCTTTTGTGCCTCTGCATGCACTTATGATATTTTTACATTACTAAACATCTACTGGCACAGCATTGCATAACCACTGAAACTGTTTTTTTTACTTAATGTATTTTGAAGACTCTTTCATCCATTATGGGATCTACCTTATTATTTTCAGCAACTATATTCTTTTTTATTTTTATTTTTTTGTACCAGGGATTGAACCAGAGGGGCTTAACCACTGAGCTCATCCCCAGCCCATTTTTCTATTTTATTTTGAGACAGGGTCTTGCTAAGTTGCTGAGGCTGGCTTTGAATTTGCAATCCTCCTGCCTCAGCCTCCTGAGTCACTGGGATTACAGGCATGCGCCACGGCGCCTGGCAACTCTACTCTTTTTAACATCTTGTACCATTTTTAGATACATTCTGGATTTCCTTAATCTGTCTCTCACTGATGGTTATCTATGCTGTTGTCAGTCTTTGCTTCTGTAAACGTTATTACGTACCTCCTACTGTATACATAGGCAAACACGTCTGTAATGTTAGGACTCAGAAGCGACTTGATGGGCCAATGAGCCGAGGTATTTGTAGTTGTGATAAATATGAACAGATTATTTTTCAAAGACACTGAGCCAATCTACACTCTGGCCCCCAAACACAAGAGAGTGTTTGTTCCCATGTACCTTTGCCAACCTGGTATATGATCACATTTTTGATTTTGGAAAATCTAATGGATAAAATTGTATCTTTTTGAAATATAACTTGCCTTTTATTTGTTGTGAGGCAGAGCAGTTTTTTGTATGCTTAAATGCTGTTTGTATTATCAGTTTTGTGAACTGTTGATATTCTTTGTTCATTTTTTATTGTTATTTTCCTATTGGCAAGCAAGATCCCGTTCTGACTCCCAGCAGAATGTGAGTTCCCTGAGGCAGGGACTTTTAATTGTTTTCAATCCTCAAATGCTTGTATTGGCACCTGCACATAGTAGCTGCTCATTAAATGTTTGTCAGTTAAGTATTTATTAAGAGATTTAGCCCTTTCTGTCACATATCTGGTCATATTCTCTCATAGTTTCTAATGATAAACTTTAACTTTGTGATTTTTATTCCTTGAGGGTTTTTTTTTTGAGTCCACAAGAAACAATTTTATTGTTGAGTAAGCATTAAACTAGAATGTGATACAGTTCACAGTCAATCTGCTAAAGGGATTGTAATGACCGAGAGAAATCTTACTCTTTTGTACAGCAAAGTGAACCCAACCCGTTACAGGAGTAGGTTTATTTATTTATTTTTAATTGACATATAATAGTTCCACATACTTGTGGGGTACCTGACATAGACATGATAAATATTTGCAGTGATGGAGGGAGATATTCATCACTCTAACCTCATCATTAAAAACTGTGTGTGTGCCTAAATATCACATTACGCTTGCAGAAAGTGAAAAGTTTTACATAGTCAAATTTAGAAATCTTTTCCCTTAATGGTTTTTGTATCTCTGTATCTTACTTAACAAGATATTTATTTCTAAGATAAACATTTCTCCTGTGTTATCTCCTGGGAATTTATAGCTTAATTATCTTTCATGTTTAAGTCTTTGAAACATCTGGAAATGATTATGTCAGATAAGTGATCAAGTCGCCACCTGACTTCTTTTTTTTTTCCATTTGGTGGCCCAGTTGTTCTGACATACACACTGAAATATCTCATCCCCCCCCGTGATTCAACATTCCACGTTATCATATACCAAAGCCACCGTATGTGGGTGGCCTGCTTCTGGCTTCCCCACGGCTGTGTACCCGTAGGCCAGCACCAAGCTGTGTAATTATTAATGCCTGTCTTTTACATGGTGCTTATAGCATCTGGGTGATCAAATCCATGCAAACATTTCAGTGTGCTTAAGCCATCTTTGGCCTTAGGCCTATGTGTACAGTTTTTAAGAAACATCCAAAGGGTTTTCACAGACATCCATGTCACTTCATTCTGACAGTCCCTCTGGTGGGGAGCAGACATGCACCCCGTTTTACAGATGTGGAAGCTGAGGCTCAGTGAGGTGGAGCTTTTGCCCATCCATGATCATTCACGGACAACTTATAGCATGGGTACTAAACAAATCCTTGCTCTTTCCTGAAAGTAAATGTTGATTGATGGAAAAATGCTTTAATAAGATAACAACTGGGACAGAAATGACCCCAAGTTCTTCAACCTTGGCAAATCCATGATTCGTTTCCATAGGATTTCCTTGTTCCTGTGGCTCTGTCTTACACTGTCCTCCTCAGATCTACTCAAGAATCTCAGGCAAGTTAATGTCAAGGAAGTTGAAAGAGGTAATGTTTTGTATACTGAGAGATTCTCACCACAGCTTTTGATACATACTATCAACTTAAGTGATAGCTTTTGAGTCATATTCTTCTTTCTTTCTTTCTTTCTTTCTTTTTGGTACCAGGGATTGAACTCAGGGGTGCTTAACAATCCCTGAGCCACATCCCGAGCCTGTTTTTTAGTTTTATTTTGAGACAGGGTCTCCCTAAGTTGCTTAGGGCCTCACTAAGTTGCTGAGGCTGGCTTTGGACTCAAATTCCTCCTGCCTCAGCCTCCTGAGCCGCTGGGATTACAGGTATGTGCCATTGTTTCTAGCTCTTACTTCATTAAGAACATCATCTTTGAAGGCAGGCAGACTTGAGTTCTGCTTGCAGTTTGTCATTTATTAGCTGGGTGACAGTGGCAGGTTCCTTAACCTGAGTGTTGGTTCCCTCATATGTAAATTGTGATGAAACTCATGGAAGCAGGGTGTGTGTGTGTGATGGTTAGATGAGATAATATAAGACGCCCACCTCAGCATAGTGTCAGGCACAGATTAAACCCTTGATAAAAGTTATTTCTGATTATTTTCTCCCAAAGCTCTTAAGCTTATTTCTCTACAAGTAGGAGACTGTTCCATGAACTTTATTTTTTTTTTCCAAGAAAATCAGGTGCAGTTATCCCGTATTCACCAATAGATTCTCACATACCTGATGACCCTCTCCTGCCTTATCTGAAAAGCAAAATAAAAATCAATGCAGGCTGCTTCCTCTAATTTAGATTCCACTTATTATTGCTAAGTCCCACTGGATCTGTTGATATTATTTGCTAAGAATGGTTTTGTGAAATAAATTAATAGTGTAAACAAGACTCGGGAAGAGTGTTGGAAACAATTAAGGGAACTGTTTCCAAGCAGCCTGAGTCCTTGCGAAGCACCGCTAAGTGCAGACACTTGATCTCAGATCTCTCCCGACTCACGACCCTTCACGACCTAGTGACGACCGCCAATCTGCACACCAGCCTGTCTCCCCACTCCGCAGGATCAGGAGGGCAGCCACCAAGGCCCCTCCACACCCCGTGTGTCCAGCAGTGGTGTTCAAAAACGTGCATGGAGTCACAAACACGTCCCAGGAGCTCTTGCTGAGAGGCACTTGGATTTTCCAGATCGAGGGACTGATTTATCTTTGACAGCTGGTTGGACATTTCCAATCAAAGAGCCCAGGTTCCCTCAAATTCAGCTCAGAGCATCATTTCAGTTTACAAGCTTCCTTCCTCACCCTCGTTTCCTTTCTCCCCCGAGGCACAACCATTTTTCTAGGTTCAGACTTGGAGTCCCTTTTGCTTCCTCTCCCGCTTCCTCCTCCGGATTCAGCAGGTCGCTCGCCCACGGCTCTGACTTCACCGCAGCTCCTGCTTCTTCACCTCCTGCTCCTTGGATGACATCTCCAGTCCACGCCCCGCACCCCTTTCCTGCAGCGCCGACGAGGACCTGCCTCCTTTTCCAACATCGTATTATTTCAGATGATGGTACCTTTCCTTTCTTTTGAAATTTAGAACTTGAACAGTCCCCAAAAGATGTATAAGAAAGAATATCAATTTCCTTTCATTTACCCTCCAATTCCACTTCCTTAAAGGTAATCGGTGTCAAGTTTGACACATATCTTTTCAGATTCTCCTCTTTGTTCATATATAAGTACATATAATATATATGGACCATAAAATATATATATATTTATTTATTCACTGCTGGGGATTGAATCCAGGGCCTTGTGCTTGACAGACAAGCACTCTACCAACTGAGCTATATCCCCAGCCCAACATATATACTTAAAGCAGGTCATATATATTTAAAGTATGTGATCCAATGGAGAAAGAATGTTTCCAGAAATTCTGGAACAACTGGATATCACATGGGAAAAATTACTCCTAGTAATGACAATAATGTTAATAATAAGTATAATTCAAGTAGATCTCTCATTAGGTCCAAAAATTAAAATGTAATAGATTATAGACCTGGATGCAAAAACTTCTGCAGTGGTTTCTTAGGATGCAAAAAGCATCAGTCAGAAATAAACAACTGAAAAGTTGAGCTTTATCATCAAAGTTAAAAAGTGCTTTGTGAAAAAACACCACTAAGGAAATGAAAACTCACACTGCTAGCTCTAAGAATCTGTTTTGTTGTACATGCCTTGTGTCAAGAACATATAAAGAGCTTTTGTAATTCAACAATAAGGAAAAACCCCAATTAAAAAATAGGTAAAAGTCATTGACACTACAAATTGCCAATAAACACATGACTAGATAAATGCTCATCATTATTTTTTGTGGAAATGCAAGTTAAAACCACAGTGATATTCCACTATACACCTAATTTAATGATTAGAATAAAAAAGACGGATAATACCAAGTGCTGGCAAGGTTGTAGGAGCAATGGAAAATTTCATCTATTGCTATTGGGAGAATTGTTTGGTATTTCCTTTTAAAATTCAACACATGTTTACCACATGGCCCAAGACTTTCTCTTGTGGCTAATTACCCACTAAATGAAAAATGAAAAGACATGTTTGAACAAAGACTGTACACAAATGTCATTATCATTTTTACCTATTACTTTGTTTAATAGGTAAAACCTGGAAACAGCCCAAGTATGTCCCAACAGCTATTGTGGTATATTCACGCAGTAGAATAATATTCTGAAATAGAAAGAAGGGAATTATTGATACAGGCAGCAGTAGCTACATAGAAAAGAGTGCACATTCTAAGACTCTATTTATATTAGATCCTAAAATAGGCAAAATTGACATCTAGAGACAGAACAGTGCAATGGCTGTCGGGCAGGTAGATGGGTTAACTATGAAGAGGCACAAAGGAACATTCTTAGATAATGGAAATGTTTGATATTATGATTGTGGTGGTTGTAAACAGGTGTTTATAATTGTTAAACTCATTAACAGATATGCTGTAATAGGTATATTTTCTTGTATATTAATTTTATTTCAATTAAGTCAGTGTGTGTAAAACCAGAGTATGATGTACTTGTTTTCTACTTTTATTGTTTAAAGTATCATGGACATCAGTCCAATTAAGCACATAGAGATATATATATAGCCCATGCTTTTTAATTTCATAGTGTGGATGGGTTCTTCTTGAAATACTTTAGAACGCTTCTTTTTCTTTTTTGACAAATGTAGCAAATACAAGTATCTTTGTATGTGTCTTATTAGTTTTTTTTCCTGCTGCTATAGCAAAATATCTGAGGCCAGGTACATTATAAAGAAAAGAGGTTTGTTTAGGTTAAAGTTGTGAAGATTAAAGCCCAAGACTGAGTGGCCCCATTGGTTCAATCTCTGGTGAGGGCCTGCTTGGCTGCATCACATCATGGTGGATATATCACACCACTGCAGGAGCATACGTGAGACGGGAACATATGGCAAGTCAAGAAGCCCAAGAGCGTGCAGAGGGGCCAGTCTTACTCTTTTATAACATTTCAAAAGAACTCACTCATGAAAGCAGCATTAATTGCTTCTGAGACCAGTGCCCCGATGACCCATTTACCTTCTCCTAACCCCCTGGTGTTAAAAGTCCTACCAACATTCAACATCCCGGCCCTGGGGACCCAGCTTTCAACACAGAAACTTTTGGGGAGCAAACCACGCCCAAACCATAGCAGTGTGCATGCTCCTATTGATCAGGGCTTCTGTCTCTTAAAGGGAAGACTTTCGAATATTGCATTCCTGGTGCAGGGAGGTATGGGTGTTTTAAATTTTAATAGATACTGTTAAATCCTTTCTAAAAAGGAAAGATGCTGTCATCAGTAATATGTGAGAATGCTGTTCTTCCCCATCAACACTACTGTATATTATGACTTTTTCCATGGATTCCATTATTTTAATTTGCATTTCTCTTGCTACCAGAAATGTTGACCATCCTTTTATTTTTTCATTCAAGATAATTACTTGGATTTTATTTTTACTAAATTGCCTGTTCATATCCTTTGCCAATTTTCTGTGGGACGTTCTTTTTAAAAATTCAATTTTCTTATCCACATCTCAGCAGAGATCTTTGTGTGTTGACTATTTTATTGTTAGAAAATTATTTTTGTTGCTGTTCTCACTTATGATATTCAAGGAGCACAGTGTTGTTACTGTATGAATCTCTCTGAAAAACCGCCTAAGGCCTAGCACTCTTTAAAAACACATCTCCGCAGAAAATTCATAACCTTAAAGTTATCGAGAAGATAAATTCTCATTTTTCACTTTATATATTTCTGATAATTTAGATACACTTGCACCTAAAAATAAAAATATGCCAACAAGATTAGAAAAGGCAAACACTATACCCAATAATATAACCATTGTTTAAATGTAGAGTTTTCTTTTAAAAAAAAAAAAAACACCCCCAAAACATAAAAGGGCATTGCCCCAAGGCACAGTGCTGGATCAATGTCACTTGGATGTGTCTAGGAAAAATTCTATTCATTAATAATGGAATAAAGTTTCAATTATTTACACTGGGTGTTTCTCTTGCCTCTACAGCTCCAAACTCCAGCTAATCTCTTTGCATATTTCAGTGGGAGGTTTGGCAGGCCCCTGAAACTTCATTCATGGGGACAAGTTTTTCACAAAACGTGATCCAACCCATTAGAGTATCTGGCAGCTTCTAGAATTGTTCATCCATAAAAATCCCAATGGGACCCAGATGCATCCCAAGACTAGAAGAAGAAAGCACTTGAGAATGTTTTGTGCATTGAATTAGCTCAGGATTATGAAATGTAACCCTTTTGCTGTGCAGAGGGGGTGGGGCTTCCCCCATCCATGGGCCTGCGTGCCCAGGAAGCCTGGGGGCTGCACAGATGACCCCTTCACCCAAATCCAAGCCCCTCCCAGTCAGTGGCAAAGCTCCCAGGGGTGCTGCCCAGGATAGGGTGACAGTTCACAGCAAGAAACCCTAGGTGATCCCTCTAGTCCATGCCGCACAGCATTCCAGACCAATCTTTCTAAAACTCTTCCTCTTCAACCACTTCCCACCCAAACTACCAGCAGTTTCCCTGCCATCTTCTGGATGAAGAACCAATGTGCTTCTGGGAAATGTATCACCTGATTCTCAACCTCGCTGTCACCCTGTGGCTGCAGACAGGGCAGCCCTCCCATCCCATTCTCCTTCTCACAGGTTTGCTGGACCAGGCTCCTGGCAGGAGGGTCCTTCTGCTCCCCGCAGACCTCACCTTCCTCTCCCTGTCCTTGAGGTCTAGTTCAGGTGTGAGCTTGGTTAGGAAGGCTTCCCTCATTCTGGTCCATGCTAATCTCTCTTGCACCTGAATTTCACTGGAACCTGAACTACATTTACCTCAGTGAGTAATCTTGGGGGAATTATCCGCTTTAGCACAGGGTGCATGATGAATTGCCTGAATACTGCTTGGGGCAGAGACCATGTCTGATGTCCCTTCTGCCTCCTTCCTAGTCCTCAGTGCTGTGGCAATGCTGAACACACCAAAACGGCTCCCCAAAGACCTGTTTCATCAAATTCCACGAGTGCTCTCGTTAGCAGTAATACTGTATTTCTCCGTAAAATGTTAAAATTCAGATTAAGTAAATCACACTCATTTGTTGCCAGATCTGAGTTCTTGCATTCATTCATCTACTGTTTTTTTAACTTGCTATTTGCAAGTCATTGTGCTGCACGGAGAGGGTGATTATGATGGTGTTTTAGTTCATTCAGCATGCAGTAACAAGATTCCACTCACCGGGTGGCTTTAGAACGCAGAAACTTGTTCCTCACAGTGTGGAGGCTGGGCGGTTGAAGACTGAAGCCCAGGTAGGTTCAGTGTCTGCTGAGGATCTTCTTGCTGGTTGGTCCATGGTGCCTTCTCACTGTGTCCTCACAGTGGAAGGGGCCGAAAGAACCTGAGGGGTCCCTTTTATAAGGGCATGAGATGACCTAATCGCCCCAAAGGCTCCACCTCCTAGGACCATCTCCTTGGTGAGTCGGCTTCAGTGTATGCAGTTAGGGGGATACGAACCTGCAGTCCTTCACAAATGGCCATCAAAACCACCACCACAACAGATTCTGGCTGGCCTCATGTGACTAAAAGTCTTACGGGAAAGGCAGATATCCACATGAAAAGAGCAGACCTCCTGTAGCAGCAGACTCCACGTGCTATGTGGCTTTCTGAGGGCCCAGAAGAGGAAGCTGTCCAACCCAGAAGGTGATGGTTTCCCCACAGGAGGTGACCATCGCACTGTGGACTGAAGGAAGCTAGGAGCTAACTAGAGAGTCAACTGGAGGTGGGGCGAGGAGGGAGGGAGTATTCCAGTCAGAGGGGAAGGTACTGGAAAAACGAGACCATTGTGAGACAATGTGAAGAGGCTGAATAAGCCCTGAGTGCAGAGGGAGGCTGGGGAGGCCCCGGAGCTGCAGAGTGGGCAAGCCACACATGCAGGGCTTGCAGGTCAGGTAAAGAGCACTGGATGCCAATGCATGGGTTTATTGAGGAATCTGGAACATGTGATTGACACTGGGGAAGGCCACCCTGGCTGTGGTGCCAACAGTGGGGGAGAGGACACAGAGTGGATGTGAGGAGCTCAGTTAGGGGGTTCTTGCTGGGGTCCAGGTGAGAGACATTGAATACTTATGCTAAGATTGTAGAGAGATGGAAAGAAGCAATAATTAAGTAATAATGAACAACATTTAATAATGAGCAATTCTTAGGAATTCTCCAGGCTCTGTGATGAGTCGGTTCTAGGGTGAGATGTCTGAAGAGCCATAGAACGGTGGATGTTGATGTCATTCACCAGAAGAACCCCTGAAGAAGTGTGGACTTGGGAGGGAGGTGATCACAGCTCTGATTTTGGATATGTCAGGCTTCAAGTGCTCTTCAAAAAATTTTGGAAAATTTTGATATATTTTTAAATTGGTGCCTTGTACTTACACATAATCGTAGAATTCCTTGTGATATGTTCCTGCAGGCACTTGACAGCTTGGTTAATTTCAGATATTTGAAGCAGCTACCAACAGCCATTCTCTCCCTATTCTTTAAATAGGAAGTCCTCCAGAATTTAACTGGGTACAGAGCTGCCCATCAGAGACATTTCCCCAAATTCCTTGCATTTAAGAGTACCCATGAAATTAACTTATGGCCAGTGGTGTGTAAATGGACCCTGTGCAACTTTGGGGTCATGCTCTTAAGAGGAAGCAACTTGGGTCTCCACAGCCCTCCTCCCCTTCCTGCTGGCTGGGATCACATGTGGTGATAGGGATTGGAATGAGCATCCTGGATCCAGAGTGGGAACCTTGTCTTGAGAACCACAGGACCTCCTTATCAGACTGAGCTTGCCGATTGAGGGACTGTGATTGGAATAGGAAGTGAACTTCTTCCTCTGTCAAGATATTACATTTTGGGGTCTCCTTGTACCTCAACTCATGCAATATCCAAGATGTCAAGTAGGTATTTGGGTATATGTGAGCTTTTCAGAAGAAAAGTCTGGTAAGGAGATGTGAATCCTTAAAATGTACAAATAAGGAAACCATGAGTGTGGATGAGATTGTCTGGAGAGAGAGATCAGAGACTGAGAGGAGAGGTCTGCAAAGTGGCCTTAAAGAATTCATATGTTTAGTGGCTGAGTTTGGGAAGGATGAGCCATCAAAGAAGATGGAGAAAACTCAACTGAAGCATTAGAGGAAGACTCAAGATGGAGCTGGCTCCCGAAGTCCCCAGGCAGAGAGCGCCCTAGGAGGAGGGAGCAGTGAGCAGCTCTGAACATCCACAGTCTTTGGAGGCCCTCTTGGCCAGCGACAACTGGTGTGTGCTTGTCAAACCAAGGGCTCTTTTGCTCATGAGCATTGTTACTGCTAATAAGCTCCATAAACCCTGTGCACATCTCTGGCAGGAATACAGAGAGATCTAATTACTATTTTTGAATTCAGTTTTCACGATTCTGAAATTTTCAAACTCAGTCTGATGCATCACATGAAACCATAAGTTTTTATACTATTTCTTCATATTCTGAAAATTTACTTAAAAATACATGTATTTTCTTTTTTCTTTTTTCTTTTTTTTTAACATGAGACCTTGTTGTGTTGACCTCAAACTCCTGGGCTCAAACCATCCTCCTACCTCAGTGTCTTGAGTAGCTGAGTCCACAGACACCCACCACTGTGCCTAGCCAAAAAAAAAAAAAATTTTTTTTTTGGTACTGGGAATTGAACAAGGGGTGCTTAACCACTGAGCTACATCCCCAGCCTTTTTAAATATTTTATTTGGAGAAAGGGTCTTGCTAAGTTGCTTAGGGTCTCTCTAAGTCTCCAAGGCTGGCTTTGAACTTGTGATCCTCCTATCTCAGCCTCCAGAGCCGCTGGGATTACAAGCGTGTTTCATTGTGCCCAGCTAAAAAAATATTTTAAACTGTGATTTTTAAAAACTCCACATAATACAAAACTTACTATTTCATATTTTTAACTGTACAGTTCCGGAGTGTTAAGTACACTTACATTATTGTGAAACAGGTGTCCAGAATATTTTCATCTTGCAAATTCAAAACAATTGCCATTAAATAACTCTGTCCCCTCTCTGCCCAGAGCTCCTGGCAAACACTCTTGTTTTTCTGACTTGGACTCTGACCACCCTGGCTACTTCATATAAGTGGAATGAGGGTATTTGTCCTTCTGTGACTGGCTTATTTCATTTGGCATGATGTCCTCAAGTTTCATACATGTTGTAGCCTGTGCCAGAATTTGCTCCCTGAAGGTTGAATAATATTCCATGGTATGCATAGTCCACATATTTTTTCCCTACAAATTCATCTTGAAAGAATTGACCTTGCAAATTCTCATTCCTTTGATATAAAGTTTCTTCTGGTCTTGGTTACTAAGAAAACATGTGGAAGAGAGATGACAAATTAGCTACCATCTTCCCCGAAGAAAATCAGCCCTCTCAGTGGGCACTGGTAAGCTTTTCCTGCAGAGGACCAGATGATAAACATCCTCGACTTTAGGGGCCATACAGTCTCTTTCAGAACTGTTCAACTAGTCACTCTGCAGTAGGTCTGTCTGTCTTTTGCATTTTTGTCTCCATTTACACATTTTTTCACTGTCTGTCTTCTTGGTTGGACTGTAAGATTTGAAGGCAGGCTCTGCCCCCTCCCACATTCAATGAATTCTCAGCACCTGGCATGTCACCAAATGCATAGTAAAGACTATTTCCTTGTCATCATGTCATTGATGATTACTAATGGTGAAGGAAATGTGGTGTCTGTGGATGGACTGGCTAACCTCATCATAGCTGAGGGAGTGTCCCTGTCATGTCAAGCACCGTGGGAAAGAGTTAGGTCACACATATTTGCTTAGAGGAAAATGTCCAGCCATATGAAATACTATGATGTAATTTTAATCTGTGGCATCTTCTATCATAAGACATTATCATCCCAGGGCCTTCTAACAGATGATCAGGGGTTTGGATGTCAATGTGCTGGATCCAAAGATAAGAATTACAGACCGTTTGATAGCACCATGAAGGGAAAGGGCAGGAGTGTTCTCAGGGTAATGTGAGTTAATGGCTTATGGACTGACATGAAAGAAGCATTTGATCCTCTTCTTTCTGTTCCAGCCAACATCAGAGCCTGTGATTGTGCCTGTGGATCCTCGCCTTTGGCCCTGGCCAGTGGGTGGGTGGACTCACCCCTGGTCTTTGCTCTGCTCTCCGGGACACGGCGCCAGTGTGGCCGTAGCATATGGAGACAACAGCTCTTTCCTATCACATGCAGCTGTCCTAGGCACTTACCGTGCCTGGACTGACTCCTCTGTCAATCAACATCATCACTAGTATTTTTTTAAGACTGGGTTAGGGTTAGGGTTCAAGTTGGCCCTGAATTCCTGGGCTCAAGCCATCCTCCTGCCTCAGCCTCCTACAGACCCCACCACTGAGCCCAGCTTGTTCAGCTTTCATCTGGCTTGTCTCCTACCTTATCTTTCTACATCTGAGTTTTCTCTCACATAATCTTTTCTTTAACCTCTATCAGAGTCACCTTATCATTCCTGTGCTCAGAAAATGCCAGAGGGGTCCTAATATGCTCATCTGCAAGGAATTGCAGATGTCCTTCCTTGGATTCAAGGCCTGACCTGTCCCCCTGGTTCCACCTTGCCTGCCCTGACCTCCCACCACACTCTGTTCTCACTTGTTAGAAATACTGGGGTGCTGCAAGAATCAGATCTGTGCTCGGAAGTAGGTGGCAAGGTAAACCTCACTTCTGCGGAAGGACATACTACCAAACAAAGTCTGGCAAGCAGGGACGCTTGGGTGGGCAGTCCATCGTGATCATTTGACCAGCTTGTCAGCAGAGCATAATGCTGCTTTTTCCCCCTTCTTCTTCATAAGTTGTAATTTATTTTATTTTATTTTATTGCCTTAATTGAAATGTACTTTCTGTATTTCAAGTGTCCTATATGTTTACGGGGCTCGATGTTTAGATAGATGCGTACGTACAGGCATTTCTCATTTTGTTGTACTTTATTGTGCTTCACCAAGAATGTAGTTTTCACAAATTGAAGGTTTGTGGCAACCCTGCTTTGGGCAAGTCTGTTGGTGCCAATTTTTCAGAAGCATGGGCTCAACTCATGTCTCTGTGTCCTACTTTGGTAATTCTCACACTATTTCGAACTTTTTCATTATTGTTCCATCTGCTACAGTGATGTGATCATGAATTTTTTTCTTTTGTACTGGGGACCAAACCCTGGGGTGCTTAACCACTGAGCCCCATCCCCAGCTCTTTTTACTTTTTTATTTTTATTTTTGCAGTGCTGGGGATTGAACCCAGGGCCTTGTGCTTGCGAGGCAAGCACTTTACCAACTGAGCTTTTCTCCAACCCTCTTTTTATTTTTTATTTGGAGACAGGGTCTCACTGAGTTGCTTAGGGCCTCGCTAGCTTGCTGAGGCTATCTTTGAACTTGTGATCCTCCTGCCTCAGCCTCCAGAGTTGCTAGGATTACAGGTGTGTGCCACCACACCTGGTGGATCAGGGATCATTGATGTTACTATTGTGATTGTTTTGGGAACTACGGACCACATCCGTATGAGATGTAGAATGGAGAGTTTGATCTTTATTTTTTTTTTTTATTTTTAAAATTTTTAAAATTTTTACAGACTGCATTTTGATTCATTGTACACAAATGGGGTACAACTTTTCATTTCTATGGTTGAACACAATGGAGATTCACACTATTTGTATAATCATACATGTACATAGGGTAATGATGTCTGTCTCAGTCCACCATCTTTCCTTCCCCCAACCCTCCTGCCCCATTTCCCTCTACACAATCCAAAGTTCCTCCATTTTTCTCTTACCCACCCCTGTCCCTGACCCCCCTTATGTACCATCGTCCACTTATCAAAGAAAACATTCAGCCTTTGTTTTTTGGGGATTGGCTTATTTCACTTAGCATGATATTGTCCAACTCCATCCATTTACCTGCAAATGCCATAATTTTATTCTTCTTTATGGCTGAGTAGTATTCCATTGTCTATATATACCACAAGTTCTTTATCCATTCATCAACTGAAGGGCATCTAGTTAGTTCTACAATCTAGCCATTGTGAATTGAGCAGCTATAAACATTGATGTGGCTACATTACTATAGCATGCAGATTTTAAGTCCTTTGGGTATAAACCAAGGAGTGGGATAGTTGGGTCAAATGGTGGGTCCATTCCAAGTTTTCTGAGGAATCTCCACACTGCTTTCCAGAGTGGCTGCGCCAATTTGCAGTCCCCACCAGCAATGTATGAGTGTACCCTTTTCCCCACATCCTCGCCAACACTTATTATTGCTTGTGTTGTTGATCATGAGAACTTGATCTTTAAATGTTGCATGTGTTGTGACCACTCCACTGACCAGCTGTTCTGTTCCTCTCCCTCTCTCCACGCCTCCCTATTCCCTGAGACAGCTCTATTGAAATTAGGTCAACTAATAACTCCCCAATGACTTTTGAATATTAAAAAGAAGGGAAGAGTCCCATATCTCTCACCTTAAATCAAAAGCTCGAAGTGATTAGGTGTAGTGAGGAAGCCATGTCTAAAGCTGAAAGAGGCTGGAAGTAAGGCTTCTTGCACCCATCAGGTAGCCAAGCTGTGAACACAAGGAAAGTTCTAGAAGGAAACTGAAAGTGGCATTCCTGTGAACATACCAATAATAAGAAATGCTGATATGGAAAAAGTCTGGTCTGGATAGAAGATCTAACCAGTCACAAGTTCCCTTCAGCCAACCCCAATCCAGACCAAGGCCTTAGATTTCTTCAATTCTAGGAAGTCTGAGAGAGGCCAGGGAGCTGCAGAAGAGAAGCTGGCAGAGGCTGGTCTGTGAGGTTTAAAGGAAGATGCCATCTCTGTGCCATCCAAGTACAAGGCAAAGCAGCCAGTGGTGGTGAAGAGGCTGTGGAGGGCTGTCCTGAGGAGCTAGCTGAGATCCTTGATGGTGGGGCTGCACTAAGCAGAAGATGGAAGTAGGACTTCCATAACTCAAGAGGCAAAGTCAGTGCCTGACTTCAAAGCTTCAAAGGACAGGCTGACTCTCCTGTTAGGGGCTAATGCTGCTGGTGACTTAAGTTGAAACCACTGCTGATTTCCCATTCCCTGAATCCCAGGACCCTTAAGAGTACCTTGAGCAACTTTACCTGTGCTCTCTAAATGGAACAACAAAGGTTGAATAATAGCACATCTGTTTACAGCATGGGTTTCTGAATATTTTATGCTCACTCTCGAGACCTATTGCTCAGAAAAAGGATTCTTTTCAAAATATTATTATGCATTCACAAGGTACCTGGTTGCCCACGAGCTCTGGTGGAGACGGACAAGGAGATTGATGTAGTTTTCATGTTGCTGACATGACCTCCTTTCTGCAGCCCATGGATTGAGGAATGATTTTGATTTTCAAGATTTATTATTTAAGAAACACATTTCATAGCTGCCATACACAGCAATTCCTCTGATGGATCTGGTAAGAGATACTGAAAAAACTTCCAGAAAGATGCCATTCAGAACACACATGATTCATGGAAGGAGAGCGTGGAAGAAGTTGATTTTAACCCTCCTGATGACTTCGAGTGGTTGGAGACTTCAAGTGGTGGAGAAAGTAACTGCAGATGTGATGGAAATGGAATTAGAAATGGAGCCCGATGGTGTTACTGAGTTGCTGAGGTCTCACAATAAAACCTGAACACATGAGGAGTTGCTTCTTACGGATAAGCAAAGAACATGGCTTCCTGAGATGGAATCTACTTCCCAGGTGTGGCAAACACTGTTGAAATGACAGCAGAAAGTTTAGAATATTACACAATCCTGGTGGATAAAGCAACTGGAGGGTGTGAGAGAATCGGCTCCAATTTTGAAAGAACTACTGTGGGTAAACTGCTATCCGGCAATGCCACATGCTATAGAGAAACCTTTTGGGGAAGGAGGAGTTCATTGATGTGGGGAACTTGCTTGATATCTTGTTTTAAGAGACTGCCACAGCCACCCCCACTTTCACCTTGATCTCTCAGGAGACATCCACAATAAAGTCAGACTCTCCACCAGCAAAAGAATTAGGCTTTGTTGAAGGTTCAGATGATTGTTGGCATTTTCTAGCAATAAAGTATTTTTACATTAAGGTATGTCCATTTTTAAGTCAAAACAATATTGCACACCTAATAGACTCTCGTATGGTACAAACATAACTTTCATGTGCCTTGGGAAACAAAAAAAAATTTGTGTGACTCATTTTATTTATTTATTTATTTATTTTTGTGTGTGACTTACTTTGGAGTGATGCTTACTTTATTGGAGCAATTTGGATCAAACCCGCAATATCTCCTTGGCATGCCTGTAGTAGGTTGTGAAGTGAGGAATCAAGCTAATCGAGTTTCTATTACTTCACACACTTACCCTTTTTGTGGTAAGAACATTTAGGGTCTACTTCCTTAGACATTTTAAAATATAAATACATAATTATTAACAATAGTCACCATGCTGTACTATAGATATCCAGAACTTATTACTCTATTGAACAAAGAATCTGTACCCTTTGGTCAACATCTCCCAATCTCTCTACTTTTCCATTTCCATGTATTTGATTTTTTAAGATTCCACATGTAAGTGGGATCATGTAGTATTTGTCTTTTTCTGCTTGGCTTATTTCACTAAGCATACTGTCCTCCAGGTTCACCTGCATCTTACAAATGAGATCTTTTTTATTTGTTGTGGCAAGAAAAAAAGCAACCCTTTCATTCTAAAGAGGCCCATACATCTTTGAATATCCAGTTAGGAAGGAGCGCATAGACCCACTTCACACCATTTGAAATGGCCATCTGCTTTTTCAGAAGGACATTGCTTCCCTCTCTGATTCTGGAGCTGGAATTGAAACAGTTTTCTGAAGGAGTGTTGAAAGTATTGTCTATTGAGATCCTACAGCCTGGCCAAGTCTAGATCTATAAATGCTTTGGAAAAAAACTCAGTTTGTTGCTGATTTCCCTGACAGATTTACCAGAGTGTGACAACAGTCAGTGGTGAACTAGTTGCATCTAAAGTCTGAGAGTTGCTTCTGAGCATTAGAGTCTCAAACCCAAGCTATGGCTGTTGAGAGCAGAATCAGTGGGCTATGGATCTGTGTTTGCAAAACCATGCAAGGACAGTCTGGTAAGGTGCCCATTAGCATCTACTTCAGGCATTAATTGAGAGAAAGGGCCTTGTCTATATTGAGTTCAACCACAGAGCCAGGAACCAATGATTATTCTCAAGTCTTAACATCTAATGGAGTTTACACTGCTAGGTTTCACACCTCCTTGAGACCCAGGAGCCCTTTTTTCCTCCAGTTCTCCCTGTTGGAATGGGAAATCTCTCCTATGGTGCGATAGACATAGAATACACATTCCCATTCTGGAAGAAGAGGATTAACTGGTTTCACAGGTTTCCCAAAAAGAGGGAAATTTTGTCCAAGGGTGAATCATATCTCAAGTCTCACCCATAGCTAATTCAAAGAATATTTGGATGAGATTTTGAACTTAAAATTGATGTTGCAATGGCTAAAGACTTTTTGGGATGGGGTGAATATATTTGCCCATGAGAAGGATATGGATTTTGGGGAGGTCAAATGGTTCATTGTGATCCTCAAATTTATGTGTTGATGTCCTAGTGCCTCAGAATGTGACCTCATTTGGAAATAGGATTGTTATGAATGGAGTTAGATAAGATGAGGTCATAGGGGAGTGGGGTGGGCCCTTGTCCAATATGCCTGGTGCTTATAAAAGGAGGAAATTTGGGCACAGACACATATACAGGAAGAACCCCCTGTGAAGATGAAGACAGAGGTTGGGGTGATGTGTCTATAAGCTAAGGGATGTCAAAGATTGCCAGACAAACACCAGAAGTGAAGGAGAGACGTGGAGAGACAGGTTCTCCTGTTCAGTCCTTCTGACTCCTTGATCTCAGATTTCCAGTCTTTAGAACGTGAGAAAATTAACTTTGTTTAAGCTATTAGTACTCTGTTATGGAGGTTTTAGCAGATGAATACCAATTCTGGCAGGATTTAAAGCTTTTTGGACATAAAACTCTTTCCTGAAGACTGTTTTTACCCTTCAATTAATCATTTAAGTACTCTATTTTGAAAAAAAAAATTCTAAGATACAGGGGAAAGAATATGGAATTAGAATCTAACTACCAAAATTTCAATGAGGGTTGGTGTCTCTGCAATGCTTTCCCCTGAAGTCATAGAAAGAACAACCACAATCCAGAACTTACCCTCATGACTGGGCCTTAGGGTTAGCATTACTGAGCATTGCTGTGGCCTATTGGAGATTATCTTTAAAAAATTATACAAGTCCCTGAATGTAGCAAATTTCTGAATGTTCTTTTCTGAGCTCCACTTAAGGATGCTCTCTGGTTAACTGTGCCAAGATATTTTTGGCTTATTGTCCATCTTGGTCAAACCAGAAGTCACAGGCAAGACCCCAGTTACCTCGTCCCCAGTGGCCAGGGCATCTTTCAGTCTGCCCACCACCTGCCTTGTTGAAGACAGCTGGGGTGGAGTTGGAGACTTCTTATGCTAACAAAGGGACAACCCTCCCTTGTCATGCGCTGCCACTTCCCAGAATTTTATCATGTTTACAGCTAAGTATAAGTCATTGTTCCCTTCTTTGATCAAAAGGGATATTTTAAGGGTGAGGCATGTGGAGTAACAACATGCCCAGACCAGTTGTGGAACCATCCCAGATCCTTGCAAATATTAAGGATCCTTGCAAATATTGAATGTAGTTCCAAACATATGAGGTTGGTATCAGGATCTTTGACAAGGAAAATGTGAGCATGGAGTCAACCCCGACTTCTCTGATCAGGCTGCTGAATCCTATCAGGGAGGACAGCATCCTTATTGTACAATGCCTGGAAAGCCCTGTGACATCCCCCAGGTTGCCCCTGACAGCGTGCTCTTGTCTCAATGAAGACTGTGTAGTCAGGTGGACCAAAGCCTTGATTATGAGAGAATTTGCTCGGCAAAACCCAAGGCTCCTGGAGACAAGGATGTGACTTCTGAGGGGATAGTACCTGCTGGGTCCAGTCAGGTTCCCTAGTTGCCATGATGCACTGCCCAGTGGGCCCTTGCCAACAACAAGTGGACACAGTGATTAGCTGTTTGGAATTTAGTGCTGCCTCCCCTGCTCATTTTCTACACCCCTGGAGTTAGGGGGCTAATTTATCCAGCCAGCATAGACAGTTTTCTCCTGGTGGGAAAATATTTAAGGCTTCTCTAGACAGAAAAGGAAGAAGGCCTTGGAGGGGATCCAGTCAGTTGTGGAGGGGGTTTCCCATTACGGGGAGAGAGGAACTAGATATGTGTGTGAGATTTTAGGTATAAAGTGCTCTCAGGAGTTGGAAGTTCCTAATGAATAGGATTCATAGACAAGGGAGGAAGGAAGAAACCCACTTCATCTCTCATGGTTCCTTCAGGAAACAGAAATCCTTCAAGATGTTTTCAACAAAAAGAATTTAATAAAGGAACATGGCTACATAGGAAATGCTGAGATGGCACACAGGGGCTGGTGAGGAAATTAGACACCAAGAAAGCATGAAGGTTCCACCAATTGCAGTGTTAGAGGTGGGATTAGCCAGAGCCCAGAAACCGGGGCATTGGGCAAAAGTGGGAATCAGGCCAAACCTTCTGTGTGGGATCTGGGACTGAGGCGGGAGGGACTGCTGGTGGGGAATGGAGTCACTGTCCAAGATGCTACTTGAGGAAAGTGGCTCCTTTTCCTCCTCCAGTGCCCTTTGCCAGCACTGGAAGTCGCTTGTCAAGAGGACTCAAGAAGAGCAAGAAAGGGAAATGGGCCAGACAAACTGGTGGGCAGGTGACCAGCATGAGGAATAGATGAGGTGCTATGCTTGGGGCTCTTAGGAGGCACTTAGTGCTGCCTGGTGTCACCGGGGATCAAAGATGTGCATTTAGTTGTCCAGAGTCACAGCAGAGCAGAGCCAGCATTTGAACATGGGCTCTCTGTCTCTGGGTTCTCCAGCACCACAGTGAGGAATAGCATTTGGCTTTCTGAGGAAGATGCTTTCTGGAGATTCTTGAGTAGCATGGGGATAGAGTTGAGAGATGTGTAGGTGATGGGGTCAGTAGCTGGTTTATGCTCCAGCCTGGGCTTCTTGGACTCTCTAGGCCAGGTATACAGCATCCTGTGGTAAAAGGAGAGTCTGTCCATTATAGTGCCTGTTCCATTTCTTGGTAACCACAGGAGCCTTTTGGTCTGGATAAAAAATAAAAAGGCACTACCTCTTCATGGAAGGAGGCCCTATAGAAAGACAAGAACTAGGAGAACAGTGGCATGCTGGAGGTATTTTGCCCAACGTGGACAATCAGAAGCAGAATTTCAGGAGCAGGCACATGAAAAGTGAGAACACTGGTTTTGGCCATGGTTTGAGTGATGGGAGAAGAAAGTGAGGGAAACTTTCAGGCCATGCCAAGATTCCAAAGCAGAAGCAACAGGTCTTTGGCCCGACTTCAGGCAGTGCACATGTCCCCGTGCTATTTGCCAGGCATCTGACTGCATTCTGGGAAGACAAAGGCGAGGTCAACACCCAAATTCTGTGCAGTCACCCTTTTTTGACTCACAGTTGGATCGCTCCCATCTGCAACCCTCATTGCTGATTTGGAATGGGCTTTTGTGTCACATTGGCATTTTCTAGTTGGTTGTCTAACTTAAGTGATGAGTCTATAAACATGCTGGGATGATTTGAACTCAGATGATGGGGCCACATAATGTAGAATAAAATACACAGCATGGCAGGATGGTCTCAAGGTCATTGAAAATGTTTCCAGAGGTTATGTACAGGTTCATCCAAGTACCAATTGCATGGGTCGTAATCTATGGCAGGATTTAAATCCTCCAAGTTCTGGTCTAGAGTGATGACTTTGAATTATTGTCACTAAATGGGCAATGCTATTTTTTCCTAGTCATTCTCATTTCTCTCATTTTCTGTTTGTGCCTACTGTCTGGGTGGCGATATCTAAGCCTCATGGTGAACAGTACCTCATGTTCACCATCCTCCTCTCCACCAGTGAGGACTTTGCAAATACTAGGTTCTGTTGAAATGATTGCTAAAGTGGATGATAAGAAATGATGTTTCAGAGATGTTTACCCAGATGCATAGGAAACCTTTTAAAAGTGAGTGTTAATGGACAGGGCATGGTGGTGCACACCTGTAATCCCAGCAGCTTGGGAGGCTGAGGCAGGAGGACTGGGAGTTCAAAGCAAGCCTCAGTAATTTAGTGAGGCCCTAAGCAACTTAGCAAGACCCTGTCTCTAAATAAAATATAAAAAATAGGACTGGGGAGGTGACTCAGTGGTTAAGAACCCCTGGATTCAATCTCTGGTCCAAACAACAACAACAACAAAAGTGTTAATGATGGTAAGAAAAAGAAAAAGTTAGAAGTGGTACCTGTCTCCATACTTCTTCCTCTCTCAGCCTGTATTCTCATAGTTTCCTGATGCCGAGGCCTTGAGCAACATGATTCCTTATCTGGCGCTGGATAAAGACTATTCATTTTGGGTCTGAGTAGCCCTGTCTGGCAGTTGATCTGATTCCATTGGAGAGTCTGGCCTACAAAGCACTTCATTAATTACCTGCAGCATAAGTGCCTGGTAATCTGCTTCTGTGCTTGGAGAACCATCTCACTTAATAAATAATCCACTTTATTTAGCACAGAGAGTGCATGAACACACAGATCTGCCAGTGCCCTGTACTTGATCAGTTAGGAAGATGGAATTCTGTGGCCTTGCCTAACAGAAGGAAGTCCTGGACCTGTAGTTCCTGCAAGGAAAACCCAAGTTCACCCACTACAGCTACGTGGATGACCAACAGGCTCCCCCATAGTGCTGCAGGACCCTGAGGGTCTCTGAACATGTTCACCCATTCAACAAGTGTTTGACAGATGAATCCTTCTTGCCACTGTCTGTCAGGCATTAGGGACACACTAGGAGAAGGTCCTTGATCTCCAGGAATTTTAATCCTACAATAAGCCTATGATTATGGAATGAGTGGCAGGATGAAGGTTCCCAGCATTCTTTGAGAGTGCAGAGAATGGACACTCCACCGTGGGCTGCGGTTGGCTGTAGTGCTCATTTTATGGACCTCTGCTCACCATTGCTTCTGTATCTGCACACAGTCAAGTTCTAGCTTAACTATGAATTTTGGGGAAAATATTATCATAGAGTTTCTCTCTTTCTCACATCATTTTCTCTCTCATCGCCTCTCTATTTTGTCTGTCTTTCTGCAACAGGAGTCTATGAACAGTGGTCCTCTTTTCATATTAATACATAGAATTAATTAGAGGCCAAACCAGGGGCATAGCCTAGGCTTGCAAGAGACTTGGAGGGTGGAGTCTGGAGAAACCCCCAAGTCTGGTGATCAAGGTAGAGACAGGGATTCCAAGACTGGGCACGGTGGAAACAGGGTACTAACATGGGCGTGGCGTAGAGGTTGGCCATAAGCTAGCAGAGAGGAGAAGAGCAGAACCAGAGCAGGGAAATGCATACCCACCAATACCTCCTGGACACTGGGCAGCACCCTGACCAGATCAGGCGGCCTCTTACATACCTGTTACTTGTCAGGAAGGACCTGGAAACTGAGACCATCTGAGACCTGCAGGCGGGCATGGGGGAGGGATGAGTTCTGTGAGTATAGGGCAAAACGAGCAAGAATGGATCTGACACCCACCTGGACTCCAAGATGAGCCATTGTTTGGTTTCTTTTCTGGAGAGTGGATCTAAATAAGGAAGTCCTGCTCACTTGCGAGAGTTCAGAACTTCAAGGAACAACATCTCCTTGGGACACTTGAGTTGTGGACTGGATTTTATCCCAGTTTTCTTCAGTGAATTTCCTTCTGTGTGGAAAAAAAAATAAAGGAGATGCTGTTCATTTGGTCACATGGAATTGTGATTAGTCACTCATGGAAGAGGGCTACTCCTCGAGACTCTGGCATGGGCAAGGGAATTCCTTTCAACACCAGTCCTGAGGAATTCTCATGATCCTGGTTTCCATTTTGGTCAAAATGGAGATGAAAGGACTTGATTCAGCATTGAGGAGAACTATAATTTTAATTCTGAGGGAGGCCCAGCTAGATGAAAACCAGGCTAACCTTTAATCTGATCTATGAATGCAGAGGAATATCCTGTTACACAAATTGAACCACCATCGTGAACTAAATTTTTGCCTCAGGACCCACCTCTAAAATGAAAGCCTTACAAGGTGAGAGGAAGCTACCATGAAAGACTGATTTATGTCTTTATTTTTTCATCCAAATGTTGTTAGATAATGTTATTAGATGTCTCCCTTCCTTTTGATTTTGCATTTTTTGTGATTATTATAGAAATACAACTTTATGAGAGAAATTTTCCAATTGGTAAAAATAGGACAACTTGTTTTGGATGATCATGGAAGTTTTTATTCAAAGGACTGTCTTTTTTTTTTTTAAAGACTGGTAATTTAGATTCATTTGCTTAACAAACTGATACTTTGAACCCCAAATTGAGCACAATGTTATGACCTCTTACTTCTAAGCCTCCTGAGACATGGAACTCCACGAATGTATTACTTTTAGATATGCTATTCTTTTAAAAATTTAGAGTTTGCATTGCGGTGATATATACAAAAGACGAAATTCCCCCCATCAAAACCCTTTTTAAGTATGCAGCTCAGTAGTGTTTGGTACATTCACTATGTTGTGCAAAACATCATCATCATCTACCTCCAGAATGTTTTCATCTTGCAAAACTGAAACTCTGTACCTATTAAAAGCTAATGACCCATCCCCCCTCTCCCCAGCCCCTGCTGATCCCCATTCTACTTTTTGATTTTCTGTCTCAACGAGCTGGCCTACTGGGGACCTCACAGAGGTGGAACCTTGACAACATTTTTTTTTTTTGGGGGGGGGGGACTGGCTCACTTCACTTAGCATATTGTCCTTGTAGATTTGGTATTCTTGGTCTTTAAAATAACATTTCCTCTTAATGTCTGAGGGCTAACCCATTTAACTTTGGAAAGGTCATCAATGGAATTTTAAAATTGTTCCCTAAGCCTGGAAATTCTAGGCGAGTGTGGATCTGGAAAACTCCAAATTGCTCAGAGCAGAGCGGAACATCTCAGGGGTGAAAAATCAAACAGACTGCTGCCTCCCCTGGCGAGGGAGAGGGTCATGTTAAGTGGCACCAGCTGGGAACCTCCTGGATGGCAGGGCACGGAGCCTGCAGGCCTGAAGCCAGGGGCAGGGGACGCTCTGCAGATGTGCCCTGCTCACACTGGTGCCAGCGGTCACGGCGCTCTCCCAGGGCTGCGGCAGCAGCTGCCAGTGGAGTGGGGCTGGCAGCGGCTCCGGAGGGAGGCATCTGTCCGGGCTGTTGCTGGAGCAGAACAGGAGGCAGCTGCCATGGAAGCAAGCAGAACAGGAGAACAGGGCACGGAAGAACACCCATGACCTCCGTGCACATCCACCCCCAAGCCCAGGGACCTCCCGCCCCCACCCATCAGTCATCACATCTCCCCCAGAGTCAGGGAACACTCTGGAAGCTATTTCCCTCTCTGTTTCGGTTGGGCAATCTGTTCTTGGACAGAGGGCCCACACCTAGGCAGCTGCCCAGCCATGTCACACGAATGATGGAGGGAGGGGATGCTGAGTGGGGACACCAGGCTGTTCATCTCACAGATGTGGCCTTTCAGAGCTCCTGGGGGTTTTCTTCTGTCTCGGCAGCAATGCAAATAATCTCTAAGAACCGTGACACCATCTCTTTCAAAAGAAATGTAATTTGCTCTTGTCAATAACATGGATTTCCCACCCCAAAGAGCCCATGCGTTTTCTTGCTATTTATCAAATCTTTTATACCCTGATGACTAATGGAAAATTCAATGGCAATTTGTTACTGTTTTGGCATTGTTTGCTATCAGAAATGACACTGGAACAAAGGGGTAATCAGTTACGATTGCATTCAAAATTTATTCTCTCCCCAGGGAGTCTACACACTCACATATCAATAGGAGCTGATAACTGTAATATGTGTAGCCTTTATAAATTATCTATGTAGTAATTTTCACTTTTAAAAAACCACGTTCCCATCCATCAGCTCATTTTGGCGGCATAAGAATGTTTATGATATTGCTTCAGCTGGAAAGAGCGAGGCTTAAAGGAGAAATGGCTTGTGTAAGGCCATATAGCAAGTCAATTGGGGCTAAAATATAGGTCTCTGGAGTCTTAAACCAGAGCTCTTTCCACTAAACTATACTTGAGAAGAACATACCAGAACCACAGGAAAAAATGCAAAGATCACTTATTTCTTTCTCCTCCTGATGGGCAATGTTTCCCCAACCCCAGCCCAAGTCATCCTGAAATATTAGATTAGGGATTACCTGAAAATCAAGGGGACATATTATGTAAAATGGCATTTAAATTAAAAAAATCAAACAAGAACAATTTCATGTTTCAAATTAATTGCTTGCTCACCAATTTATGTGGATGACACTTCCCGAGTAGCCTCAAACTGGTCTCTTAATTGGTTAATTTGGCCAGTTGTTTGCTTTCAGTTTTGATGTCCCTCAGTCTGACTCTGCCAGTGACCTCATATCATTGTTTAAGTGGCCTTCATTGCCAATTGTAGAGGCATCTGGCCAAACTGTGCAATTAACCCCAAACTTAGTCACTTAGGATTGTGTAATATGACTCACAAATGGCCAGATCACAGGAATACGCAACAGGACTAATCTGCTCCTGGTGACTATATATTTTGCCTGAAAAAAGCAATTTGATCATTATTCTCTTCATCTGGCCTGAATCGGTATGTGCTCAGGTTAGTGGGAAATGTTTAAAGTTGTTACAAGTTGGAGGGTCGTTAGAAACCAAGAGGGTACCTTGGTCGAAGGTCAAGGACAAAGGAAGGAGCAGGGAGTCAAGCGGCTAACCAAACATTTGCTAGAATCATTCATTATCACCATTGAGTGGAAGCTAGTAACTCACTCCACTTCCCTGGCTTCCACCATCTGGAATGGTCAGGACACTGTCACAAGGGACAGCAGGCTCCAAGAGGAGGCTGCCTGGTAGAGGGCCATACCCACCATTGCAAGATGGTGGCAAGATGGATCATCATAGAGCCTCCTGCTTTCTGCAGATATCAGAGAAATGAGGACAGCACTTTCTGTGTTTTCTGGTTACAAGACACTTTTGTGAAGCACTTGATAAGTGGCATGAAATGACGTTAAGCTGGAAACCCTCTGGCATTGAGATCTGGGGGGTTCACGTTCCTAAGGTATTTCGCAGTATCTCCGTTTCTGGGAGCGAGGGCTTCATCTTTATTTTGCCTTCCAAGTGAAAGGAGCTCACCAAAGGGCAGAGCAGAAGAATCCTATGTCCCCTAGAAGGATTGCAGACCCACAGGCTAAAGTTACAAAGACATTAAGGGGCAGCTGTCCACCATCCCTGGGAGAATTTTGCCGAGTGTGGGAAGAAAGCGAAGTCTTCAGAAATAGGAGGAGTAGTGGGAAACTAACTCTCCGGAAAACATAAAATCCAACCCTGAGTTGTGGCTTTTGCTGATGTTCACGGTGCAAAAATACTCCCCTTGTGGCCAATTTTAAAGTGTCCAATTTAACAACTGGCTCGTGAAATTCCTGGATGTTTGATAATCTCTCCAGAGCCTGTCTGAGACCATTCCAAAGTGCACCAGCTCAGTGGCTTAAAAATGGAAAGGGGCAAATGTGTAAGTACAAGTTAAAATGGAAGGATCTTGATGTCAAGAGTGAGTGTCTCAGGGTGGACCTGTCCCCTGCCTTCTCCTGCTTCTCTTCCTTCCTCTTACATTTTGGAAAGAGCTACAGCCCCTCAATCCATCACTTCAGGAGCCTCCCAGTCCCAGGCTCTGGGTCCAGAGGCCCTAACACTGTGCACACTGTTACAGCCCCAGAGTCCAGTGTCTTCCTAGAGGTCCCCCTGCACCCCTGCTGTTGCTTCAGGGGAAGTCAGCATCATAAGTACTCCTTGCACTTACAGGCGGGGAGCTGCCTGCTTGGGCCAGGCAAAGAGAGTCACTGAGAGGACCATTCTGCTTGTCTCTTGGAGGGAACAGTCAAGGGGCTGTCACTGTGTTGGAGCATGGGTTAGTCTCCCATTCATGCTCTATGTAAAATTTGAAATAGCTGTCTGCCAGTGTAGAAATTCAGTTCAATGGTTAGGAAGGTGGAACCCAGCTCGTACGTTGGAAGGATTTATAGAACTATGGGATGGGTTTATTCCAGAAGCAGTTCATATGACTGCAACTGAAAGCTTTCAGTGTCCAATAATAAATGGTTCTTCCAGTTATGCAAGAGCATGTCTGTGTCTGCCTTTTTTTTTTTTTTTTTTTTTTTGGAACTGGGGATTGCACTCAGGGGCACTTGGCCACTAAGCCACATCCCCAGTCCTATTTTGTATTTTATTTAGAGACAGGGTCTCACTGAGTTGCTTAGGGCCTCGCTAAGTTGTTGAGGCTGGCTTTGAACTCACCATACTCCTGCCTCAGCCTCTGGAGTTGCTGGGATAACAGGCGTGCGCCACCACGCCCAGCTGTGACTGCATTTTGGCCAACATAGTTTTTAAACTGGGCCACAGGTTCCTTGTGTGCAAAAATGAGTGGCAGAAATGAACTGCTCTCTAAGACATCGGTCTGTTCTATTGTACTGTGCTTCTGGGATGCCCCTGATCCTCAAAGTACCATTTCCCCACACTTTTCTGTAGATTTTCAGTCCCTTTATATATTTGATTGTTGGTTTTCATACTCCTGGGGCATCTCATGTTCCATGGAATGTCATTATTTAGTTGTGTCATAAATAAAGTGATTTTTGACTAAACAAACTTGGAGAAAGCATAGATCAGACTGTGAATCTTCTTCAGGATCCTGATATTCTAGGGTGCATTGTATATCTCCAATAGAGAAACTTAACACTCCTGGGGTTGGGTCCCAAGATGATATAATTCAAGTCATTTTTCTCCCAAGGACCCTGTATTACTCTCCAAGGGCTGCTGTAACAAGTGCTACAAATTGGATAGCTTAAAACAACAGATACTTATATTTTTTAGTGGTTTTGGAGGCTACAAGTCCAAATTCAAGGTGTTGAAAGGGCTGTGTTTTCTTATAAGTTTCTAGGGGCTAATCTGTTCCAGGCCTTTTCCTTTGCTTCTGGTATTGCCAGCAATTCTTGGGACAGAGAAGCATTGTTCCAATCTCTGCCTATTGTCACATGTGCTCCTTCACATGTTTCTGAGTTTCTTCTCTCTTATAAAGACACTAATCACACTGGGTGAGGGTCCACTCTAACTGAGCATGACCTAATCTGAATTTGATGATATCTGCAAAATACCCTATTTCCAAATATGGCCACAATCACAGGTACCAGGAATTAGCACTTTAGCATAGTTTTAAGGGAATGTGATTCAACTCACAACAGCAAACTCTGAACATTTCCTTAAAGTGGTACTTTAGTGAATACATTTTGGGAAATGTTGTCCTAGAAACTTGAAATTTAATCAGGATTCACTAATCAGAAACAGGTTGAGTTTCCCTTATCTGATGTGCTTGGGACTAGAAGTGTTTCAGATTTTGGACTTTAAAAAAAATTGTGAAATATTTGCATGTACTTGCTGAGATGTCTTGTACTTGGGGACCCAAGTGTCAATGCAAATTCATTTATGGTTCATGTATATCATAAACCCATAAAATTGCCAAAAACCAAAGGCAATTTTAAATAAAATTTTTAGTGCATCATCATTTTGATTGTGACCAGTCACAGGAAGTTAGGTGTGGAATTTTCTAATTGTGAAATCAAACTGTTATTCAAAAGTTTCAGAGTTTGGAGCATTTGGGATTTTGGATGTTTGGATTAGGGATACTTATCCTGTACATAGCAAAACCCTTAGATAAGGGGTTCTTGACCTGATATCAAAGGGTTCGTGACCTTGAATGAGAAGAAAAGCTATGTTTTTGTTTGTACTAATCTTTAACTTAAACCCATCCGTTCCTTCACTTGTGAATATCAGTGATACATCTTTACAATAACAGAGATACCTGTGACTTTGTCAACCAGTAGACATTGCAGGTGTTTTTAATTTGAACTGTATCCTAGAATATCATTTATGTCTCACCATTTAGACCTGGCATGTAGTTTTATTTAATATGTTAATAAGGAAATACACATAATAACCTGTCTTAATATTTTGATAGCTATATTTCAATAGCATTGGTTCTCTTTGCAATCCTTTGTGTTTTCTTCTCTACATTTGAGAAGAGTATTCTAAAGAGACTGCCGGCTCCACCAGACAGCCAAAGTGGCTCATGGCCCAAAAAAGTAAGACTCTCTGTCCCTAATCATGGCAACCTACAGCCCAAAAAACCCAGCTTCCCATGGAAGGCTTTATTCAGGAGATACTTACTCTGAGAAACTTTCCATTTTTGCAATTAAAATATCATTAGCAAACGAGCTAAACTTAGATACAGTCATGTGTCCCTTAATGACAGGAATATGTTCTGAGAAATGCATCCTTAGGTAGCTTCGTAGTTGTGTGAACAGCCTGGAGTGTACTTATATGTACCAAGACAGCTGCGATATCAATAGGCAGTATTACCTTATGGGACATCATTCTGTATGAAGTCTGTTGGTAATCAAAATACTATTATGTGGTGCATGATCACATCATAAAACACTTCATTTCTAAATAAAATACCCAATTAGAGCAAGATGTCATGATAAAATATACATAGGCAGGAGGAGGTACCTTGTGTAAGAATCTTCCATTATTGTCCCTCTCGGTATCCTTTATAAATAAGTCACATTATCAAGCAAATATTTATCTAAATATGAAGGTATGATTGGGAAACTTGCTATGAATATATGAATAATTTACTAGGACATATATTCTTCACTGAGTATGTTCACGTGTATCAAGCAGTTGAATGTGTTCTGTTCATAGGGTAAGTAGGGGTTTGCCTGGAGCTGAGGGGGATATCAGGATGTGGGACAAGCTGCAAAGTCCTGGGAAAACCAGATGTGTGGGCACCTAGGTTCAATCTCTCAGCTTCATGAATGAGTGCAGTTGTGCTGTGGCTCAGAGCCCTGCTAGGAATTACGGGTGAGGTCTCCCTGAGAGTGTGACCCCCAGGCACAGTTTGGCCTCAGAAGGCTGAATCCCAGCCCAGCTCCGCCTCTGAACCATCATGGAATCAGGCACCTGTCCCAAACTTCTGAGTGACTGTGTGAAGACTGGTGAGCGCCAGAGTGCCCTTCTCACTGGGGCTCCCAGGAGATTCGAGTGAGATAGGGACGTCAAAGCCCTTTATCAGCTGTGAAAGGACTAGATGAGTGTAAGCATGAAACTAGTCTTTAATTTCATGTGGCAGCATCAACATACATTGATAGCATTTTCTCGTACTCTCCGACGACAGCCTGTCCCCGTAGTCCTTGTTCCTCACGGACACCACTTATTAAGTGCCTACAAGGCTGTGGGAAGCAGGCCTGGGCTCTCCCTAGCCTCTGTCTGACTCTCTTTCCTTTCTGGGTGTGGCTGTGCTTCTACCACTTCAGTCCTCAAAGCTGTGCCCTCTGCAGGGGTTCCCCTGGGGCAGGGCCCTTACCATGGTACCATATATAAGAACCATGGGAAAACGTTCAGTGTTCCTATGCAGGGACTGGCCCTGGTGATGACATCAGATCCCCGGTGATTCTACTGTGCAGCTCAGGTTAAAAACATCATTTGGCTGTTGCCTGGAGGTTAATCAGAAAGATGACTACTCATTTGTCAGCCAGAGATGTTGTTGTCCCATCCAGGGAGCCTTTTGCTTCACTCCAGGCACTTCTTAACCATCTTCAACAAGTGTCCCTTTTTGTTTTTTTGAGGGGGACATACTGCGGATTGAACTCAGGGACACTCGGCCACTGAGCCACATCCCCAGCCCTATTTTGTATTTTTTTTAGAGACAGGGTTTCACTGAGTTGCTTAGGGCCTTGCTAAGTTGCTGAGGCTGGCTTTGAACTTGCAATCCTCCTGCCTCAGCCTCCCGAGTCACTGGGATTACAGGTGTGCACCACCGTGCCTGGCAACAGGTGTTTCTTGAAAGCTCTGGTGCACCTCCGTCCAGGCAATCCCACCTGCTTCCCCTCTGACAACACTCCTTCAGGGTGATGCTATCCTCAGCCTCAGTGGAGACAGTCGAGGCTCTGTGAGTTCTTCACTGATTTAAACTCTAGGGAGAGGCAGTGGTTTAAATGGAAGCCACGCACACTTCCTTCCCCAGAGCGTGGCGGTTACAGATAGTGCCTCGGTGACAGATAGCTCCTGGACTCTGCAGGTCAGACTGGATGACTCACCTCCACCTCCACATTCTGCAGCATCAGGAAGGGGGTTGCTTGAGTTGGGAGAGGAGGCGTGACTTCTTCTGCTCCCTGAATATCTTCACACCACTGCAGCCTCCTTTGCTTTGCACATTCACAGGCAGGAACCTGGGGCTGTGCTGAAGCAGGACACACAGCCCTGCAGTCTGCAGCAGCCTGATATCCTGAGAGCACTTGCTCTGCACAGAAGCCTTGTGTCTTTGTCAGCCTGGGTCCTTCACCTGGGTTGTCATAGGGGGACTGGAATTCACCTTGCTCAGGGCCCAGGAAGTTCCCCAAAATGATATTGTCCTGGGTTTAGGGTCTGACTTCCTGAGTCTTTGACAATTAGTACTCTAGTGGGAATGGAGAGGTCTTTCAGAAAGGACTCTCCTATTGGATTCCACTAGTCTTCCCAAATCCCTGGAGTTCCCAGCCTTGGAAAGCCATTCTGTTGCCAAACTATTACATCTCCTTGAATTCTGAAAGATTCATTCATTTGCTTATTATCTGACGTTATTCCTTTAGAGCTGCCAGATAGAGCCTGGTTCTGAAGTCTCTACAGACTAAGTCTGCAACTTAGTTGTAGGTTCTTGGGCAAATCGCTTGCTTTCTTGAGTATCACTGTTCTCATCAATGAAATGGAGATTTTCATCTTTTCCTCACATATTTCTACATGACTGTGATTGAGATCATTTAAGATAATGGACAAGAAATTGATTTTTGTACAGAAAAGCTCATTTAATAATATGTAAGACAGTGTTATTACTGTTACTAGGAAAATAACCTCCCGGTCTGCTTTCCAAAATGGTGGCTCACTGAGAGTGAGGGATTTGGGGAATGTGCCAGTTCTAAAGAAGTTGGAGAAAAAGATGCTGCCTGTGGGGGTCATATTGAGTTTGGATGCTCTGTAGGGAAACTCTTGATGTCTTCAGAGTCTGGAAAAGGCAGATGAATTAGGAAGGAGAGAAAATTACATGGGAAATAAAAGATATCACCTTTTTTGCATTTTGTTAGGGGCCAGTTCTGCTCACCTCTGAGACAGGTGATGGCGAAACAGCAAACCTTCTACAATATACTGTGCTTTTGTGTATTAGGCTCAACAGGAGGATATGCCCCTGATGAAGAGTGGTACACACAAGTGGGTAGGGTAGGTGTCACTGGAGATGCTCTGAAGGAAAACAAGGATATAGGCTTGTGTGCAGCTGGGATTGGCTTTCTTGAGGCTATTGACTGGCTGGCACCAGGCAAGCTAGGATGGGCCTGGCTCATGGTAGATAACAGGGCCATCAAGGGCATCCATCAGGCTGGGCACTCAGGCCTTGTGCATGGGGCAAGGCCTCTATCTTGCAAGCAGGCTGAATGAGGGCAAGCTCTACCCAAAGCTCTTTTTCCTTGTGATTGCAGGGATTGGGCACCTGCTTCCTCAGATGCATCTTCTGCAGGTGGTGGATGTGGTCCACTGGCCATGGCCCAGGCTGGGTTCTGATTCTCTTCCCAACATACTGTGTGGTCAACTCAAGGCCACATCACTTTCCTGGACCACCACCATGTTCTCCTTGATAAGATGATGAGGTTGACCTAGATGACCTCCAGATTCCCTTCCAGCTTGGTCTCAAATTGATGTGTCACCCAAGACTAGTTTCTAAAACAGTACTGAGAGACAATAAGACACCCTGGAGCCTAGGAAGTGTGGGGTTTATAAACTTAAGGAAGCTGTAGTATCTTCACAGGGAAACAAACACTGGAGTGTGACATTCCTTTAAAAACAAAACAGAACTGCTACATAATCCAGAAATTCCACTTTTGAGTATATACAAAAAAGAATTGAAAGCCAGGACTCCAACATATTCTTGTACAGTCATGTTCATAACAGCGTTATTCTTAGTGGGCAAACGGTGGAAGCAATCTGGGTTTCCATGGATAAACAAAATGCAGTATATGTGTCCAACAGGAGAGGACCTGACCCTCAGCAGGAAAGCAATTCTGACACCTGCTCAACATGCATGAACCTTGAGGACACTGTGCTAAGTGAAATAAGCCAGTCACAAAAGGCAGATACTGGACGATTCCACTCACATGAGTTGTCAAGTGCCTAGAGGCAGCAAAGAGGGGGAGTCATTAGGGAATATGAAAAAGTTCTGGAAATAGATGGTAGAGATGGTTGCACAACAATGTGAATACATCGTGTCACCAAAAGGCACAATTAAAATGGTTAAAATGGTAAATTTTATGTTATGTATATTTTGCCACAATAACAAAGCAGATTGGAATATTTATATCTGCTAATGCTTTAAATTTGATATACCAAATAATAGTAAAAAACACTGCTGGGCTCGGTGGTGCACGCCTGTAATCCCAGCACTTGGGAGGCTGAGGCAGGAGGATCGCGAGTTCAAAGCCAGCCTCAGCAATTTAGCGAGGCCCTAAGCAACTCAGTGAGACCCTGTCTCTAAATAAAATACAAAATAGGGTTGGGGATGTGGCTCAGTGGCTGAGTGTCCCTGAGTTCAGTCCTCAGTACCAAAAACAAACAAACAAACAAAAAAAACACTTTACGCTGGCCTGTAGTTCCCTTATCTGATATGAATGAAACCAGTCATTGAATAACTCATTTAGAAAAATTAAAGTGAGGAATTTCTAAAAACTGATTCTTCTATACTTTAACTCAAAATATCTGGATGTGCAGTTATTCAGTCTTCAAGTCTTTTTCTTTCTGTCTCTGCTTGCTGAGTTCAGCACGGCTTTCAAAGTATAATCAAAACCAGGTAAAATGATATTGGTACATCACTTGGTGATACCTGCCTAGGCGGTCACCTCTGGGGGAGAGGGTGGATTTGCAACTGGGAAGCGTGCAAGAGGGGCTTCTGGGTACTGGCAATGAGCCCTCATGGGAGGTGATAGAATTCACTATCTGATTATTCCTATTCTTTCTTCATGTAAATGTGTGTCAATTTCAATGCACTAATTCACACTCCAAGTGAAAAAGGAAATATGCAAGTGTGTCAATGAGTAGCCTCTTTGTTGGCTGGGTTCATGGGCGTCATGGTATGTGTTCTGGGAAGAATGGTAAGAACGGATTAACTGGCAACAGTCAGGAGGAGACTGGTGGATGAGATGGGTGGGGGTGTCTGAGAAAACTTGATAAAAACAAAATATCGATATATTAAGGTTAAGAATAGAGGATCTGAGGAGTTATATTAACAATTCTCTTTTTCCATTTTCCATTGTTTATTTCCTAAACCACAATGTGACAAATCTAATGCATTTTCTTCTTCGGGGTGACAGTTCAGCCAAGTTATTTCTCTGGTGAAGTCTTCGTATTTGGGAGAAAAAGAGCATTTTCTAAGTATTTTTAGATATGATTTGAATAAAGGCAGAGAAAGGAATTGGATTCAGAAATAATCCTATCACAATATATAAAGCATAATAAAGGAAAGTAATCTCACAAAATATCCAAGAAGCCTGCCTGTTTCCAAAATGGTCTCATTGAACATGGGAAAGCTCCCATAAGAAACCTGAGCTTCCAGCAATGGAGCTTAAAAACATCAGCACTGGAGGTGTAAGGGGGAAAAAGCCAGCTGGCCATTCAAGTGGGTGGTGTCAGGGTCAGGGGCTGATGGCTTCTTCTCCGGGACTAGACTCATCAGCCCAAATGCAGAAGGTTGGAACTTGAGTGGCCCACTTTGGCTCAACAACCTGAAAGATGGGCTGAAAGGGAGCAGGAGGGTCTAGGAAGCAGAGCTGTTGACCATCGTATTCAATAATAAGATAAAGACATGGACGTGACCCTTGGGTCCCTCCCACTCTGTCAGCCCAAGAATTTGTGAAGGACACTTGTGATTTACTTCCAAGTGAAGTCAGTGTTTCTGAAGGAAAGGAACTAGTCTTGGAGCAGTAGAATGGTGTCCCTAAGGCAGCAATGGAGGTGTGGGACTGGGCATCTACATCTCCCATGAGCCCCCGGGTGTCACTGGTGTTACAGGTTTGGGGACCACACTGAGCAGTCAGGAACTGACTTCCCTTACTTTCAGGGGGAGGTGACTGGCCCTGATGTTGTCTGGGAAATTGACATAGAATCACCTCTGTGTTCCATGCCAGGGCTTCTCAGCATGGAAGAGACAGAGGGGGCTAAGTCTGGGGATCCTTAGTAAAGCCCTCTGGGAAGAGAAGTGGATGGTTTTCCCTTTAGAATTCGCTTATCCATTTGTTTATTCAATCCCCCATTCACTCATTTAATGAATGTGTACAGAGCCAGGTCAACACGGAGCTGTGGGCCACATCTGGCATGCCACCTGTTTTCATAAATAAAGTACCGTTGGCACCCAGACTTGCCCACTCATTACATACTGTCTGTCACTGCTTTGGAACCACAGTGGTCAAGTTGAGTGATTGTGACAGAGGCTAAGTTCTGGAAACCTAAAATATTTGTCCCTGGGCCCTTTACAGAAAAACTTTGCTAACCTCTGGTCGGGAGCACCAGGTATTATGTTAATTCTACAAAGAGACATTAATGTATTTATAATTGGATATCTGCTGTCCATTTATAATCTAGCAGGGCAAAGGTCATGCATTTGAAAATTTCAGTTTGAGGCTGCAGGTTTCCTGCCTCCACGTGGCATGATCGGCGTCATTGTTCACATTATCATGAGCGTCTTCATCATCAATATCTTAGAATAGTGAGCATTTCTTGAATCCTTTCTCTGGGCCAGGTGCTGTTCTAAGTGCTTCACATGTACTAACTCATTTAATTTTCACAGAAGATGTACTTTGTAGGGATTATTATTATTATCTCTTTTTTACAGATGAAGAAATTGCGACACAAGAGGTTAAGTGTCCTGTGTTCCTAAGATCCCATGGCTGATGAATATATGTGAATCAGGGGCTGAGCTAAGCATTTTATATGCATATTTCATGCAATCCTCATAAAAATCACTACAAATCACTACTATGCTTGTTTTATGGGCTAAGAAAGGTGAAGCGACTGTCCTGTGTTCTTGAAGGTAGCAGATGGCGGAGTTTGGACTCAAATGTACGATTCCTGCTCTGAATTATTGACCCTCATCCACAGTCAAGTCTTGGCTTCCATCTTACCCTGGAGACACATTCTCCTGACTCAGCCTGGCTTACCTGTGTCTCAGAGGTGTTGACTCATGGGTGTGATGAAGTGGAGAGGAACTACTTCCTTCCCCCAGCACCTAAGGACAGCTACTTCACTGTCCACTATGTGTTCATTGAATTAAATTCTTGCAACTTGATGGAACCCAAAGAGCTTTGGGGATTCAGAGGAGTAAGACCTTCTAAGGGATTTGCTGTAGTTTGATCTGGGATGATCCCAAAGGTCCATGTGTTGAAGGCTTGGTCCCCAGATCTTGGGGCTATTGGGAAGAGGTGGAACCTTTAGAAAGTTGAGTCTGGTGGAAGGAAACAGGGTCATTGGGAGCATATCCATGAAGGGAATATGGGAAACCTGTCCCGTTTCCTTCCTGTCTTTTTGTTTCCTGGTTGCTGTGAGCTCCATCATGAGCTCCTGGCATGACGTACTGTGTTGCTACAGGCCCAGAACAACAGGGTTGGGTGATCCTGGACTGAAACCTCTAGAACTATGAGCCAAAATAAACCCTTCTACCTTATCTCAGGCCATTTGTTACAGTGATGGAAAGCTGACTAACAAGATTATTTTAGACAGGAAAATGATTCTTTTGAACAGGGAAAGATTTCTTGAAAGGGAAAGAGTCTGAACAGACATGAAGAATAAACAGGAGTTAGGGTAAGACTGAATTTGAGAGAGGAGATTATATGGGCATGAAGCAACAGAGATGAAGCATGTTTGGAGAATGGGGTAATGCTGTTTTGGATATGGAAGATAAGAGGACGAGAATTCAGATGAGGTGGAATTGAGGAGGTCCCCCCATCTGCTGTGGGACCAGGGATGGTGTACTTTGTTTCTTAGGCAATAAGGAAGATGAATGATTTTGAAATAGAGGTGTGCCTGAGTCAAACAAAGGTCAGTCTTATGGCAGCGTATGGACTGGACTGGATAATGATTGACTGGAGATGGAGGAATGAGCTAGGGGCTGGTGCAGGAGGTCTAGGCAGAGGTGAGCGGGGCTAGGCACACATAGCTGGTATGAAAAGCATGGGAAAAATGATGCTCAAAAAGAAAAAAACAGGTGTTAGCTACAGAGCAGACTGAGGGTTGCAGATGGAGACAGGGATGACTCAGGTTCTTGAGACCAAGGACAAGGAGAACAAGGGTGCCATGATTGGAAAGAGTGGTGTGCGTGGCTGGATAATGAGCTGTTTTCCACTTGCTGGATTTGAGGTGCCGGTGGGACATCTAGGTGAAAACACCCCGCTACTAGCAGGAATTTTGAAACTGGAAGCCAGAAAGGAGGCTGGCACTGGAACCATGATTCAGGAGACAAGGACCTGAAAGAGAGCCCCAGAGGGAGGGGTGTGGAGCAAAGGACAAAGAAGACAAGAGTTGGCAAAGGTGCGTGTTCAGGAGGAAGGAAAAAAGAAGACATCTGTCATGACCAGATTCAACAATCACATAAAACGTTGTCACTTTGTAGATGAAGAAATCATTTGGTCTTTGGCTTTGTCCACTCAGCCCTGTGATCCCCACAGTCAGAGCCATCTTGGAGTCCCCTTCAGGATGCCTGTATTTTGTAGGGAACCATCGTTTCTGATTTCAGGTGACTCCAGGAAGTTGACTTGCTTGTTCAATAGGTGCCACCACACCATTTGTCTTTGTTGCAGATTGTAACTAAAACAGGTGGTGATTGTGGGGGCATTTGGACATGCATCCCCAGAATTCTTCATGAGAAAGAATCATCAGCAACCAACACAGAGCTCTTGGTATGTGCCAATCACTCTGCTAGCCATTTTGCAAGCTTTATTTCATTTGCTCTTTCATCCGCTTGACCAAATATTGTCTTCACATTTAACAGAGAGGAGACTGATACCTGGAGTGGGTAAAGTCTCAAAGGTGCTCAAAGGGTATTGAAGATTGGAGTCCAGGCAGGTCAACTCCAAAGTCATAGCTTTTAACTGTTGCATTAACTGCTGAGAAAGACAGAAAAGAGGTAGAACCAAGAGGACGACATCAGAAAGATCAGAGGGAGAGGATTTTCAAGAAGGCTGGTTGAAAAAGTTAATTTACCAATGACGACTTGAACTAACAGTAGCAGAGGCCCTCATGTCCATTAAACCAACAGAAGGTCTTTGCCTCCTGGAGATGAAAGAGTTTTGGGTGTTCAAGGCCGATGCTTTCTATAAGTTCCCCACCTAAAGATATGCAGCAGTCTCTTCCAAGAAGAAGAAGGGCAAGGTACTTGAGAGTTAGGCCACCCCAAAATAAATTCTGAATTCATAGACAGTGGGGAAATGGAGTGGGAGCTGGCGGTGGTCACAATCCCCACCTCCATGAGTAAGTCGGCCTCCAGGCCTGTGCTATGTCCTCTGATGAGTGGGAAAGGGCTCATTCTTAGGGATGAGAGGGCAGGGAGAGATGCAGCCTTAGCAAACAGTCCTCTCAGTTCTGTTTTTTATGAATGAATTAATGTTGTAGAGAAACACTCATTAATATGGAAGGATGTTGAGTTATTGCCTATTGGAGAACCTGTAATGATTTCTTCACCTTCAGGTTGCAGTTCTAAGACAAGAGTGTGCGTGTGTGTTCATGTGTGTGAGCACACATGTGGGTATGTATGTGTGTGTGTGTGTACGTGTGTGCCGGTGTGGAGGGGAGTCACTGGTGAAATCAGCACACCCTCCGGGTCCTGGAGGAACATAGGGGAGACAGTGTGGAACCAGCTGAGGAGCTGCAGAGCCGGCGTAGTGGACAGTGCCAACGGCCGTCCTTTGTGTGTACATTTTCAGGAAGAAGAAAAAGACAGCACTTTTATGTTGGGCTGGAAATCCCTTCTCACCTGGACACATCTTCACCATCGGAGACGAGTCTTTTCTTCGCCATTTACGTGGAGTGGTCGGGGCCTGACAGCCTGGCCCAGGGCTCTGCAGAGAATTGGAGAAACGCCTGGACCCAGCACACAGTGAGTGGCGTGTCACTGCAAGAGCTGCCTCCCTGATCACATGCGGGACTCCAGCACTGCAGGGCTCAACGAGACAGAGTGTGAAGAAGACAGCCAGCGACAGCTCCAAATACTGCTCTAAGTACAGCCAGCGACAGCTCTAACCAGAGTCACAGCCCCACCCCACCGGGCACATCTACTGCGCCTCTGCTGTCATCCTCTGGGTGCCCTGTGTCCCCTGAGCCAGCTTTCACCACATGTCAGTCACCCTGTGCTCCATAGAAGGAGGACAAATAAGCATGACCATGGGCTTGTGACCCATGGGCTATTTGAGCCCAAGTCAGGGTCCCCAGGCTTCATGTGCTCAGGCCTAGCAATGCTGCCTGTTTATTTACATCCGGGAGTGGGGGAGTTGACTTAACGTGGTTCCTCCTCTAGAAAGTTCCCCTACTGGGGAGGGGGCCTGGACAGGAAGCAGTTCCTGACCTCAGGGGCTGACCATGGAGTCATCGATGGCCAGGACAGCTGTAAGGGCTTCAGGAGACAGTCCTGGGTTGTGTCCTGCTGACAACTGAACAACCTGGGTAAACCTGCAAGTTATTTCGGCTTTTGTAGCCTTGTTATCCTCTGCAAAATGGGAGTGATGAATATTTGCCATGTGGCCACGAAGCAAGGAGGTAGCGTGTGCCGGCAGTGCCTGCAACACTAGGGCTGGACATGGGGTGCTTAGGGATGGGGTTATCTTGCTGCCTCCACTGTGTACTGTGAGCATGGGAGGCGGGCATTCACCTCCACTGTGCACCGTGAGCATGGGGAATGTGCAGTCACCTCCACTGTGCACCGTGAGCACAGGGGTGTGCCTTCCTCTCATGACAATTGGAGCACAGGATGCAGAGTTTGGGGGTCATTCTACATGGAATCCTGCTTTGGGTTCATTATGGGCATTTGAAGGTGTGTGGGAATGAGGTTCCTTAGATCTGAAGAAAAAATCAATATATAGGGTAGAACTTGACCCAGGCATTGGAGGACAGCTGCGTTGGGATAGGAGGAATCCTGCTGCATTGGGAATCATCAGACAGGTGTGTGTTGAGAAAATACTCAGAGGAAGGAACGTGTGGCATTTTCAATGTTCAATAGGGAAACTAGCCTTGTGGGAATAGAGGGTTTGCCCCACAAATGTGGGAGAGGATGCCAGCACCCTGTCCTTCCTCTGGTCACCCTCTTCACCTTTGCTGAGGTGATTTGCTGACATCTCCATCTTCTAGACAGACTATAAACCCCTGATAGCAGAGACCATCTGACCTAGCTCACACTTCACCGGAATCTCCAGGGTCCAGCACAGCGCTGGCACTTGATACAGTTGTCCCTCAGATCTGCTGGGGCTCAGTTCCAGGACACCAATATCCATGACTGCTCCAATCATTTATATAAACTGATATAGTATTTGCATAGAACCCACACACATTCTGTATACTTGAAGTCATTTATAGATTACTTACAATGCCTAATACAGGGTGAATGCTATGGAAATGGTTGTGATAGTACTTTGCAGTGATTGTAGTCATCTAGGGAATAATGATAAAAAAAAAATATGTATGTGCTCAGCACAGATGGAGTTTTTTTTTCTGTTTTTTGGATTGAACCTAGGACCCTGTGCATACTAGAAAAGCACTTTACTGTTGAACTTCATCCCCAGCCCTACAATTATTTTTTAAAGAATATTTTTGATTCATTGTTGGTTGATTCTGTGGATGTGGAACCCGAGGGGGAAAAGGGTCAAGTGTATGTAAGTATTATATGAATGAGGAATTGAGAAGCAAGTGGATTTATTGGGGAAGTAGGGTATAGTTGGGTTGTAGGTCTTGGGTAGGGACTTTGGACCCACTGAATCATTTAAATTGGAAAATGTCCCTGTAGACATTCTTTAGGGAAGAGTGACTTGAGGGCTGTAAGCAGGCTGGGTTGCAGTGTTCAGGACCTACAGAGAGAGCGGGCAGGTTGGGTGCCCACAGGAGGTACCTGGGGTCATCTAGGAGATGGTGGAAAAGAAGGAGTTGTTGGGAGAAGAACTAAACCAGCACTGCACAAAAAAAATCTCATCCTAGGCCTCTTCAGATAGGGAATCTTAAGATTCCCTTTCTATAAAAATACTAATAGTAAAAAGGTCTAAAAGATTCCAAGCAATTATAAAGAGGAAAGAGAATACTACAACATCCCACCTATTTGCCCACCAGGCTTGGCCATGGAGAGATGGTGGAAGGTTGGCCCAAGGAAGAGTGGGGTCAGGGGATGAGATGGGCACTGGTCTGGGAGGAATGAAGACATGGCCAGTGGGCAGTATTGATGGTCTGGGTACAGTGGCCACCATATTCTCTTTTTTAGGAAAGGTAGATTTCCTGACTTTGCTGCTATGGAGTGAAGAACACAGGAGGAGAAAGGATTAATAACTTTTATTTTCTG
>JAJEJO010002917.1:80838-132745 GCA_020662805.1 Glaucomys volans | reverse complement strand
CTGGTTGAAAAAGTTAATTTACCAATGACGACTTGAACTAACAGTAGCAGAGGCCCTCATGTCCATTAAACCAACAGAAGGTCTTTGCCTCCTGGAGATGAAAGAGTTTTGGGTGTTCAAGGCCGATGCTTTCTATAAGTTCCCCACCTAAAGATATGCAGCAGTCTCTTCCAAGAAGAAGAAGGGCAAGGTACTTGAGAGTTAGGCCACCCCAAAATAAATTCTGAATTCATAGACAGTGGGGAAATGGAGTGGGAGCTGGCGGTGGTCACAATCCCCACCTCCATGAGTAAGTCGGCCTCCAGGCCTGTGCTATGTCCTCTGATGAGTGGGAAAGGGCTCATTCTTAGGGATGAGAGGGCAGGGAGAGATGCAGCCTTAGCAAACAGCCCTCTCAGTTCTGTTTTTTATGAATGAATTAATGTTGTAGAGAAACACTCATTAATATGGAAGGATGTTGAGTTATTGCCTATTGGAGAACCTGTAATGATTTCTTCACCTTCAGGTTGCAGTTCTAAGACAAGAGTGTGCGTGTGTGTTCATGTGTGTGAGCACACATGTGGGTATGTATGTGTGTGTGTGTGTACGTGTGTGCCGGTGTGGAGGGGAGTCACTGGTGAAATCAGCACACCCTCCGGGTCCTGGAGGAACATAGGGGAGACAGTGTGGAACCAGCTGAGGAGCTGCAGAGCCGGCGTAGCAGACAGTGCCAACGGCCGTCCTTTGTGTGTACATTTTCAGGAAGAAGAAAAAGACAGCACTTTTATGTTGGGCTGGAAATCCCTTCTCACCTGGACACATCTTCACCATCGGAGACGAGTCTTTTCTTCGCCATTTACGTGGAGTGGTCGGGGCCTGACAGCCTGGCCCAGGGCTCTGCAGAGAATTGGATAAACGTCTGGACCCAGCACACAGTGAGTGGCGTGTCACTGCAAGAGCTGCCTCCCTGATCACATGCGGGACTCCAGCACTGCAGGGCTCAACGAGACAGAGTGTGAAGAAGACAGCCAGCGACAGCTCCAAATACTGCTCTAAGTACAGCCAGCGACAGCTCTAACCAGAGTCACAGCCCCACCCCACCGGGCACATCTACTGCGCCTCTGCTGTCATCCTCTGGGTGCCCTGTGTCCCCTGAGCCAGCTTTCACCACATGTCAGTCACCCTGTGCTCCATAGAAGGAGGACAAATAAGCATGACCATGGGCTTGTGACCCATGGGCTATTTGAGCCCAAGTCAGGGTCCCCAGGCTTCATGTGCTCAGGCCTAGCAATGCTGCCTGTTTATTTACATCCGGGAGTGGGGGAGTTGACTTAACGTGGTTCCTCCTCTAGAAAGTTCCCCTACTGGGGAGGGGGCCTGGACAGGAAGCAGTTCCTGACCTCAGGGGCTGACCATGGAGTCATCGATGGCCAGGACAGCTGTAAGGGCTTCAGGAGACAGTCCTGGGTTGTGTCCTGCTGACAACTGAACAACCTGGGTAAACCTGCAAGTTATTTCGGCTTTTGTAGCCTTGTTATCCTCTGCAAAATGGGAGTGATGAATATTTGCCATGTGGCCACGAAGCAAGGAGGTAGCGTGTGCCGGCAGTGCCTGCAACACTAGGGCTGGACATGGGGTGCTTAGGGATGGGGTTATCTTGCTGCCTCCACTGTGTACTGTGAGCATGGGAGGCGGGCATTCACCTCCACTGTGCACCGTGAGCATGGGGAATGTGCAGTCACCTCCACTGTGCACCGTGAGCACAGGGGTGTGCCTTCCTCTCATGACAATTGGAGCACAGGATGCAGAGTTTGGGGGTCATTCTACATGGAATCCTGCTTTGGGTTCATTATGGGCATTTGAAGGTGTGTGGGAATGAGGTTCCTTAGATCTGAAGAAAAAATCAATATATAGGGTAGAACTTGACCCAGGCATTGGAGGACAGCTGCGTTGGGATAGGAGGAATCCTGCTGCATTGGGAATCATCAGACAGGTGTGTGTTGAGAAAATACTCAGAGGAAGGAACGTGTGGCATTTTCAATGTTCAATAGGGAAACTAGCCTTGTGGGAATAGAGGGTTTGCCCCACAAATGTGGGAGAGGATGCCAGCACCCTGTCCTTCCTCTGGTCACCCTCTTCACCTTTGCTGAGGTGATTTGCTGACATCTCCATCTTCTAGACAGACTATAAACCCCTGATAGCAGAGACCATCTGACCTAGCTCACACTTCACCGGAATCTCCAGGGTCCAGCACAGCGCTGGCACTTGATACAGTTGTCCCTCAGATCTGCTGGGGCTCAGTTCCAAGACACCAATATCCATGACTGCTCCAATCATTTATATAAACTGATATAGTATTTGCATAGAACCCACACACATTCTGTATACTTGAAGTCATTTATAGATTACTTACAATGCCTAATACAGGGTGAATGCTATGGAAATGGTTGTGATAGTACTTTGCAGTGATTGTAGTCATCTAGGGAATAATGATAAAAAAAAAATATGTATGTGCTCAGCACAGATGGAGTTTTTTTTTCTGTTTTTTGGATTGAACCTAGGACCCTGTGCATACTAGAAAAGCACTTTACTGTTGAACTTCATCCCCAGCCCTACAATTATTTTTTAAAGAATATTTTTGATTCATTGTTGGTTGATTCTGTGGATGTGGAACCCGAGGGGGAAAAGGGTCAAGTGTATGTAAGTATTATATGAATGAGGAATTGAGAAGCAAGTGGATTTATTGGGGAAGTAGGGTATAGTTGGGTTGTAGGTCTTGGGTAGGGACTTTGGACCCACTGAATCATTTAAATTGGAAAATGTCCCTGTAGACATTCTTTAGGGAAGAGTGACTTGAGGGCTGTAAGCAGGCTGGGTTGCAGTGTTCAGGACCTACAGAGAGAGCGGGCAGGTTGGGTGCCCACAGGAGGTACCTGGGGTCATCTAGGAGATGGTGGAAAAGAAGGAGTTGTTGGGAGAAGAACTAAACCAGCACTGCACAAAAAAAATCTCATCCTAGGCCTCTTCAGATAGGGAATCTTAAGATTCCCTTTCTATAAAAATACTAATAGTAAAAAGGTCTAAAAGATTCCAAGCAATTATAAAGAGGAAAGAGAATACTACAACATCCCACCTATTTGCCACCAGGCTTGGCCATGGAGAGATGGTGGAAGGTTGGCCCAAGGAAGAGTGGGGTCAGGGGATGAGATGGGCACTGGTCTGGGAGGAATGAAGACATGGCCAGTGGGCAGTATTGATGGTCTGGGTACAGTGGCCACCATATTCTCTTTTTTAGGAAAGGTAGATTTCCTGACTTTGCTGCTATGGAGTGAAGAACACAGGAGGAGAAAGGATTAATAACTTTTATTTTCTGCCCAGTTAAAAATCTTGACTGCTTAGGCTCTTTGAAATGGTTAAACACAGTGTTCTAAAGATTTCATAAATTCCTCTCCAGGGACAGGCCTCCAGGGAGAATCTGTCCCCAGGGCATATTCGTGCAAGAATAAGGTCAGGGGGGGTAGTTGAAAGGCTCCTCAGAAATGCATGTAATGCTCCACAAATAAAAGACTCTGGCCATGGCTTCTGTTTTGCCCTGCTGGAATTTGAGGTGTTCAAACACTCGTGGAGATAAGAATCTACCTCCAAAGATGGACATAGACAAAAGAAGCCTGAAATTTCCAGTTGTCAACATAGAAAGTTGGGTCAGAAAGGATGGGAAGAACACAGCATGGATTTCTAACCCCAGAACCTCCACGTTGGTATTCTTTGTTATAACTTTGTTTCTGGTCATGGTTGGTAGCAAAACCTTGCAGAAAAAATTGGCCTGTCTGCCTGCCTGTCTTCAGTGTGACAGATGGGGAAGCTGGGTCCTCTTTTCAACCAGACTTGGAAGGACCAAGAGGTAGGACAGCCACAAAGAGGAGAGGAAAGTCATCTGGGGCCATTTTTTCCTGGTTAATTTTATTGTCAACTTGTTTGCACCATGGTACCAAGATATGTGGTCAATTTTTTTTTTTTTTTTTTTTTTTTTTTGCGGTGCTGGGGATTGAACCCAGGGCCTTGTGCTTGCAAGGCAAGCACTTTACCAACTGAGCTGTATCCCCAGCCCTTGTGGTCAAATATTATTGTGGATGCTTCTATGAAAATCTTTTGGATGAGACTAACATTTAAATTAGTGGGCTTTGAGTAAAGCAGATTGCTCTCCATATTGTGGATGGGCCTTATCCAATCAGTTTAAGGCCTAAATAGACCAAAAGAATGACCTCCTTCAAGAAATAGGGAATTCTGCCAGCAGATGAATTGCACTGCACCATCAGCTCTTCCCTGGGTCCCTAACTTGATAACCTTCAGACCTGAGCTGTAGCATGAACTCTCTTGGACTCCAACTTCAGGCCCTACAGAGTTTGGACTTGGCATGTTTCATAATTGACCAATTCCTTGCACCTATTGATTCTGTTTCTCTGGAGAACTCTGGCTAATTCAGAGACTTAGTTATGGCAGCTCTACTAATTTCTAGTACCTTCATGCTTGGGGATGCATCCAGGTAGAAGGAACTGGCTGGAGCAGGTAGACCCTTCAGAGTTTGTACCCCTCAGTGGGGCTACTCTATCACTCTCGTTTGCCTTTGGTTATCTGTGCTATTAGCAAAACTTGGGTAGACTTAAGCCATAGACAATTCCAAGCATGTTGAAAATTCAAAGAGGCATTTGCTATATTTGTTAGGGAACGTTTGAATGTTATTTAAAGAAAGTGGAGCATGAAAATGACTTGCCAAATAAGATTCCCTGGACCCCACATCAGTGAATAGACAGAGAACAGAGGGCATAGTATTAAAACAACATTTTTCTTCAATAATGAACTTTATTTGAAATGCAGGGTCAGCCCCCAAGCACTCTAGTTTATCATAGTATTTCAATCCCAACAAAGTTTCTGCCAATTAGCATTCCTGATTTTGTGCAATATAACGCTTAGCTTTATGGTTTGGACCATGCATGTTGCATAAAGTGCTTCTCCTGAGAATTCAGGTTGAGCAGGGACCCTGGCCAGACAAATCAAGCAGGGAAGAGATGGTTTTAGCATAAAGCATATTTTCAGTGGAGAAAATATGTGATCCACATGTGATGAGGATCATTTGTGAGAAACAGAGGGGTGTGACCTGATGATCCAAGAATCATTTCCAAACAGGTGACCATGAACTTCAGAGCAGTGACAGTTATGATTGCACTTGTGTCTACCAGGAGGCTAAGAGGTGAGCTGAATCTCAGCGAACAGAACAGTATATAAAGGACCAGTCTTGGCTACCAGTCTTTTGGTGTTGGAAGAAAATGTTGGACTAATTGGTGAGTTTTAGATACTGACAGATACTTTCAGACATTTTCATTGTAATGAAAATATAACTCCTCTTGGAACACCTGCAGTGGCCTCTCTGACTTCTAGGAGCCTTTCTGGCTCTTTCTGTGCTCCACCACAGTCCTGTTCTTCCCCCGTCTCAGCTCTTCTCTTGTGTCAAAAGGCAGATGGTCCCCGACTTACAATGGTCTGATTTATGATTTTTCTTAATTGACTTTATAATGGTGTGAAAGCAATTTACATTCAGTAGAAATCATACTTTGAGTTTTGATTTTAGATCTTTTCCCTGGTCAGTGCTCCCCAGTGCAACCCTTTCTCAGGGTGCTGGGCAGGAGCAGCAAGCCAGAGTTCCCAACCAAGAGGTCGTGAGGGGAACCCCGACATTCTATAGGGTGCTGGTTGCTGGGCTAGAGGGGTGTTCTGTAGGCTGTTCTATAGGTTAGGGTATCCTGTAGGTTAAGCACATTAAAGATATTTTGACAAATGGTATTTTTGACTTCCTAAGGGTCTGTCAGGATGTAACCCCATGGTAAGAAGAGGAATGTCTCTCTGTCAATGCCTCCTAGACCATCCTGAATGTGTGGTAGGAATGTGACTGTGCATGGTTCCATCTCTAGTCTAGGGCAAGTTGTTCCCTTTTCTTCTCCATAAAGGTTTGAGATTCTCTAAACCCCCATGTATCTGACTCAATTCCAGAGCAGGGGCACTATGGGTTTAACTATTCTGAACCTGCTTTGAGGTAGAAACTCTTTGACTGCATTTATTCCTTATTATATATTCTACTCTTCTTCTTCCAAAGAATGGATTTCCTTTCTTTAATCTCAGTTTCTCTTGTCTATATCAAATACCTGCAATGAAATCTTTCCAGTTCTGATGGAAATGGAGGGTGGTTGCCCCATCAGAACTTGTATCCATCACTGGTTTGTCACAGCTGCCTTGCATAAGACCCTAGATCTAGGCTTTGGCTGTGCATTGTAAAATGGGAATTTTGCCTTTTTCAGCCTTCTTTTTGCCTATTTTTAAGTGCATATCCTTTAATAACTGATGCTTAGTCTTGCTCTATGTTTTAATACTGGGCCCTCATCTGGCCCTGAGGGACCTCCTGGACTCCATACCTGGGCTTTCCACATCTGTTTGTACTTCTTCAAAGTTTCCAGGTGCTGGGAATTGGCTGTGGGTAGAGTTTCATAAGTCTAGGGATGAATAGTAATATCTCAGAGACATGCTCAGAGGCCTAGATTTTCTACATTTGGGGACTTAAGTTTTTTTTCTGCAAGATGCAAATCAAAGACTAGCTGCAATCTCCAAGAAAAATCCCAATTATATTCATGCCAGGTGGTGGTCCTACTCCTGTGATGTAGTCTTGACACAGGAACAATATGGTCCCCCAGAGATATCCATGCCTAATACGTGGAGCCTGTTGCCTTTCATAGCAAAATGGAGTTTTCAGATGAAAGTAGGCTGCTGACCTTGAGATTGGAAGACCATTCATATCCAATGTAATCATCTGAACCCTTAGAAGCAAAGGACTTTTTTGACTATATTTTGGGGGAACTCAGAGAGATGCAGCAGAAGGGGAAGGTAGGGAGATTCCAGTTGGGAGAGGGACTTGTGTGCCCTTGCTGGTTCTGAGATGTAGGTGCCATGTGCAAGTACTCGGGAGGACTTCAGGAGCTAAGGGTGGCCAGTTGGCAGCCAGCCATGAAACAGGGACTTCACTGCTTCACCTATAAGGAACTGAATTTGTCCAACAATCTGAGTGAGCTCAGACACAGATCCTCCTCTAGATTCCCCAGTAAGGAACGTGGCCTTGTTGGTTGCTCCATTTCACCCTAAAAAGAAGATCCAGTAGAGCCATACTGTGCTCCAGTGTGTGAGATAACTCATCGGTGTTGTTTTAAGTTACTGGAGTTGTGGAAATGTGTTCTGGCAGCAATAGAAAATGAATTTGAACCTTCATGGAGGTCACCTGGGTGGTCAGTGGGAAGATCTACTATTCCCTCTTGTCCAAGGTCCTCGGGCTGCAGAGTTTCCTTGCTCCTCATTGCTGCCAGCACTGTTAATGATGGAAACCCCATGAGCCAAGAACACAGGGATTTTCATCTCTGTCTTACAACAGCTTTCTTCCTGGGCAGGAGCTACCTTTCAGCACTAAGTATTTGGAGTTGCATAGCTTTCCTTGGGAGCCAGGATGTGGTCATTTTATCACCTGCCAGGGAGCTTGCTAGCCCAGCCAGACTCCAAGAGAGCCATCATCGAATTCTAACACTCATTTCCTACTTCCACCACCTCCAGTTGCAAAGTGGAGAGAGACTTAGTCGATGGCAAATGCAAAGCATTGACTCAAGGAGTGCAGAGAAAGACTGGCACGCAGGGGAGGACTGCCTGTGAAGTCTGCCTCCTGTTCAGCGAAGGGAAATCTTCCACACGAACAGGGCTGGAATAGGCTCTGGGGGCTTTGTCCTGGATTCCTTATGATTGATTGGCTTTCTTGGGTAGAATCCAGTGCTAATGAGGCCATGGCCAGGGATTGTCTCTGTAGGCAGGCCCATTACCTCCGGCCTGTGTTATGGAGATAGACTCTCTTTAATTCAAAGTCCTTTTATTGAGCACCTAATGTTTTTCCAGGATTTGTGCTAGGAGAGAGGTGGACAATGGGAAGCAAAGAGTCAGATCTCTCTCTCAAAAGTTCACGGAATGGAGAGGAGATGGACCTGCAAAAGGCTATCATCAAAACAAAGTAGGGGCACTGATGGTATGTGAGGATGTGAAACCCTTTAATGGGTGTCCAGAGGTGGATGTTAATTTCTCCTGCATATGCCACAAGAGGTGTCCTGTCACAAGAGAGATGACTGTTGAGCCAGACCCTGATGGAGAGACAAGGATGCATGACAGTTGACAACATACATGCTTTACACTTTGTAATCTCACCTCAGTGAAATTGTGGAGGGCAGAGCCTGATGAAGGTGTCAGTGGAGGAAACCACAGGACTAGGTATGAGAGGCATGACCATGTAAGCGGTCATATTTTCAGCAGCTGGGTATTCTCATTGATATTAGGATATTGTTGCTTCTAGTGCCGCTCAGTGGACAGGGAATACATCCTGGTATATACAGTTGGTCCTCCCTATCCATGGATTCCACATCTGCAGACCTAACCAAACATGGATCTAAAAATAGAGAAAAAGTTGCATTTGGAAAGAACACGTACAGAGCTTTATCTTCTCATTATTGCCTCAACAATACAGTCTACCAACTGTTTACAAAGCAGTCACACTGTGTGAGGCATTATAAATAATCTAGATGGGACAAAGCATGGGGGAACCTATAGGTTTTGTGCAAGTACTGTACATTCTCCGTAAGGGACTGAGCATCTGATGATTTTGAAATTGGGGGTGGAGATGGGAGGTCCTGGATTCAATCCCCTGCAGATAATGAGGGATGACATTACCTGCCCTTACTTCACTGATTTCTATACCACATCTCTATTTATCTCTTTATGTATTCAAACCTCTGATTTCATATCAATATCTTCCATTCCAATCAATCCCTCAGGGCTCAATCTGGTTTTTTCTCTTTCCATATTTGTAACTCCAGTCTCCAGCAGGGGAATGTAACCCCATGTGAACAGTATTCCCAGAGAATTGGGTCCATTGGGGGAGAGAGGACAGATGTGCACGGTGGTTTGGCATCTGCTCCGGAGGGCCTTACGTGTCCTGATGAGACAAAAGACTATCTTTTAGGTGTTGGTGAGTTATTCAAGATTTTTGTGAAAGAGTAATAACAGTCACCCAGAAGAGTAAAGCTAATGGATGTTTAAATAGAACTAAATAAGATTTTTATGTAGAAAGGGAAGTACTGGGGACATTTTTGCAGACTTGGAAAAAATCCTCTTGGACTACGTTCAACTTGAAAGATTGCCTCACTCAGTGTTGGCTTCTGTCCTGCTGAGATGCCCCACTGTGATAAGCTCAGCATATTCCTTCACTCTCTGGTCTGTCTTCTACTTGGAATCTGAAAGTCACGGTGAATATGCTCTATAGGACATGCTGTGTCCATGTCAGTAGCCAAGGACCCATTTGATTTACCCAGGAGCAAGATTTCTACTTAAGCATTTATAAGTAGATAACAAGAGAACCCTGGAATCCTATCTCAATAATTAGGTATAAGTCAGGATGCATTTTGTAGCACATAATTGAAAACCCAACATGATTAGCTTGAACAACATGGCATTTTAATGACTCGTGCAAATGAAGTCCAGAGGAAAGCTAGCCAGGAGTGGCCTGATTCAGTGACTCTGGATCTGTAAGCCCGTGATCAATTCAGCTCAGTTTTAGTCAGGTTTACAGTGAGCTGATCATACGGTTCTGAATTTCATCTCAATGCTTAGCCTTATGTAGAGGAGAAAGAAAAGTCACTTGGAGGATCTCGTTAGGAGGAAGAAGAAAAAATTCTAGAAGTTTCTAAGAATTGTCTCCTTGTAATTTAAAAAAAAAATTAAGAATCCTATTTTTGAAAACATTTTGGGTGGTGCAGTGGTGCACACCCGTAATCCCAGCAGTTTGGGAGGCTGAGGCAGGAGGATTGCAAATTTGAGACCAACTTCAGCAACTTAGCAGGACCCTGTCTCAAAACAAAAAATTAAAAAGGCTAGGGATATGGTTCAGTGGTACAATGCCCCCCGGCTCAATCCTCAGTACCAAATCAAAACAAAACAAAAAAATTTTAAATTAGAAAAAAGCTTCAAGAACTGTACAAGAAATTATATGAATTATTTGAGAGTGATTTGCCAACATGAAATCCCACACATGAGAAAAATGTAGTGTATATTTCTCATGAACAAAGACATTCTCTTACAAAGCCAAAATCGAATCCGGAGATTCCACTTAAGTTTTGCCGCTTGTCCAAAAATGTCCTTCACAGGATCCCTGACTTTCATGTCCTTGACATTTTGAAAGATTATAGCCCAGTTATTTTATCAAATGTCCTTCAGTTCGGCTTTATCTGAGCTTTCCTCATCATTGGATTTGGGTTTTGTATCATTAGCCAGAATATCACAGAGTGGTACTGTGTTTGTCTTATCATCTGGCACACGATTTCGATTTCTTTCATCAATGGAGATGTTGATTTTGATTATTTGACTGAAGTGGTATCTGCCAGATGTCTCCACTACAAAGTCACTTTGCTTCTGCCTTTGTAATTAATGAGCACAGTGGTCCCTCTCAATTCATGGGGGATGGGTTCCAGGATCCCTCACAGATACCAAATTCTGCAGATGCTCAAGTCCCTTATATGTATGGGGCAGTATTTTCATAAATTCTACACACATCCTTTTCTACATTTGAAATTATCTTTGATGACTTAACATATCTAATTCAATGTAAGTGCAATGTATACAGTTGTCCTAGGCAATTGTTTAGGGAATGATAATGAAAAAAACTATACATGTATGGTACAGAGGCAATTCTTTTTCTTTTTTTCTTTTTTTGAGACAGGGATCTTGCTATGTTGTCCAGGCTGACCTCAAACTCCAGGCCCAAGTGATCCTTCTGCCTCAAGCTCCTGAGTAGCTGGGACTATAGGCTTGTACCACCCTGCCTGACTTTGATGATTTTTGATCCAAGGTTGGGTGAATGTGTGGATGCTGACTCTGTTTTGTAGGGAAGTACTCTGAGATGCTGTTAATATATACTTCCTCATTAAAATTTTAATAGATTTGTTTATCTCTATGTTGATATCAGCATGGACATGTGAATTCCTATTTCATTAAATGGGTTATTATCTTTCATTTATTTTGATGTTCAAATGATCCCTGATTCTGCTAATGGGAACTCCTTCAAGTTAACTTCTGCATCCTTTTGAAATGTCCCCTAATTATTTGGGCATGACCATATTTAAGATTTTTCCACATTCATTTAGTCCTTTTTCTACTCAAATTATAGGACCATCCATTTCTCTAAGAAGTCCTGACTCCACTTAGAGGAGAAAGGTATTTAGGAGCCAAAACTTAGATTCTAAGTATTCTCAGGGTTACTGGGGTGTCCTTGCTGCTGGAGTTTCTCAGGGGACAGGTCTTGAGAATGCATCCTGCCAAACAGACCTGCCTTTACATTTATGTTTATTTCCATCTGATCTATTTGTGTATTGAAATCTCTGAGTTCACACCAACATCCTCAATATGACGCCAGAGGGTTCAGATTAGTTTCTCCTTTCCACTTTTGTAATCTCTTGTTCTAGTGAGAAACTTGGCTCCCAGGTTCACGTCAAATTTGTTTACTCGATTGATCTCCCATATGCAATCAATTTCCCATCGCTGAGCCCCCATGAACACCTTCCTCATTTCAGCTGGGCTCCAACACCCCGTATTTCATGGACGCCTTCCTGTTTTATCAACGTACATAGTCGTGTCTGAACCAGTTACCAGAAAGGAGAATGCAAGAACCTTTATTAATGTCAACCAATCCAGGCTGCCTCCGTGTCTGGGGTGGGGTTGTCTTTCACTGGCTCACATGGTCTGTGGGTGAGAGAGGTGCACAAGATTCCCTTTGGAAGGAGGATGGGAGGGTAAGTGCCGAGTCAGCAACAACAAGGTCATACCAACACATTCCTATAAGTGGAAAAAACCATCAGCGGCTCTCAGCCCGACAGCCACGTGAAAGGTGGGTGTCTTGCATCATCTTTCTAATGATGGGAAGCACAACTCCTTGGCACCGTAGCCAAGGGACAATGTTGTCTGACTGCCGAGAAAAGAGCCGAGAATGTAAACAGCCACTCTGAACAGCAAACCATTCAAACGAGGATTTTGGAGTGCAGCCCAGGGCTTAAGTCATGGCAGAATAAATATATTCTGAAATCACAGCCGCGCTCTTCCCTAACTAAATCCCCCTCCCTCTTCCCTTCTCTATATAATTATTTTCACTAAAGGGCATGTGAGTGCAACATGTTAAAGACACTGAAATAATTTCTCTGTGGAAATGTTGCACAAATGTTCACTCTCACTGAAGTGTTAATGAATGCAATTCCTCCACACCTGAGCCACCTGGTGTGGAAAATACCCAACACTTAGGAATTTTTTTGCCATTCTGAAAATGGGGCTGTCATTGTTGGGATTCACATTTCTTTATTCATGACCAAAATCAAATATTCTTTCATTATGGTTAAAAAGTCATTTTCAATTTTTCTGTGCAAGACTATTTATGTCTTCTGTTGATTTTTTTTTTTCTCATGGAATAGATGGTCTTTTTTTTTTACTTATTTGTAAGAGCTCTTCGTATATTGAGAAAATCAGGATACGATTTGTGATACAAATTGCAAATATTTTTCTCACTTGGTATTTTATTTCTGTGGTTCATTGTTTTTTCCCCTGAGATAATATGCTTTTTAAAAATATGTTAAAAAATGTATTCATCTTTTTTTTATTTTGAATGCATTGATTTTGTGTCTTCTTGCTTAGGTTTTGATCTGAGAGTCAAAAATGGTATACAAAAGTATTTCTGGTGATCCCTGTCCCTCCCCTTCCATAACCCAGCCTGAGCAGCCTGATGTCCACCTCCAGATCTCGACTTCCTCTGTCAGGGTTGAGGACTTATGAGTCTCTTTTGTCATAAACTGAGAGTTCCTCATATGCCAGGTACTGTCCTGGGCACTGGGGACACAAAGATTCAGAGGTGAAGAAGACCTCACCCTCCAGAGCACAGAGTCCAGTCATGTGAATGGATGAGTTAAATAACATGTCTATGCAGGGCAGAGTGGGGCCAACCCGCTTCCAAAACACCAGTCTAGAAGGTTCTATAATGGTGATGACCTTTGATTTGAGTCTTGAAAGTGGAGCAGGTCCTTACCAGTAAATCAACAGGGGAGTGGAGAAGGGTGTTCCAGGCAGTGGCACTTTGTGGGGACCAACTGTGGCTGCTGTAGAGGTAGGACTGTGAGGTAAAGGGGTTTCCAAACATAGGGTGCTGAATTTGGGCTTTGCTCTTAGGGCTACCAAGGGGTTTTGGCATGGGGAGAGGTAATTAGATTAGTCTTATGATGCTTCCCTTGATAGCAGGGTGATCCCTGGAGACCAGATGGGAAGCCACAGTTCATGGGACTCTTGGAAAGGACCAGAGCCAAGTGGGAAGTAGTAGAGGGGATAGAGGGGCATGGGGAGGGAAGACCTGCCAAGGTTGGGTCTTGTACAAAGGAGGTGGTGTGCGTGCAGGGGACAAGGAAGCTGGGGGAGTGGGGACTGAGGCGGAGGGCAGATCTACCAGCACTCTGAGTGTCTTTTGGTGTGGATGATGCTATTGACCACTGGGGAAGACCTGCAGGGAGAGGCACCTCTGGGGGGCTGGGTCATTAAGTTTTGAGCTTATTGTGTTTGAGGCATTGGTGGGAGGTCCAGGCAGACAAGGGCCACAGGCAGGTGGGTATAAATGATTGGAGAGATTCTATCCAGGAGACATCAGTCATGGGTCATGGTGAGGGGTGCTTTAATTTGGATCTTGAATGTTCCCCAAAGGCACATGTGTTAAAGGCTGAGTAACCAGGGTGGCACTATCGGGAGGCAGTGGAAACCTTAGGAGGAAGGGCCTAGTGGGAGCTCTTGGGTCATTAGGGGTGTGCTCTTGAAGGGGATTGTAGGACCCTGGCTCCTTCCCTGGACGTGGGAGGAGTGATTTTGCTCTGCCATGTGTTTCCACCACGATGTGCTGCCATGCCACAAGCACAAAGCAACAGGACCAATTGATCATGGACTGGGCCTTCTGAAACTGTGAGCTTGTAAGGTCTTTATAAGCTGATCATCAGGCATTTTGTCATAGTGATGGAAGTCTGACAATACAGAGGGCATGACCAAGTTATAGTACAACATCTTACATCTATGATTGTGTATTTTAATGTGACACTTATGTAGCACTTTCTATGGATCAAGAACTTGACATATATTTGGTCATTTAATACAAATACAACTCAGCAGTAGGTACTATTATTCCCATTTTTCAGATGAGAGAACTGAGGCTTAGCATGGTTCAGAATCCTGTGCAAGGTCTCATGGGTCATTGTGGCAGAGACAGGGCTTGAACCCCATCTGGCTGACCCCAGCATCCAGGCTGTCATTCAACACTGTGCTGTTCCTTTATACAGGGCTCTGGTTGCCAGGAAGTTTATAAGAGGGAGAATCAGAATCCGTGACACTGAGTTTGTCCTGGGATCCCAGTGGTGTTCCTACAAGGACTCTACAATCTGCCCTTACAGGTGAAGCTGAGGTATCTGTGTCTTGAGGAAGAACCTCTGGCTTTATGGGCAAAGGCACCCTGGTCCCTGTGCCTCTTCCTTCTGCACGGATGGGGAACATTGAATTGTAATGGGTGACTTGCAGGGAGAGCCACTGGACTCACCTGCACTGCTTGTCCACTGCAGTTAATTTCTCTACCTTTTCTATCCCTCCCAGTGACTTTTAGTTTTTAGGCTTTACTGAAGTCCAGATGGTGCTATAAGCTGACTATTCTCATAAAAATTAAAAACACATAGGCGCATTTGAAAGCAGTACATTTCTGTGGACCATAGGATAACTGAAACGCAGCTCAGAGGATGTGCTAACAACACAGGTCCCTGGGTTTAGGTGCTGAAGCAGGCACAGTGGACGGGACTTTGCATCCTGCAAAGTTAGGACCCTAAACACATTCCACATGTGGTCAGAGACCTGTCCAGGCTTCCTGCATGAAACTAGGCACTGAAATACAGCTTGCCCTGCAGAGAGAGAGAGAGAGAGAGAGAGAGAGAGAGAGAGAGAGAGAGAGAGAGAAGGGGGAAAAAGTTACTACAGGATGTTATATTTGAGGGCTCCTGGCTTGTACTAATACCCAAGGAGGCTAGAGAAAGAGGCCTAGCCTCATAACAGGACTAGGATCAAGCCATTGCAACTTCAATGACTGAATCTGAGGGAGCTCATTCACTTGAAAATGGAAGTCTTGCTACACCAAATAAGATTTACTTTAAGTTTGGGAGGTCTGAGAGAGGGGCAGGCAGAGGTGACCACCAAAATCTGAAATGCTAGGGAAGGAGAGGGTAGAGAGAGAGAGAGAGAGAGAAGAGAGAGGAGAGAGGAGGTGGGGGGTAGAGAGAGAGAGAGAGAGAAAGAGAAAGAGAAAGAGAGAGAGAGAGATCCACTAAAAATGAGTGTACTTGCTAAAATCCCCCAAAATATTGAAAAGGAATACTGAGGAAATCTACCAACATAATAACCATTGAGAGATTAGTTCTAGGCTAAACGATAATAAGAGGGCTAGTTGACTAGTTACAAATTGTACTTGTCTTATTGTACACACAGCTATGGCATTTTTTTTCTAGCCTTCCTTACAGATAGGTTGATTATATGGTTGAATTCTAGTCAATAAAATGTGAGTAAAAATTGTGTGTTCCATTGGCATGCTTGGCCCCCAAACGTCTCCCACATGCACTTCCCCAGGCCCTTTCTCCATTTATAAACTGGCATCCCACTGTAACCTGGAGGCACATGTGGAAAAGGGCAGAGATGCCATCAATCCCGGCCCCTCATGACCCTTTGGAGGAGAGGTGTACACCTGCTCAGGACTAATATGTGACCAAAGTAGCTGCTATTGTCTTGAGTCATTTAAACTTTGGATCATCAATGACATCAAGAAAATAAAACTTATTGTAAGGAAGAATAAAAAATTACAAAACAGATACAAGTAAAATATGAACAGGTGAATGAATATGGAAAGAAACAATAGATATCCTAGAAGTCAAAACAATAATAAATTGAACTTAAAACCTCAATAGGTGGAATAAACTTTAGACAAGTTGAAAAGGAAATAAATAAACTGGAAATATCATCAGAATGTACTACAGAGAGAAAAAGAAACAAAAAACATAAAGGAAAAGTTCACAGGCACAGAGGAGAGTTAAAGGGACTCCAGTGATCCTATCACAGAAGTTCCAAATGGACTTAATGGTGGGAAGTCATATTTGAAGATTTATTAGTGAGGATTTTTCAGAGTTGAAGGTAGCTATTGGTTTTCAGGTTAAAAATGTACATTCAATGGATAAAAGTAAATCCACACTTAGATTCATTGTAATAAAACATTAGCTATCAAGAATAAGGATAAAATATGGACTGGGTTTGTAGCTCAGTGGTTTAGTGCTTGCCTATTATGAGTGAGGCACTGGATTTGATTCTCGGCACCCCATATAAATAAGTAAAATAAAGGTCCATTGACAACTAAAAATAGTGAAGAAAGAATAAGATAAAATATTAAAAATGACTAGAAAAAAATAAATCGCAAGCCCGCAAAAACCAAATAATTAGAAGGGCATCAGACATTTTAACGAGAAGTATCAGGAGATACTGGAGGAATATCTTCAACGTGCTGATGGAACAAATGGGCAGCCTAGAATTTTATACCCTGCTAAACTATTTTTTGAGTGAAGTCAAAATAAATATATTTTCAAATAGCAATCAAGGAAGTTCCCCATCCACAGATTCTTACAGAAAGAACTGATAAAGACATATTTCGAGGAGAGGAAAAGTAAACTAAGAGGGGTATTTCAGGAGCTGAGAGCAATACTTACTAAAGTAGTCAATGAGGAAAAAACGTAGTTTTTGTGTGTATGTTTAAAAAGGAAATGAAACTCACAAGTCTGGACAATATTCACAAGGAAGAGAATGTTCAGTGAGCAGCTGAAGCAAGCTGCGTCTGTCTTGCTTGAAAGGAGAGCAAAGACACTGATAAATTTAACTTCCTTATAATATTTATTATTAGCTATGATTCTTCAAGATTGAAAAATAAGAGTTAAATCAGAGCACAATATATCCTTCCAGTGTGAAAGAATTAAGGAAGGGAGAAAACATTATTAAAATTTGAGAAACCAAGAAGAGGAGAAAAGAAGCAATAAGGAAACATGATAAGCCAAAACTCTAGAATAAGATGGGAGAAGTCTGTCCAAATAGATCAGTAATTGCAATGGTTTAAACAGCTGAGGCTCCTTAAAAAGACAGACACCCGATTTGATTTTTAAAATAAAATTCAGCTTTGTGTTATTTATAAAAGACATACTTAAGAAGAAATGGTGCTGAACAGTCCAAAATTAAACAGGAAAAGCTGTATCAGACACTAATGAAATAAAACTAGTAGAGCAAACTGAATAGTGACGAGTTTTAGGCCAAAGATCATTCTTGGGGATAAAGAGGAACTTTCTCAAAAAGACAAGGACAATTCTGTAAGAAGTAACAATCTTCAGTTTGTGTGTTCTTAATATAGTCTTAATATTTATGAAGGAAAATAATGGAATTACCAGGAAAATTTATAAGGAAATTGAAAGATTAAGCCAGCAAAAACATGTCTATAAAGGATTTCAACAGCACAATTAAAAAGTTGGTATAATTAGATAGAAAACTCTGTACCTAGTAGAGAGATTATGCATTATTTCAAGCACTCTTTGAACATTTATAAAAATTGACTCTATTAATAACACCTTCATATCCTGTGACTATATTGCAATTAAATTAGAAATGCACAATTAAAAATGATTAGACTGCAAGAGATAAACCCATGTATTTGTAAACTATAAAGCCAATTCCTAAAATAGCTTTTAGGTTAAAAAGGAACAGAAATCATAATAAAAATTACCAAGGGAACGCTTCTGGCTTTCCACATATACCAATTAGCTTGTTACCTTGTTAAAGTAGTAGCTTGTTTCATTATTTTGATTTATACACAAATGATTCTCTTTTATTCCCTTTCCCCTATCTACTCTCTCTCTAATTTCCAAGGTTTTGCTTTTGTTTTTCTGGGAAAACATTTTCCAGATATCCTCTATACTTTTAGAGTTGTGGATTTTTACTTTGGTTCTTTATCCTCAATACCTTCTATTTTCACATGGAAGACTTATCATCTCAATGATTTTTGACTTTCAGGGATTTGTGTTTTTAAGTTTTTAATCTCATTGATATCAGCCTTCCCTCTTAAATGTCTATTTTATCTTGTTATTTCAAGCTCTGGCTTTTAAAATAATAATTATATTTTTAAAGCTTAATCCTTTCAGACATTATTTCCTCTCTTTCAAGAATCATCTCTGAGCTTCTTAACTTGCATCTATTATTTTACCCAAGTATTTTCTTTCTGTTAGCACTTTATTTCTTTTTTCTTTTCTTTTTTTCTTTTTCTTTTTCTTTTTTCTTTTTTTTTGATATTAGAAACTGAACCCAGAGATGCTTATCCACTAAGCCACATCCCCAGCCCTTTTTAAAATATTTTACTTAGAGATGGGGTCTTTCAGAGTTGCATAGGGCCTCGCTAAGTTGCTGAGACTGGCTTTGAACTTGAAATCCCCCTTGCTTCAGCCTCCTAAGCCACTGGGATTACAGGCATGCGACACCATGCCCAGCTAGCCCCTTATTTCTTAATTTCTGGATAAGAGCCACCCCTGGAAGTTCTGCCTTAAGGTGGGACCCTGGAGGGAACTCGTACCCTACTTCAACCCTGCTGACCTTCTTTTCCCCTTCAACCACTGGGCCGTCCTTCTGGCTCCTTCATGGAATTCAGCACCAGAGTTGGGCTTCTACTCTGGCAGACTCCAGAAACTCTTGGGTTAACTACTCTCAGGGCTCTGATTTTCTTTGTGCAGATGAAGTGCAGTCATGCATTGTTTAATGATGGGGATGTGTTCCGAGAAATGCATCATTAGGCAAGTTCATCTTAGTGCAAAAAATCATAGAGTGTACTTGTGCAAACCTATATGGTCTAGCCTTCTACATACCTAGGCTAAATGGGACGGCCTTGCTCCTAGTTACAAACCTGTACAGCATGCTAATGTACCTAACACTGTGGACAATTGTAACAGAATAGTACATGTGTGTCTAATCTTGTTGAAAGAAAAGGCACAGTTAAAGGTGTTAGGCGATAGGAACTTCTCTGCTCCAGCATAATCTTATGGTACCACTATTGTATACATGGTTTATGATCGACTGAAACATTGTAGTGCAGCCCATGACTTACTCAATTTACTGGTATCATTTTTCTGTATCCCTAGCAGGTCTCTGATACTATGTATAACCATTGTGCTTGCGCCATCTACACCAATAGCATGCCCTGAGGCTGGAGAGAGTGGAAGGAGAGCAGGAGGTCCCAGCTGCCCCAGGAAGGAGCAGAATGGCTTTGTAGTCCTGTAAGTATCGTGGCCTCTTTCCTAGGCTGGGCTTCTGCACCACTGGCCCTTATTCTTCATTTCTGAATTGACCAGAATGGGAATATGGAAGGTTTTTCCTTGGTACATGATGCTCCTTAGCTTCCTCCTGTGTTATGGAGTTCACGAAGAGCTTGGCAAGGGCAAAGTTATTTCTGCATTTGGGGTTGAGCATCAGGATCACTGCAACCCTACTGGGCAGAAAGGCTTTTCTCCATGTAGACCCAAAAGGGGCAGCTGGGCACATGTGGGTGTCAGGACTGATGGGACAGGGAGGCCACACACATCTCTCCACTGGGGCTTGGGAGAATTGTAAGAGGTTAGACTCTGTACAAGAAAATGCAGCCAACATCTGGAACCTTGTCTATAATGACAACATCTTTGTCATTACCAGTGACCGAGTTCATTCCATTTCCTCCCACTGTAACTTCCCTTTGCTGTCCTGGAGTCTGACACTCAAAGATTAGGGAACAGTTCTCTCTTGGATGCTCGGGGTTCTGTGAAAGAAAAATGAAGCGATAAAGGCTAAGGTTTTCTGCAGTGGAGTTGGGAGACTGCAGGAAGAATTTTCTCACACTTTCTCAAGGTCAAACCAGAAGATTGCAATAAACTTTGATGACCCATTGACGACAGGAGCCCAACAGTCTTCAACATCTCTCATCTGTGAGTGCCCTAATTAGCTGTCCAAGTAGAATGTGTTTGCAGTTTAGGATTTCTTCCCAGCCAATGACTTGTCTCCCAAAACAACTGTGGAAACCCCCTATTAAAAAACCCTCTTCTGCACTTGCCTTAAGGGATGCTGTTCAGCTGCCTTGATTCATTGTACCCAAATGACACTTCTTTGTTTCCCAAATAAGTGCTATTTCCTTGTAACTCTGTGTCAGTTTTTAAAAATATTATCAGTTCTAAAGAAAGACCCTAACTTTGGGATTTTATGAAAGATTTTAGTAGTCATTGTGGAAGGCCTTCATTTTATAACTTGCTTTTTCCCATTTTTTCAAGGAAGTTTTAGATTTGTTATCCCTCTGATTATCAAGTAAAGAATTGGAAATGGAAAAAGTCCATTCCTACCTCTGTCATCTTTAAGCTATCCAGCTGAGCTGGCATTTCCAGTTTTGACTTGGTTCCTGGCAAGCTTCCTGTTTTGCTTAACATATATGTTCTCTTCTGTCTGTCAGTGAGCACTCTCTCGGCTTGTGCATTTGGTCCCTGGTGATCTCTTAAGTGTTTATTCATTCTACATAGCCTGAGGCAGAATTAATCATCCCTGGTTATCTGAAAGTTAAGATTGGCTCATTTATTCATTGAACAAGTGTCTATTATGTTTCCACTATGAGCCATATCTGAATGCCATTAGGAAGTGGGTGAATTGCCTCGCTATGAACCATTCTTTCAGAGGCAAATGTACTAGCCTAATGGAAAAGTTCTCTCTATACTTATGTAAAGGACAGTAAATTTATTCTGCCCCTTTTGTGGGGCATCTGGATCCAAACAGATTACTTCATTGGGTAGCTGTCCTCACCAGCAAAATGCCTTCAGGGATATTTTCTCTAATATGCAGAAGTTAGTCCAAAATAAGGGGGGTGGGGAGGGAGAGAGAGAGAAAGAGAAAGAAGAGAGAGAGAGAGAGAGAAAGGAACAAGGGGTGGGGGAGTCCTTCAAAATAGAAGAAAAATGAGTGGACTAGTTGAAGGGGATTGAGGGGGAGGGAGAAGGGATGGGAGAAGGGAAGAGCACTGGAAGGAGCCTGACCTCACTTTCCTACATGCATACTGTGTATATCACAGTGAATCTCACCATCACGTGCATCCACAAGACACTAATAACAAAACCAAAAGGATCAGCAGAGTACCGGGAAGGAAGAAGGGGAGGGGGGAGAGGAGGGAAAGGGGCAATACTGGGGACTGAATTAGAGCAAGTTATGCTTCTTGCCTTTGTAATTTCGTCAAAGTGAATCCTAATGTCATGTATAACAAAAAAGAACCAATAAAAAAATGCCTCCAGTGGGCACTGAGCACCTATTTGTCAAATAAATGTGTATTTCTCACTAAAAAGGCTTTTTAAAAGATTCTGCTTTCTAAAAGTTGTATCCAGCACTTTCTACAGCTCTCCTCTGGGATTGTGGATGAGTGACATTTAAAACCGAGACACCAAGTTGAAGACTTGGGTTTTAGACCAGCCATCTTGTACGCCATTAAGGAAGCAACAGCACGGGTGTTGGGGTGTGCGTGGAAGTCTGCGATCACCTGACAGTTTTGCTTACTGCCCTTGGGATGCCAGGAATCGGAGTAGACTTCCTCCAGGTCGAGGGGAATGCTGGCTTCGGGGTTTTCATATGCTGCTGCTGCCAGGTCAGTTCCATCCTCTAAGAACAAGGCATCAAGAGCTGCCTCAGGAAGTCTCCTCTTGGAAAATTCATTTGCATCTTTTTTCTGCAGGTCCCTTAATTTTTTCTCTCTTCCAGATTCTCCTGTCTGCACTTTATGCTATAAATTGGGTCTCTATGAGTGATTGAGTCCTACTATTCAGAAACAATGCTGGTTAATGGTTAACAAGCAGCCTGGGGCTGGGGAAGGTGCTGATTTGCTGTTTGTCCATTTCCATGGTGTGAATCCTTCCAGCCATGGCTGATTTCCAGCTGTCAACCCCCAGAGTTAAAGGAGAGATGCACACAACTGACTCCTGTGAGCTGCTGTTGGGTGCTTGCTCACACCACTAAGACTTTACATTTGACAGGATACAAAATCAATGTACAAAAATCAGTAGCTTTCTATACACCAACAATAAATCTGCTGAGAAAGAAATCGAGAAAACAATCCGATTCACACTAGCCTAAAAACACCACCACCCAGGAATAAATCCAAAAAGGAGGTGAAAATTGCAGAATTCTGCAATGAATAAAGAAATTGAAGAAGACATTAGAAGATAAAAAGATCTCCCATGTTCATGGATAGAAGGAATTGATATTGTTTAAATGACCATATTACAAAAAGCAATATACAGATACAATTCAGTCCCATCAAAATGCCAGTGACAGGCTGGGGATATGGCTCAGTTGGTCAAGTGCTTGCCTTGCAAGCACAAGGCCCTGGGTTCAATCCCTAGCACCACAACAAAACAAAACAAAAAAACCCCAATGACATTCTTCACAGAACTGAAAAAAAAAAAAAAAAAAAAAACAGTCCTAAAATTTATTTGGAAGAATAAAAGACCCAGAATAGCTAAAATGATTGTAAGCCAGTACTGGCATAAAAACCTACACAGACCAATGGTACAGAACAGAAGACACAGAGACAAACCCAGAGAAATACAGTCATCTGATCCTTGACAAAGGTGCCCAAAATATATACTGGAGAAGACAGCCTTTTAAACAATGGTACAACTGGTTATCCATATGTTGAAGAATGAAACCAGACCTTATCTTTTGCCCTGCACAAAAATCCATTCAAAATGGATCAAGACCTCAGAATTTGACCAGAAACTAGGTCACCCTTGGAAGAAAACATAGGGTCAACACTCCAGCATACAGGCACAGACAACGACTTTCTCGATAGGACTCCTAAAGCTCAGGAAATAATGCCAAGAGTTAATAAATGGGATGTCATCAGATTAAAAAGCTTCTGCACAGCAAAGGAAACATTTAGGAATGTAAGAGGGAGCCTACAGAATGGGTTACACTGTTGGTGGGATTGTAAACTGGTACAACCACTATGGAAATCAGAATGGAAGGTCCTCAAAAGACTAGGCATGGAAACACCATGTGACCCAGCTATACCACTCTGATATTTATCCTAAAGAATTAAAGTCATACTAAAGTAATACTAGACTAAATACAGTAATATGACTGAAGTCAGACTAGAGTAATGCACGCATACCCATGTTTATAACAGCACAATTCACAATAGCCAAATTATGGAACCAGTGTAGGTTTTCCTCAATGGATGAATGGATAGAGAAGATGTGATATGGCTACAGTGGAGTTTTATTCAGTCACAAAGAATGGAATTATATCATTTGCAGGAAAATGAATGGGACTTGAGAGCATATATTAAGTGAACTAAATCAAACTCAGCAGGTCAAGGGTCATATGTTTTTTCTCATATGTGGAAACTAGAGAGGAAAAAGGGGGGAAGGTGGGAAGGGAATACCTGAAAATAGAAGGGAGACCAGTAAAGTGGAGGAAAGGGACCAGGGAGGGGAAGGGGGAATACTGGGGAAGAGTATTGAGGAAATCATATTTGTCTTATCATGTGCATGCATGAATGTATGAATATGTAACAACGAATCCCACTATTATGTATAAATTATATAATGCACCAATGAGAATATGGAAAAAATATTCTCCATTTGAAGAGGCTCCAGGAGATACAGGCATCAAGCTGGAGACTGAGGGTCCCAGTGGAGCCCTTCAGAGTTCCTGATTGGGATCTCTGGAAGCAAGGTCTGAGATGGAGGTTGGGGAGAGAAAGTGGCATTGGGCAGAGAGAGAAACCATACTGGGGCACAATCCTCCAAAAGCTGAGAATTGTCCTCTGTTGGGCTGAGGCAGCTGGGCAATCTCAGTATATGGGTTCTTATGGGAGCCGTGCCACAGAGACCAAGTGAGATTGCCCTGGACCATGCACCCTGCTGCTGGGCAGAGGCCTTCTACAAAGGGAGAAGCAGGCAGCACCTCACAGTGTTGGCCACATCCCTCTACACTGGAGTTGGAGCGGGGAGGGCCTACCACCAGAGTAGCCCTCAACTTCCACTTCCTGTCCACCCAGCACCACCTGTAGCATTGTTCCCTGACCTGGTCCCTCCTGTCCTGGAGCTCAGCATTGCCCATGAGCTCCAACTCTGTGACTCATCCTGCTCACAGATGAAGACACCAGCAGGTTCCTTCCTGAGCCCCACCAAACCCAGACTCTGTTTCCTCCCTGGCTGGACATTTCTGTCTGCATCCGGGCACTATGTGACCAGTGCTTGGGGTTTCTGGTGCTGAGAGCCTGTAGTGAACCTGCCCTTCTGAGCAGACAGGCAGGGGTTCTTGGGCACTAGGCCCTAGTGGCTTTGGGTTGCACCCTGCCCCCCAGGCAGGAAGCAGTCTGCTTTGTACATAGATGGGGTCAACAGAGGCAGCAGGGCCACCTCTCAGCCAGTTTGAGGAAAACCAGAGGATCTGCCCACTGCCTGGCAGAGGGAAGCCACCTTTGGGCTCCTGGTGTTCATTCTCTTCATTTACTTATGAGGATCCTGGGGCACAGAGTCCTGCAGCTGGTTAGTGACAGAGTGGGGAACAGAACCTCTCCCAGAGGCTTTTTATACTTCCTTCTCCTGATGGAATCACACCCCTCCCCTTAAGGCAGTTGGTGTGTTTAGAAAGGGCCTCATTAGCAGATTTTATATTCTCCCTGGTTAGCTGCTCTGAGCACTCAGCCCCATTCTGGCAGGTGGCCTGTCTGTTTGTGGAGGAATTATCCTGCCTGCCAACTGGGTGTTGGATTTACATGCTAGCTGGGCCGCAGGGAAATCATCTGGAATAGCTAAGGTTTTCACTCAGACGCTTCAGCCTCCAGCGCAGACGCAGTGAGGTGGTTGCTTTCTGCGCTAACAGGAAACCACCTCAGGGGCCTCAGTCGCTGTCCTAGGGGAGGCGAGGCAGCCCCTCAAGTCCTTGCTGTTGAGCTGCTGTTCTTCTGGCCCCCGGCTCTTATTTACTACTTCATCTTCTTTTCATGTGCTCTTTTATGAGCAAACATCAAGTCTGAAAGAATGAGGTGATCCTGTTCTATCCTTTTTATGTGATCGTTTTGCATATATTATTTACTGATTCATTTTAAAAACTTCCCAGATTTTCTCCATCTTTGTTGATTTTATCTTCCTCCATGGTGCAATTGTTATTTTTCCAATATATTCTTTTTTTTTTCTTTTCTTTTTGAACCAGGGATTGAACTCAGGGACACTCGGCCACTGAGCCACATCCCCAGCCCTATTTTGTATTTTATTTAGAGACAGGGTCTCACTGAGTTGCTTAGGGCCTCACTAAGTTGCTGAGGTTGGCTTTGAACTTGCGATCCTTCTGCCTCAGCCTCCCAAGTCATTTGGATTACAGGCGTGCACCACCGTGCCCGGCCCAATATATTCTTTTTAATTTTTTTTTTTTTAGGTACCAGGACAGCATCCAGGGCCCCTTTGCCACTGAGTCACATCCCCAGCCCTTTTAAGATTTTTTTATTTTGAGATTGGGCCTTGCTAAATTGCTTAGAGCCTCACTAAGTTGCTGAGGCTGACCTCCAACTTGCTATTCTCCTGCCTCAGCCTCCTGAATTGCTGAGATTACAGGTGTGTTCCACCACACCTGGCTTTCAATATTCTTTATGTTGTTTTTAAAAATTTATTTATATAACTGATCTCTTTTAAAGACAAGCCAGAGGTCTAAATGTGTATGGTAGATGGGGCGGGAGCAGGGGTCAGGTTCCAGCTTTGGAGCCACTTTCTGTTCTCTCAAACTGTGGTGAGGCTCTGGGCTCTGCTCAGCTCTGTGCGGCTGGGCCTTTTGCATGGCGTTCTCCTTCTCTCCTTGGGCAGATGTTCAGATTCAAAAATGGCTAGCAAAGAAGAGCTGGCAGGGCTCCTGCACTTAGTGGTACAAAATAGTTAAATTGGGAGGTGGGTATCAAATAAGTATTATTAAGCGAGGCCCTAAGCAACTCAGTGAGACCCTGTCTCTAAATAAAATATATAAAGGGCTGGGGATGTGGCTCAGTGGTCAGGTGCCTCTGAACTCAATCTCTGATACCAACCCTGCCAAATAAAGAAAAAGAAGTATCCTCAAGCCAATGATGCCCAAGGAACAGGAGGAAATTATTTGGTCGCAGGGGACAGCATCCAAACGGGAAGTTTCTTTCTTCACCCAAAGTCCCAAGAATGTATATTTCCCTTCCTGCTGCAAAAATCACAAGACCGATCAGAGCTGGATGCTCTGAGCAACAAAGCTGAAAGAAGGAATCAGGGAGAAGCCCTTTCCAGCTAATGAGCTGCTGCCACTGGAACACCAGCAGCCAAGGACTTGAGAGAGGGAAGAGCATCGTGCACATCAACACGGTAAAGGTCTCGCTTCAACCAGGGTGGAGAAATGCAGCTGATGGAAGCGCTGGGCTGCAAGATGGAGCTCTGAAACATGGCAGACGAGGAGATGAAGGACCCTGTGTGAGTGGTATTAAAAAATCCCAGTTCAAGAAAGGATGAGACAGAGGGGAAGGAAGGAGCCAAACTCACAGCCATTTACCCAAGTCAGATCCGTTTTCCTAGTGATGAGGAATTAAAAACCACACAACTCTTCTGGGTAGCTTGGTAGGTGAAGAGTTATGCTTAAGTTAACTCTTCAGTCAACAGCATTCTAAATGTCTAGGCTCAATAATTATCAGTGATTTTTTTTTTTTTTTGGTCGGAGCACATGTATGAGTTTGCTACAGTTGCTATAACAAAGAGCCACAGTCTGGGCATATCAAGAGTCAGAAAGTTAGTTTCTCAAGGTTCTAGCAGCTGAAATTCTGAGATGAGTCTCAGGGGGGCTGGTTCTTCCTGAGGCCTCTCCCTTTGGCTTATAGATGGTTGTCTTCTCCCTGTGTCCTCACATGGTCTTCCCTCTGTGTCTGTGTCCTAATGGTTCTTATAAGGACTCCAGTTCTATTGCATCAGGACCTACCAACATGCCCTCATTTTAACATGATTACCTCTTTTAAGACCTATCTCCAAGTGCAGTCACATTCTGAGGAATTTGAGGTTAGCTCCTAAAATATGGATTTTGGGGGGTCATAATTCAACCCATTACAAGACATTCTGGATATTACTAAGGATTGATATCTGATCAGGTTAAACCCAGGTGACAACTTCTGCCCGAATTTTTGAGTACTGGCTGTGCAGAGCAGATATACAATGCTTCCTGCAAGGATGCAACCTTCACACTTGACTCCTTTCAGAACCTAACTTGGTGAAGTGAGACACCCCAGTGGACCCAAGGCCCAGTCCCACCACATTGGCTAATGGTGCTGTCCTAGTGGTGGTGCCCTTCCCACGATCTAGTCCCGCAAAGAGGACTGTCTGAACTCCATTGCTGACATTCTCTGACCCTAAATCATCTTTGATATGCACATTTGTTGGATTTAACCTTGAGTTCTCTGGACAGAGGCTGGATTCTCCATGCCCAGGCATACCTGGGTGATGAAAAGTTCTAGCAAGAATGATCTCCAATGTCCATTCTCTCCTTCTTACTCACTAACAGAACACCAGTCTTATTTGGGGTCAACAATAAGTCCAGTTAAAGAAGCTTTATCTCCCAGGTTCTTACCATCCTAGGTAAGAATGATTCTGGACAATGAGGTAGAAATGAGGTGGTGAGGTGGGCTTCTGGGTTTAAGGAAAGCAGTTTAACAGGATTTGCCTCAATAAGTCTGTTCTTTTTGCTCTTTGCCTTGTACTTCTTTCTGTTGAAAGCATGGGTGTGATGGCTGGAGTGTCAACAGCCATCTTGTAAGAATGAGCATGAAGATGTTAGAGTAGAAAATTAAACAGAAAGTGGACACCTCATCCCTTGAAGGATTGCTGCACCAGCTCTGCGAAGCCCTCCTCTGACTTCTTACATAAGGGAAAAAGAACAAGTCCCCAGGGCTACTGGCCTTCACGATGAACTGTGGAGCACAATGTGAGAGGTCCTTCCTGATAGGTTACTCAGTAGCCTTGTAAACCCATACCTTGTGAAATCCACTATTTGGTGTTTCTATATCTGCCACTAAATGTTACTGTAAGGGATGCAGGTGAGGTACAATAACTACCATCATTCCCCTTTTCTCCTTGAATGCCTGTAAGGAATCTTCTGAAACCTCTGCGAAGTCCTCCCCAGTTTAGATATACTTCCATTGTTTTTCAGCCGTGTGACTTCAGGCAAAACACTTTGTCTCTCTGAGCTTCACTTTCTTGTATGCCATCATCCAGGGTTGTTGGTAGGATTTAGTAAGAGCATATATGGAGAGCTCTTGGCTCAGCACATGGCCCTCCTGTCTACTGACATCACTTGACCCTAGAGAGGAGGTCTCAAGTTCACATGTCCAGGACTTGGCTGGCCCCCAACTGATCTTACTCTCTATCCAGCTGTCTACAGGACATTTCTGGCTAGTTCTTCAGTTGGCCCTTTCTAGTAGAGTCCCTCGATACCCTTTCTCTGATGGCGTCATTGTCTGTCCATGTCTGGTTCTGCTGCTTGTTGGCCCAATCTGCCGTACACGCCACAGTGCACTATGCCAAGCCAGGACACACCACACCATGCTGTGACATGCTCTGCCAGGCTTGTTTCCAAAGCTCTCTGGAGTGGAATCAGCTGGAGATGTGTTAGTTTTCTGTAGCCGTGACAAAATACCTGAGAAAAACAACTTAAAAGACGAAAACTCCATTTTGGCTCCTGGTATAAGAAGTTTTAGTCCATGGTCAGCTGGCTCCGATGTTTCTGGGCCTGTGGTGGGCTACAACATCACTGTGGAAGGACATGGCAAAGGTGCTCACCTCACAGTGACTGAGAAGCAGAGAGAAAGAGGGGAGAGGCAGGGACAAGGCATAGTCCCCAAGGGCACTCCTCAGGGACCCCCTCCTTCCAACTGGGTCCCCCTCCTACCTAGTGTTTCCAACACTTCTCAACCATCCATTCATGATGAATGCATTGGTGGGTTAATCTGTGGATGAGGTCAGAGTCCTCCTGATCCAATTCCTTCTCAAGAGAGGCACCTCTGAACAAGATTGCACTGAGGACCAAGCCTTCAACCGTGAGCCCGTGGGGGCCATTCCAGATCCAAGCCACAACCAGAGATGAGGCAGACTGGAGCGCCAGGGAGGCTGACGGAACACGAGGGCCCCGGGGCTCTGAGCTGCCTTTCTGCTCCCTCTGCTGTGGCTCAGGAGGTGCTCTGACTGGGGCTTCTGCCCAGGGGTGTCCCAAGCCTAGGCAGGGAGGGATGGCAAGGCCCACGTGGTGCTGTGGCCACTGGCTCTGGGCCCAGCAACGGAGGAACCCAAGGAGAACTTGGAAACCAGTTGCCAGTCTCCACCAAACCACGAGGGACGGAGAGCTCCCCGCTGTTGGGTCTGGACAGCTTGAGTCCTTAGTGCTGTCTCAGTTTGCTCTGGAGGGAAGGGCTCAGGGACAGGTAGACAGGGGCAGGCTGTGGGCACTCTGGACCCCAGCATCCCTGCCTGGATCTCCCTGTAGGTGCCTCTCAGTGGGGCTGCCCAGCGAAGTCACCCCTAATGAAGGGAACAACAGCACCCAGGAAGGAGGTGCTGGCTCTTCAGAGCCTCCTTGGCACAGAGGGGAGAGGGTGAGCCTCCAGAGGACCGAGGAGCCCTGCGGGAGCAGTGACCCTCCTGTCTGGGACAGAGTGGGCTGCTTGCTGGATGCCCTCGGGACTCCACGGGTCTCCTGGAGACTCAGCTGCAGTATCTCTGATGAGATGGCCACCCTAGAGCTGCTGTCCATGATCACACTTGCCAAGCCGTGTGTGTGAGAGAGGATGCACTAGTGTGTGAGTGGACACATGGGAGTGTGTGAGAATGTGTGAGTGTGAACAGGGGTCCTCTGGTCTCCCATGAACCCCACTCTGCTTTAGGAATCTTCTGGCCCTATTGGACCCTCCTGTGGCTGGCGGGTACCCCTATCTGAGGGCTTCCTTCCACGTGTGGAGATGGAGACCCTCCGTGTCCACCTGCAGGCAGATCAGGGCTGGATACCTCCACCAGCCCCAGGATTGCCAGACCGCGCCAGAAGGATCCCAGCTCCTTCCTGAGACCCTGTCTCCCACCCCTACCAGTGCCCATCCTGGCTTCTGTGCCCGGTAGGTGGCTTAACTTATTTGAATTCCACTCTTGACTTCCTAATGCATCTCCCACCTGCTCACACCCCAATTCCTCCTTCAGCTCCAGGGAAGACACCCTTCCTCTCCCACTGGATTGCAGAGCCTGGGTCTTCTTCCATAGAACAGAGGGGCAATCTCTGTCCTCTTCTCCAGAACTCCGTCTCCCAGGCTGGGAGAACCACTACTTTTTGTAGGAAACAAAGATTTTCCTTAATATTCATATAAAACTACATGATAATATAAAACCATGATATTTAAATTTAATTTGATAGAGTTCAGTGTTTAATTTTAAGAAACTAAAGAGTTATCTTGAGATTCATATCAGGGTTTAATCTCCATGTATATATAGGTATATACACCTATATGCACACATACATGAACACACCTACATGTGTGTATACATGCACATACACACATTTTCAAGAACCATGGATATTGTATATGCTCCTATGTATAAAGCACTTAACTACTTTGTATAGATTTTAACTTATCAAAAGATAAGTATGACCCACAAGAGAAACCAACCCTTGGCCATTGTCTTGTAACGATTTGTGCAAATAATTTTCATCTTCCTTTTAACATCTGCAGAGTCCTGACACCTGACAATGTCTACAGCTGAACATGCTTCTTATGGGAAATCTTAGAAGTTCATGGTACCCCACGATTCTTTCCTGACTGCTTCAGACCAAGGAGGAGTTGGGGAATTATCATGTGTGTCAGTCGATTTTGTGTGCCTACAACAGAATATCTGAGGCTGAGTAATTCATAAAGAAAAGAGGTTTATTTAGCACATGGTTCAGGAGGTTTGATAGCATGGCACCAGCTTCTGCTTGGCTGGAGTGACGGCTTCATGGCAGATGCCATCATAATGGCAGGAGTGCATGTGGAAGACCTCGATGATAAGACAGCCACCAGGAAGATTCAGAGGAAGTGCCAGCTCACTTATAACAGCTCACTCTCCTGGGACTGACTCACTCTGTGACACCGAGGACCAACTTCCAACATGTGAACCTTTGGGGGACCCACTCAAAGCATATCCAGACCACAGCACCATGATAAGGAAGCTGTCCAGCTATGGAACCTGCTGGTCCTTGTTCCCTGGTGTTTCCCCAGTGACGTCAACTGAGACATGGGCGAATGTCACAACACACCAAGACAATAAAGGTATTTTACATTAGATATTATTTTATATTAGATTATCTGTGGATAGAGGTGAAGTGTGTGTATAAGTGTATGCTTTATATTTGATTTGAACCTGACATTTAGCATGTGCTTTACTATGATGGAAAATGCATTGACCAAGAACAGGGGCTCAGGGTGCCGACCTGCTGTTCCCAAGGAAGAGCTTCCCCTGGGAAGCTGTCCAGGAAACCACAGGGCATCCTATGGTTTTCCAAGTTACCTCCTTGAAACATTCATTTTGATAGCAGAAGTCGAAAGTCCTTGAGGAAGAGAGATGTGCTGTGGACGATGTTGATACTCCCTCCTGGGGAAGGGTCCGCAGAGGGCATGACATTTGAGCTGATTCCTGAAGGATCGATGGCGTCTGGCAGCTGGGCGGAGGTGGTGAGGTCGAAGGCATCCTCGTGTACAATGCAAATAGTAATTAAAGAGATTCTGCACTTTTTTTTGCTTGTAATCACTGCTTGGATTTCCCCCATTTCTTCCTTATTTGTGGCTGTCCTAGCTCTGGCAGGGGTTCTACCTTAACCTTGTGCTCTCACCTCCAAACCGGTCTGTCTGCCCCGGGTGCATCCTGCACAGCCCTTAGTACCTAGGCTGGGCTCTTGTGCCTCCCGGGGCTTGCTGAATGATGTGTAGACTAAATCAGTCAGCATGAAGCGTTGTCCCCTGTTTCTTCCTGGCTCTCTTTTGTCTGTGGCATTCGGGATGAAGCCTACGTTGCATTTCTGATGTTCGACATTCTGACCCTACCTGTCCTTCCCGCTTGCTTTCTCATTATTTTTCTGAACCAACTTTCCTTTCCTGACAAACAGATCTGCTTACTGTCCCTTAAATTCACATAGAAAATTCAGACCTCTCTGTCTTTGTTTATGTACTACTTATGATTTCTCTGTAATTATTCTGATCTCTTTTTTGCAAGGAGTTGAGGTCATTTAAAAAATGTTAACTGATGAATAAAAGATTGCATATACTTATCATGTACAAGATGTTGTTTTGAGATATGTGTGCATCGTGAAGTGGCTACATCGAGTTAATTAAGGTATGTATTACCTCATACACTTACCATTTTTTGAAGTGAGATGTAACTGTCTTGATCTTAAACAGCTCTCAAGATCCCATTCAAGGACAAGGTCTCTCCCTATCATAACCCTCTCTTCTGCTCCCTTCCTGCATCTAGTTTTCTTTCTTTCTTTCCTTTCATCTGGTTTCCCCAAGTTGCTTTCTTTCTTAAACTTCTAATTTGTGTTACTTACTAATTCACTTTGAAATTAATAGCTTCTGTCTCAGAACTAGAATTTGTGATTTCCTGTCTCATAGTGAATGTGTTTCCAAGTGCGTTCATTTTATGGAAAGTTTGTGAGCTCCCTGAGAGCACGAATTAAGTGTTTTTAAGCTCTTAGTGAAGGGTATAAAAATAAACTGTGCTGTGCAGACCAATGTCTATCAATGAACTGGTGCAGATCTAGAACAAGGTGAACACAGCAATTGAGAGTTTAGAAACTTTCTTATTTAGCAGTGTGATGTTGCCACAACAGCCAAGCATTCACCTGGGGCTTGTTTTGTTGAAAAGGGAATAAATCAGATTGGGTGCTGTCGAGTTCATGTGTTGAGTGCATGCAAGCCACACGCAGTAGGGCCACACATCAGCCTGCATGAACTGGATCTTCATGTTGAACAGTTTGTAAAGCAACACACCAGAGAACCTATGATGGAACCTAGCATGCTACAAGTACTTTCAGGTCCTTGTAGATTGATAGACACCACAGAATACTTTCATAGCCATGTTTTTCTTTCCTATCCTTATATAAAAGACAGAAGCATGAACATAAATGCAATGTGCCCTCAATTCATATCACATATGTAACCCAAATGTTAACTGGTGTGTTAGTTTTCTGTTGCTGTAACAAAATACCTGAGGTGATCAACTTAAAAAAGAGCAAAGGTTTATTCTGACCAATTGTTCTGGAGGTTTCAGTCTGTGGTTAGTTGTCCCCCTTGCTTGTGGACCTGTGGCAAGACAGTGCATCAAGGCAGGAGTACATGGCAGAGGAAGCTGCTTCTTTTCTGACCAGAGAGCAAAAAGAGACAAAAAGGTGCTAAGGTTCCAGTACTGCCTTCAAGGGCACATCCCAGTGACCTAAGGACCTCCCAGCAGGCCCCGCCCCTTAAAGGTTCCACCACCTACCAATAGCCACTGGGGATGGGGACCAAGTCTTCTAACATGTGGGCCTTTGGGGGTCACATCCAACTCTTAAGAATGGGATGAGATTGGTTTATTTTTCCACAAGTTATGGACAGTCAGTGGCCTTCCTCAAGGAGTAGGGAGGGTTCAGAGACGTAGCTGCCCTCATAGCCTCCGGCTCTCAGCACTTCCACCCGTCATGATGTCCTGCTCCGGCAGAATTCACCTGCTTTCTTTATTTCCCAGCTCCCTCTGCTCTCAGGTAGGAAAATCTTCCCTGGGGCTTTTGTGTGGGAAGCAGACGTCACTGGAGGCTGGAGGAGACAGAGCAGGTTTTGTTCCGTAGGCTCCATATTGAAAAATCAATCACTCAAGTGTTTCACCATTTGTGACGCCTCTGGAAGTGTCTCCAGAGTCTCACTTCCTGGACCTCTCCCTCTGTCCTCGCCTTGGTCTCCTGTGGACGAGAGGATCAGGTTTTCCACTCTTTCCTGAGCCAGTGTGTGAGCCAGTGAGACCTTCAGTGGCAGCTTTAATTTCCTCCCTGGGTTCCTCCTCTTATTGCCTGGACGATGAAATTTACGGCTCTATGAATCAATCTGGAACTCCTGAAATCATTAATTCTCTCACAATTTCACCCATTGTACACTGTGCACATTGGGACTGGGGTTGACTAAGAGCCTGGGTGCCCACACCTCACGTCCCCCCTCCTCTTCACCTGGGGACTTACGTCTGTACAGCAGCTCACAGAGGTCAGATGGCAGCATGATTGGCTTCATTCATCACCCCACAGCCCCTCCTCACCCCACTAAATTCTCATACAAGAAAGAGGCACGTGATTCCCCCATTATTACATATAAAACCCACCTGTCTGAATTGACTACCAGCTGTTGCTTCCCGTGGCTAGGGACCTCTTTGTCACCCACCACTCATTTGCAGTTAACACCCCTGGGGTTGGTGGCAGAAGAGAGAAGACAGACTGTGGCTTTGTTTGCCCAGTAGAGCTTTCTGGTTGTGCAGCTCCCTCTCCCTTGCTGTGGACTGGGAAAGTGGATCAACAGAAATAGACCTGCCCGTGCCTTCCCTTTTCCTGCAGGGGCTGCGTTTCCTACCATCCTCTTGAGTTCTTGCTGCAAGACGAGCTGTTTTATTTTCAATAGCCAAGAGCCAACGCTGCTGCTCAATTGTGGCACTGCGGGAGAAGCGGGGAGCTCAGCTGTAATCTGACAATAGGAGAACCCCCCGCCCCACACACACTTGGTGATGTCATTGAGGCAGAAAAAGGCGAAGCTTGTGTCTGGGACAGGCTCAGAACTGCAAGGGAAAGAAATCCTGAGCATTTGGAGAGGGGCGATCACCCTGTGGTGCCAGAAGTCACTGACACCTGCCAATCCCAAGAGCACTACTGTCTACTGAGGGCTGGGATCAGAGGGAGTCACCAGCCCTGCCTTCTCTCTGCAACTGCAGTTAAAGAATCCTCAGCAACTTCTTGGGTGTGGGTGGCAGGCACTTTGTCCCCAAAGCCTGACAGAAGAGGAATGTGATAGCCCATTTGGGAGGTTAGCATCTTGGGCGTAGCTGGGTGAGTTAACTGACCCCGTCTCCCTTCAGCCCGGGTGCAACTGAGTAAGAATGTCCCTTGCTGGGACATCTGCGGGAGTGGGCAGGGATCTGAGGGGTGAGGTAAACTGAGCCAGGGCAGCATCTTTTGGATGTCTCCTGACATAGGAGGGTCAGACTGACTTTTGGGGACAGTGAAGGGCTCCAACTGGCCTGCCACTCCCTGCCCAGTCTGCACACCCGCAGTATTCGGTAGGTAGGGCGTTGCTTGAGAGGACCCCTGGCCATATTCTCATGTCCACTGATTTCTGCAGGACAGCATGAACGCAGTTCCCCAAATCCAAGACCAGCAGCACACGTTAGCTTGCTTCGCAGACACGCACATCCTTTGGTTCCTGTGACCGAGGTGACTCATGTCACCCCAGTCACTGCGCTCTGTGTCAGAAAGCCCTTTCATGCCTCCTCCCACTTCCCATTGACTCAGCCTTCCCTCTGGCTGTCCCTAGAAGGTGAGGTGATTGTTATCTATGTGAGCAGAGGAGGGAGCGGCAGGAGAGGAAGTGGGAGGGAAGGGTGGTGGAGAACCTCTCCAAACCAGCAACCAGCCCCGGGTGGAGCCTGTCAACAAAGCCCAGGCCCCGGCTCCTCCGCCCTCAGAAGTGGGGTGTGTTTCAGCAGGAGTAGCAGTTTTAGTTTTTAGTCAATGTTTTTGTTGCTGCTACTCAAAGACCTGGCAAGAACGATTTTAGAGGAGAAGTGTACTTGGCACTTCTGGGTTCAGAGGTCTCAGTCCATACACGGTCAACTCCATTGCTCTGGGCCTGACAGGAGGCAGAACATCATGTCCAAAAGGTGTGGAGGAGGAAAGCAGCTCAGGGCACGGCAACCAGGAAGCAGAGGGATACCTCCCTTCACCACGGACAAAAGATAAACCCAAAGCATACCCCCAACGATCCATTTCCTCCAGCCACACCCTACTTGCCTACATTTACCACCCAGTTAATCCCCATCAGCAGGTGGACACACTGATTAGGTCGAGGCTCTCACAACCCAATCATTCCACCTCTAAATGTTCTTGCGTTGCCTCACACAGGAGACTTGGGGAACACCTAGGGCTGAGCCACAACGCTTCCCAAAGCATCACTGTGTGGATGTGAATGGCAGAGCCTCCCTCCTCTGGTTGCCAGGGAAATCCTGTCAACAGACCCTCTTCAGAGTCACTGGGATCATTCATTCACAAGACAGTGGGGGCCCCTCCAAGGTGAGCGGTCCTGCAAGCTCTTGGGGATCCACACGGTTAAGTGTTTCTGAGGATCTCACAGTTTGGAGGAGGGTGAGGCAGTGAACTCATTTGCTTCTCTCCGAGAACTCTGTGGGGTGGATTTTATTACCCATATTTGACCGTGGAGGAACATGACACTTTTTAGGTTAATATGTCCAGGACCACGCAGGAGGTTATGCACCCACACTTCAAACTCAGATCTTTTTTGATTTGTAGGTTCAAAGAGGTAGGTAAAGCCTGGGGCAAGGGCTGCTTTGGAGCAGCCAAACCTGGAGGAGGCTGAAGCATTTGGAGGAGATGATTTTTGAGCTGGTTTTCAACCTGGAATAGAAGTCTGCCAGTCACTCGTACAGAGATGAGAAGACTGCAGCCAGATCCACCCTGGTCTGCTGAAGTCCAGTATGGTAGGTGTGTGGGAGTCACTCCAAATGTCTGAGTGGGGTCAGGAAGAACCCAGAAGGCTCTTCTAAGGAGACCAGGTACTATCCTGAAGGTGTTAGGGAGGTGAGGACTTTCATGCAGAGGGTGGTTAAAATTGTGTCTTTAATTTTTAAAATTTTATTGGTTCTTCTTAGGTATACATGACAGTAGAATCCATTTTGATAAAATTGTACAAACATAGGATATATCTTATTCTAAGTAGGTCCCCATTCTTGTGGGTGGAGTCAGTGAGATTCACTTAGGTATTTTCATATGTGTCCATAGGAAAATGGTAGATTTATTCTACTGTCTTTCCTATTCCTATCCTCCCTCCCTTCCTTTCATTCCCCTTTGTTTAATCTACTGAACTTCTCTTCTCCCCCTCCCCATCTTTATTGTGGTTTAGCCTCCACATATCAGGGAAAACATTCGACCTTTGGTTTTTTTGGGACTGGTTTATTTCACCTAGCATGATAATCTCCAGATCCACCCATTTACTAGCAAATGTCATAAAGTCATTCTTCTTTATGGCTAAGTAATATTTCATTGTGTAAATATACTACATTTCTTTATCTATTCATCTGATGCAGGGCACCTAGGTTGGTTCCATAGCTTGGCTATTGTGAATTGAGCTGCTATGAACAATGATGTGGCTGCATCACTGTAGTATGCTGAATCTTTTGGAAATATGTTGAGGAATGGGATAACTGAGTCAAATGGTGGTTCCATTTGTATTTTTTTGAGAAATCTCTATACTGCTTTCCAGAGGGATTGCATCAATTTGTAGTCCCACCAGCAAGGTACGAGCGTCTCTGTTTCCCCACATCCTGGTCAACATTCGTTGTTACTAGTATTCTTGAAAATTGCCATTCTGACTGGAGTGAGATGGAATCTCAGGATTGTTTTTTTTTGGGGGGGGGGTCGGGTACCAGGGATTTAACTCAGGGGCCCTCATCCCAGCCTTATTTTGTATTTTATTTATAAACAGGATCTCACTGAGTTGCTTAGCACCTCATCATTGCTGAGGCTGGCTTTGAACTCCTGGTCCTCCTGCCTCAGCCTCCTGAGCCAGTGGAATTACAGGTGTGTGCCACTGCACCCAGCTCAGGGAAGTTTTAATTTGTATTTCTCTAACTGCTGAGATGTTGAACATTTTTTTCATATATTTGTTGATCATTCATATTTCTTCTTTTAAGAAGGGTCTGCTCAGTTCCTTTACCCATTTATTGATTGGGTTATTTGTTTTCTTGGTATTAAGATTTTTGAGTTCTTTGTATATCCTGAAATTAATGCCCTAGGTGAGGCGCAGGTGGCAAAGATTTTCTCCCATCCTGTAGGCTCTCTCTTCATGCTCTGGATTGTTTCTTTTGCTGTGAAGGAGCTTTTTAGTTTGATGCCATCCCATTTATTGACTTGATTTTATTTCTTGTGCTTTAGGAGACTTGTCCAGCAGGTCAGGTCCTATGCCAATATGCTGACGTGTTGGGCTCACTGTTTCTTCTAGTCAGTGCAGGGCTTTTGTTCTAATTCGTAGGTCTTTGATCCATTTAGAGTTGATTTTTTGGGCAGGGTGATAGACAGGGATTAAGTTCCATGCTATCACATATGGATTTCCAGTTTTCCCAGCATCATTTGTTGAAAAGGCTATCTTTTTTTCCAGTGTGTGGTTTTGGCATCTTTGTCTAGTATGAGGCAACTGTATTTATGTAAGGTTTTCTCTGTGTCTTCTATTCTGTTCCACTGGTCTTCTTGCCTATTTTGGTGCTAATACCATGCTGTTTTTGTTACCATAGCTTTGCAGTATAGTTAAAAATCTGATATTGTGGTGCCTCCTGCTTCAAATTTCTTGTTAAGGATTGCTTTAGGTTTTCTGGATCTCTTATTTTTCCAAATGAATTTCAGGACTGCTTTTTCTATTTCTATGAAGAACATCATTAGAATTTTGATGGGAATTGCACTGAATCTCTATAGCACTTTTGGTAGTATGACAATATTGATTCTGCCTGTCTATGAACATGGGAGGTTTTTCATCTTCCAAGGTCTTCCTCAATTTCTTTCTTTGGTGTTCTGTAGTTTTCACTGTAGAGATCCTTCACCTCTTTTGTTAGATTGATTCATAAGTATTTTATTTCTCTTTCAGCTGATTCGTCATTGGTGTATAGGAATGCAATTGATTTATGGGGGTTGATTTTATATCCTGATACTTGGCTGAATTCATTTATGAGTGAAGAATCATTTATGGTAAATATTTTTGGGTCTTCTAAATAAAGAATCATGTCACCTGCAAATAGGGATAGTTTGAGTTTTTCTTTTCCTATCCAAGGTCATTTAATTTCTTTCTTCTGCCTATTTTCTCTGGCTAGAGTTTCAAGGATTCTGTTGAATAGAAGTACTGAATGTGGGTATCCTTGTGTTTTTCCTGTTTTTAGAGGGAATGCTTTTGTTTTTTCTCCATTTAGAATGGTGTTTGCCTTGGGTTTGTCATTTTTAGCTTTTACAATGTGGTGGTATCCCTAGTTTTTCCAGTGTTGTAAACATGAATGGATACTTTATTTTGTCAAATGCTTTTTCTGCATCTGTTGAGATAATGATATGGTTCTTGTCTTTAAGTCTATTTATGTGACATGTTACATTTATTGATTTCTGTATATTGTACCAACCTTGCATCCTGGGATGAACCCCACTTGATCATGGTGTGCTATCTTTTTAATGTGTTTTTGTATGTGATTTGCCAGAACTTTATTAAGAATTTTTGCATCAATGTTCATTAGGGATATTGGTCTGAAGTTTTCTCTCCTTGCTGTGCCTTTGTCTGGCTTTGGTATCAGAGTGATACTAGCTTCATAGAATGAGATTGGAAAAGTTCTCTCCCTTTCTATTTCTTGGAATAATTTGAGGACGATTGGTGTTAGTCCTTTAAAAGCCTAATGGAGCTCAGATGAGAATCCATCTGGTCCTGGATTTTTCTTTGTTGGTAGGCTTTTGACGACTTCTTCAATTTCATTACTAGAAATTGATATGTTTTAATATTCTATATCCTCCTGGTTTAATTTGGGTTATGTCGTTGCACTCGTTTGTTGACCTCATGGGGATTTTTTCCTTCTGGAGGGGGTAAGGCGTCAGAGCAATGACCCTGGGAGAGCAGATTCAAGATACAGTCTCAACTTTATTAAGGAAGTACAGTTCTTTTATAGAAGAGGGTAGTTTGAGAACAAAGAAACCAGTAGTGTAACATGATATAATGTGAGGATGGTCCAATTAGGAGTCACACGGTTTTGCAAAGGGAGGAGGGAAGAGAGGAGGACAAGTGAAACTCTCCTGAGGCAATGGCTATCAGAGGGGCTAGTCACTTGAAGGTGTGCTCCCAAGCATGAATAATCCTCAGTGTCCTTCAGGATTTGTACTGTTTCGCAGACTAGGGTGACATATACCTCAGTGGTTTCTTCTTACATCCCACAATATGTCTTTAGAAATTTGTCAATGTCTTCAAGATTTTCTAGCTTATTGGAGTATAAGTTTTCAAACTAGTTTCCAATTATCCTCTGTATTTCAGTAGTGATATTTCCATTTTCATTACAGATTTTAACCATTTGAGGTTTTTTCTCTTTCTTTTAGTTAGCTTGGCTCCTTATTGATTTTGTTTATTCTTTCAAAGAAGCAACTTATTTCAGTAGTGATATTTCCATTTTCATTACAGATTTTAACCATTTGAGGTTTTTTCCTCTTTCTTTTATTTAGCTTGGCTCCGTATTGATTTTGTTTATTCTTTCAAAGAAGCAACTTTTTGTTTGGTTGATATTTTTGAAAAATTTTTAATGCCAATTTCTTTGAGTTCAGCTCTGATTTTTATTTTTTTCCTGTCTTCTACTGATTTTGGTGTTGATTTGTTCTTTTTCTAGGGCCTTGAGATGTAATGTTAGATTATTTATTTGGAGTCTTTTATTCTTCTTTGGAGTCTTTTATTCTTTTAATGAATGAGTTCGATGCTATGAACTTTCCTCTTAGAACCAATGTCCCAGAGGTTTGATATGTTGAATCACTATTCTCATTTACCTCTAAGTACTTTTTATGTTTCTTCCCTGAATTCTTCTGCTATCCATTCATCATCATTCAATAGTGAATTATTTAGTCTCCAGATGTTAGAATAGCGTCTACTTTTTTCTTATTGTTGATTTCATTCCATTATGATCTTATATTATACAGGGTATTATCTCTATTTTTTTGTGTTTGCTAAGAGTTGCTTTGTGCTCTCAAGTATGGGCTATTTTAGAAAATGTTCCATGTGTTGCAGAGAAGGCGTATTCAGTCATTGGTGAAATATTCTATATATGTCTGTTAAGTCTAAATTATTGATTGTATTTTTTATTTAGTTTTTGTTTGGCTGATCTATCTATAAAATTGTGTTTTTTAAAGATCCCCTGCAGACGGCACTTTGGATGTAGCATAGCAGACCCTTGGGATACTTGAGAGGCAGTGCTTCCCCAACAGATGGAACTGCAGGAGATTAGAACCGCAGGTAGGAGGAATCCCAGGTGGGAGGAGCTCTGGACAGGAGTCCTCTCAGGTAGGAGGAGCCCCAGGTGGGGTGGGTGGAGGTCCAGGCAGCTGAGTGGAGCTTACACAGCCCACCATGGCTCCTCTGCGCTCTATGAGGATGAGAGAACCAAGCTGTCTTAAGAAAATCCACAGCCAGTCGGGTGTGGTGGCACACACCTGCAATCCCAGCAGCTCGGGAGGCTAAGGCAGGAGGATTGTGAGTTCAAAGCCAGCCTCAGCAGCTCAGCAAGGCCCTAAATTGCTTAGTGTGACCCTGTCTCTAAATAAAATATAAAAAAAGGCTGGGGATGTGACTCAGTGGTTAAGTGCTCCTGGGTTCAATCCCAGCACTGAAATAGAAAAAAAAAAAAAAAAGAAAGAAAAGAAAGAAAGAAAGAAAAAGAAAAAGAAAAGCCACAGCCCACTTAGGTGTCCTTCAAACAGATGAATGGATATAGAAAACGTAGTGTATGTACACAATGGTGTATTACCGAACCGTAAAGAAGACTGACTTTATGACATTTGCCAGTAAATGTCTGGATCTGGAGACTATCATGCTAAGTGAAATGAGTCAATCCCCATAAACCAGAGGTTGAATATTTTCTCTGATATGTGGAAGCTAACTCACAACACAGGGGGAGGGGATTAAAAAAAGAATAGAAGTTCAGTGGCTTAGACAAAGGGGAATGAAGGGAAGGGAGGGGGATGGGAAAAGGAAAGGCAGCAGAATGGATCTGACATAGCTTGCCTATGTACATGTGGGGATATACCACAGTGATCCCACCCTCGTGTACTCCCACAGAAATTAATTAAAAAAATAACTATGGGTAAATGGCAGAAAGATCAGTAGAGGGAAGGGAGCAGGGGTGAGGGAAGAGGAGGGGAGGAGAGGCACTGGGGAGTGAATTAGAACAAGGTATATTCCATGCTTTTATAGTCAGGTCAAAATGGATTCTACTGTCATAAACAGCTAAAAAGAACCAGTAAAATAAAGAGAGAGGGAGGGGAAGTTGGGGGAGAGGGAGAAAGAGAGAGACAAGGAAAAGCCACATTGGCACGGATAGTCCCTGGGCTCAGTCAAGGCAGCTCACTTCCTTGGTTTTCCTGTGTGATAGTCTTTCACCCCTTCCCTGCTTTTCCACATTTCTGGCTTTGTATATATGGTCACACGTGTTTGTCCTTGTTTCTTTTTGAAGCTCCTGTGGCTAAGATTTGGGATGGCTTTCTTGCATCTCAATAATCTGGGGCAGAGTGACTCAGACCACATGGCCTCCAAGGATGGCGCGGATCTCTCCGGACCAGAGGTAGCTGAGCTTTGTCCTGCTCTGTCTTCTCTGGTCTCCCCGAGTTCCCGGCTTCCGTGTCAGCCGCTTGGTCCTAGTTCTCCATCAGTGAAGAGTGGTGTGACTGGTGGCATTTCCAGCGCCTGCCCGGCCGTCCTTCTCTGGGACCACAGTCCAGCCCTGCAGTCATCATCTGGCAAGGCTTCCCACCACGTGTCTCCCAAATGCATTCCAAGTTATGAGCGGTAGACACTCAGGTTTCCAGCAAAGGCCCCAGCGAGGAATTAAGGCAAACCTGCAGTTAGAGCATTTTAGAGCATCAGAGTTACCGCGTGGACGTACTTAGATGATGGGACTGCAAAAATGAGGATCCGGGCGGAGAATCCGAGCCCCAGGACGGGTGTTAACGCGAATGCCGTCAAGTTCCAAGCTCCCGATGCCCTCCCGTCCTCCTCCTGACTCTCTCTTCCCACGCATACCTGAGGTAGTGGTTGGTGGGAGGTTTGGGTGACTGGGGGGACTGGGCACTTTGTAAGTTTAAGACGCACCCGCCCCGCCCCCTCCTGGAGATCAAACCCAGAATCAAGCGCGCTGGGCCAGCGCTCTGCCCCCGAGCCTCATGCCCGGCCGGGACCACAGGTTCTACTGAGTAAGAGTGGGAACGAAGGCAATCAGCGTGCCAAGGACGTGCATGTCGACAGGTGCCCGAAATTTATTTTCTTAAACATGTCAAACCCTCTCTGACAATCTGATTTTTGTCTTAAAACTTGGCTTAGGGCAACAAAAAAGTGGCTTTTATGCACCCCTTTTTTAAAATTTAATTTTTGATTCATTGAACACAAATGGAGTACAGCAATTGTTTTTCTGGTTGTACACAAAGTAGAGTCACACCATCTGTGCATTCATACATGTACACAGGGCAATGATGTCTGTCACACATACTGTTATTATTCTTACCCCCCAGCCTCAACCCCACCCCTCCCTTCCCTCTATGCTCTCTATCCTTTCTCCATTCTTGCCATCATTCCACCCCACATTATTATGCACCCCTTTTTATATTTGTGAAGGAAAAAGTGCAACTTGGCTAATGACTTGCATTCTCCAATTAGGAATTGAGGCGAATTCTCCTTCTCCTCCTTCTTCACCAGGGTTTGAACCCAGGGGTGTATAACCATATCACACCCCCAGCCCTTTTTATTTTTTATTTTAAGACAGGGTCTCATTAAGTTGCTTAGGGACTTGCTGAGTTGCTGGGGCTTGAATTCCTGATATTCCTACCTTGCATTATTTTATTTTTGATCACCTAAATAATGTAAGGATAGCCTATAAAATTTAGAAAATGGAAAGAAAGATGAAGATAAAATCCCCTGTATTATGACTTGTTCTTGATTTACATACATATATTAATTTTTAGTAAAAAATACATATTGTACTTGATTTTTCTTTAATGTGTTTTTCAAACATTTAGCAATATATTGAGAACATTTTCCAAGACCACTGTCTATTCTTTGACAATATAGTTCTTATTAATTTTGAAGTGACAGTGTGGCACTTTTTTTCACCAGGCTCTGCTTTTGTACATTTAAATGATTTCTGGTAACTTGGTGCTCTAAGCTGACGTTCAGCCTTACAGACACACCTGTGGACTTCTGGGATTTTTTTCTTGGAGAGAAATGCCTGAAAGTGGCATTACTGTCTCAGAGGACCTGCTCAGATATAAGGCTCTCCACCCACAGTACCCTCCAGGGAGGTCATGCCCATGGACACTCCTGCCAGGCTTGCATTGGTGACACAGTGGCTGAGGTTTTGAAAATATCCACTTCACATGAAACTGGGTCAGAATGCTCAAAGTTCCCCTGTCTTTTATCCCAGGCCATAACTGTCCTCCCTTCTAAATTCAGAAGGTCACTTGTTTTCCCCAATTTTTAAAAACTGGGATAAAATAAATACAACAGATTTGCCATTTTAACCATTTTAACTGTGTACACTTAACTGTGTGATTCAGTGGCATTAATTATATTCACCTTGTTGGGCGATCATCACCTCATCTGTCTTCAGAACTTTTCATTTTGTAAAATGGAAACTTCATGCCCATCAAAGGATGCCCTCCTTCCCCCTGACAACCACCCTTTTATTTCTGTCTCTGTGAAATTAATCACTCTAGGTACTTTATATAGGGGCTCACATGGTATTTGTTATTTTGTAACTGACTTATTTCACTTAACACAATGCCCCTGTGGTTCATCCACATTGTAGCTTGTTGTAAAATTTCTTTGTTTTTTTTTTTTTTGAGGCATCTTTATTTATTTATTTATTTTTTATTTTTACAGACTGCATTTTGAGTCATTGTACACAAATGGGGTGCAACTTTTCGTTTCTATGGTTGTGCATGATGTAGATTCATACCATTCGTGTAATCATGTACATAGGGTAATGATGTCTGTCTCAGCCCACCATCTTTCAATTTTTTTGGATAAATACTCAGAAGAGGAGTTGGTAGATCAAATGGGAATTCCGTTTTAAATTTTGAGGTACCTGCCATACCATTTTCCACAGTGGCTGCACTATTTTCCATCGCCACAAACAGAGCAAAGGTTTCCAACTTCTCATTCTTGCCAACACTTATTATTATTATTTTTTTTAAATAGTAACCACCCTGATGGGTTGAGGTGTTACATCATAGGGGTGTGGTTTGCATTTCCCTAACGATTAGTGATGCTGAGCATCTTTTCATGTACTTGGTGGCATTTGTACACCATTTTTGGAAAAAATGTATATTCAAGTCCTTTGTCCATTTTTGGTCCAGGTGTTTGTTTTCTTGATGTTGAGTCAGAGTCATTTCAAGGGCTCGTATAAGTCCCATCCTCTGCTCTTCTACTTGCATCTCTTCCTAGGATCTGGTAGGCTGGCTACTCCTTTCCCCGGGGCATCTGCCCAGTGCCCCCTGGCAAATTCAAGCAGACAAGTAGAAACTTAATAACTCTTTCATCTTTCACATGCTGGGTTCCACATTAAGTATAGTTGAGCTGCATCAGACATACCCAGACAGGAACTTGCCTAACAGATAAACTAGTGAGTGAATTCTTAGATTGCAAAAAGGTTCTGGCCCTGCTATATAATTACCTGGAGAAAGAACAGCTACAGACCAAGCATTTAAAAAACCAACGTCTTTTTCTGCAGTAGATTTGCCTTAACTTCCATCTGGTTTGGAACACTAGTTAGCAAGTCATTAAAGATTTACATTTTGCAGCCTTTTAATCGAGAGGATCTCCCCATGTCGTCTCATCTCTGCAAGCCAGACTTTCTGTAGGTGCGCTATTAAAATCCTTTTAAGTGGGAGGTGATTGTGGCTTAAGTTTTTTCCAAGTTAAAATGACTGTGTCCATCCCGAGGCACAGAACATCCATAGTCTAAGGCTTAGACATACAACCTTTTTCCCCCCAAATAGCTCAGGGCAGCAGCGCTTAGGGTTTCTGTGCAAAGCTTGAATACCATGGGGGAATTTAAATGCTGTCTGGATCCAGCTCAAGGCAAGCAGGAAGCCCAGAGCTGACTCAGACAGTGGCTTTGAGAAGAGAGATATCTTCTAGGAAAGGGGAATCTTACTGTGAGGCTTAGAACAAATGGGGTTCCAAGACAGTGTCATGAACAAGGATTTGGAAACCAAAAGAAGAGGAAGAGCCAAATCTGGGCCAGAGGGTCTGCTACAGTGCCCAGGCAGGTCTGAGCAAGCCTGTTTGGGAGGGGGTGCTGGAAGCCCACAGGGGACCAGCACCAGGGAGCAGAATGCTTTTATAGGATGCTTCAGGCACAGCTGTGACATTGGGTGGAGAGCTCTTTCTGAAAGTTTGTGTGTGAATACAGGGCCATCATGTATTATTGGGCAGGTTGTGTACTGTGCAATATCACCTGGATGAGTGGGGACAAACCACACTTAACTGCCAATCCTCATCCTGGTGTAGGGCTGCATTTTGTCTGTAGGAAGGGACATTCTTTCCAACTCACACAAAGACATTCATGAGTTAGCAGTGGCCCTGAGTGAATGCAGTTATTTTCTAGCTGAAATTCTAGAATCATAATCTTCTGCTCAGAGGATCTCAACCAACTCAGATGACTGTCAATGCAAATAGCACTTACCCAGGAATACAACACAATGTACCCTGGTCACTTGTCTCAATCTTCCGTTCATTTATTTCAACGAATAGTTGCTGAGTCCCTACTATGTGCTGAGCTCTGTTCTAGGTGTTTGGGAAACATCCATGGAAGAATTAGACTGAAATGTCTCCCCTTGTGGAAACTGCATTCTGGCAGACAGAGTTAAGTCAATGAACAACACACACAGGGAATAAATTATCTAGCATGTTAGAATGTGGTGTCAGGGAACAGAGGTTTGAAGGACATGCATGATGGATTTCTCATGGATAAAGTTGCTATTTTCTTCATTGTAATTAATAGATGCCTTAGGGCTGATTCTTGGAGCCTGTGCGAACTTTCCTTTTCTCCTCAGCCTCCATTGGTAGATCACCTACAACAACTTAACTATGGTGTTCTAGAGGCAACTGTGTATTCTCTCATTCCTTTTACATTTATGGGAAATTCTTCTGGAATGAAAAAATTCTCCCTGTGTTTATTCAGCTACTTATTCATATCAGTGTGACCTGTTGGAGATTTATTTTAATCTGTGGGTAATAATCCAGCAGCATCATTACTTATTGTATCTCTCTCATTTTTCCAATTTGGCCACTGGGGACTCTTTCAGGTTGGTTCCTCTGTCCTTTCAACATGTCCACACTCTTTGGAGCCCTTTTTACCTTCTGGCAGCCTGAGATGTTCCAAGCTTGTCTTGTGTTCCCCCACTTCCTGTCCTGGGATGACCACCTCTCTGAAACATTGTTTTTTCTTTTAAACTGCAGATTGGTATTTAGAAACCAAGATCAGGCAGGAGGTGTGCTCATTACTCTCTGGGTGCCATTACTTTTATGTCCCCTTAGGGCAGATCTAGGAAATAGATATATGTGTACTTACTCGTGCAAACACACACATTTACACTGATTTAAAAGTCTTAAGTTTATACTGAGACTTCTTACTCCTGTTCACATCCCAGAATTCTCATTTTCCTTTCTTTGTTTGTAATATCTTTATCCAACACTGATAATCCTGGGTCTTCTTAAACAAAATATATTTGCTTATTAGTTCAACCCACACTCTTTAAAAATATTTTTGGATCTTTTTAGTTATACATGACAGTAAAATCCATTTTGATAAAATTATACAAGCATAGAATAATATATCTTTTTCTAATCTATATAATCTGTATCTTATTCTAACCTATATATAATATACATATTATATATAGTATGTATATATTATTCTTATTCTAATCTATATATATGTATAAGTTATGTATCTTATCTCTATATAAGGTATATGTCATATATAAGATATATATATATATGCATATATATATATATGAATAGAATATATCTTATTCTAATTAGGATCCCATTCTTATGGGTGGACACAATGGTGGGGTTCACTTAGGCATTTTCATATGTGTACATAGGAAAATTATGATAGATTTATTCTACTACCTTTCCTATTTCTATCCCTCCTACCTTCCCTTTGTTCCCCTTCATCTAATCTACTGAACTTCTCTTCTTCCCATCCCCCACTTCACTGTGGATTAGCTTCCACAAAACGTGTGACCTCTGGTTGATTGACTTATTTCACTTTGCATGATAGTTTCCAGATTCTTCCATTTACCGGCAAATGTCCTAAAATCATTCTTTATGACTGAGTAGTATTTCATTGTGGTCTTGGGAGAAACTAAATTATAAATTGAAATACAGTATTTGTACATTGTTTTGAGTTTAGTCTTACAACATGCACTTAAAATTCTGTTTTTCAAAATAATTTGGTTTGATTCTTTTCTTCCCCACTCCTTCAGTGTGGTTATTTTTTTATTCACTTGTGAGTAAGTAAGTTCATTTATTACAATTTGTATTCTATTTTAGGTTTTTCCCATATTATAGTTGATACCTTTTAAATTTACATACAGTGAGATTCACCATGACATAATTTTATGGCTTTGTTAGATGGATAGTCTCATGACTTAGTTCTGCCACTCACAAATTCCCTTCTGTTAGCCCTTCTGTAGCTCACCCTGCCCTGTCTCCATGCCTAGCCTGTGAAACCTTTGATTTGTTTTCTATCCATTTGGGTTTGCCTTTTCCAGATGATCATATTAATGGACTGCTTTGTATTACTACAATGAAATACCTGATACAAGATGCCTATGAAGTAAAGCGAGGTTTATTTTGGCTTATGGTTCTGGGGGCTCAAGTCCAAGATCAGGTGACCCCATTGGCTTGCCCCTGGTGAGAGCAGCCCATCACTGTGGATGGCGTGTTTGAGTGAGTGCTTCTATCAGGAGCCAGGAAGCAGAGAGAGGCCAGTGACTGAAGGACCTCCCACCAGGCCCTGTCTCTTCAAGGTTCCATCACCTCCCAGTTGCACCATCCTGGGGACCTCCCGGCAACACAGGGACCTTTGGGAGACACTATCCATATGGAGACCACAGTGTGCAGTAACACAGCACATCACCTTTTGGTTTTTCCTTCTTTCGCTTAGCAAAATCATTCACTTTTTATCCACTGTGTTGTGTGTGTCAGTGTTTTCTTCCTTTTTAATTTTGGGTAATGTTCCATTCAATGGATTTATTACAGCTTTTAAATCCATTCTTTGGTAGAAAGACATGTGAGGTGTTTCCAGTTAAAAATAAAGCTGCTCTAAAAATGCACATAGATTTTTGTGAACCTGTGTTTTCATTTCTCCAGAGTAAATGCCTAGTAGAGAGGTTGCTGGAACGTGATGTATGTACATTTATCTTTATGCAGCACTGCCAAACTATTTTCCAAAGTGGCTTACCATTTTGCTTTTCCACCAACAATATGGGAGAGACCTAGTTGTTTTATACTCCCACAGCACCGGGTATTGCCAGTATTTTTTATTTCAGTCATTCTAATAGCAGTATGATGATTTCTCACTGAGGTTTTCCACCGCATTTCCCTGATGACTGGTGATGTGGAACATGACTTCAGATGCTTATTTGCCATATTCTTTGATGAAGTGCTCTTCAAAGATCTGCATTTAAAAAAATTGGATTGTTTTTTTTTTTTTTTTTTTTCTTTCTTTTCTTTTTTGTTGCAGTATTGACAATTGAATTCAGGTGCTGTATCCCCACCAAGCTACATCCCCAACCCTTTTTAAAATTTTTATTTTGAGACAGGGTGGCCCAGGTCGACCTTGAACTTGCAATCCCCCTGCCTCGGCCTCTCAAGCCTCTGGGATTACAGGGTTGTGCCACTGCACATGGCTTTATCTTTTTATTTTTGAGTTAAAAGAGTTGGTTATTTATTCTGGATTCAAATCCTTGGTCAGCATGGTTTGTAAGCACTTTCACTCAATCTTAGCTTGTTTTTTTCATTTCAGTGGTGATACTTTTTTTGAAGAGCAAACTTTTAAAATTTTGATAGTCAAATGTATAAATTTAAAAATTTATGGATAGTGCTTTTCAGATCTAGAGTCTTTGCTTAACTCAAAGTCACAAAGACGTTTTCCTTTTTTTTCTTCTATAAGTTTTAATTCTAGCTTTTATATTTTTGTCTATGATACATTTTGGGTTAATTTATGTTATGAGTTGTGATTTGTGTGTGTGTGTGTGTGTGTGTGTGTGTGTGTGTGATGGACCTCTGGTTTTTCAGGGAAGCGTTTGTTGAATAAACCATAATTTTCCTCATTGAATTACATCCCATCATAGTGGAAGTATGTGTGTGTGTGTGTGTGTGTGTGTGTGTACATCTATTCCTCTTCTTCAGTTTCTTTTTCTTGTCCTATTGGAATAACCAGAAATTCCTGTACAAAGGTTGAATGGAATGGGTGAGACATTCTTTCCTCTTCCATCACCACACACACAGACAACCTGTCCTCAGTAGTTCTCGTTTCTTCCTTCCCGTAGACCTTGGCAATCACTTATTTATTTTCTGACTCTATAGGTTTGCCTGTTCTTGACATTTCTATGAATGGAATTGTACAAGATGTCATCTTTTGTGTCTGACTTATTTCACCTGACACAGTGCATTTAGGGTTCATCTATTTTGTAGAATGAATCAGAACTTTATTCTTTTTGTGGCTGAATATTATTCTCTCTTATGACTCTACCATTTTTTTATCCATTCATTTGTTGGTGAACCTTTGGGTGTTTTTTCCTTTCTGTTATCATAAATAATGCTACTGGGCACATTCATGTACACGTTTTGTGTGGGCATGTTTTCATTTCATTTCACTTGGGTATACACCTAAGAGTGGAATTGCTGGGCTCTATGGTAACTCTATGTTCTACTTTTTGAAGAACCACCAAACTGTTTTCCAAAACTGCTGTGCTATGTTGCATTCCCATCAGCAATATTTGAAGATTCTGACTTCTCCATGCCCTTTCCCACACTTGCTGCTGTCCTTTGTGGCCAGCCTGGGGAGTTGATCACCGCTGCCCAATAAGTGTGAAGAATTACTTCACTGTGATCTTGAGTTGTATTTCCCTAATGACTAATGACATTGAGCATCTTCTCATGTGTTTATTGGCCACTAGTCTATTTCCTTTAGAGAACAGCTGATCCCAATCCTTTGCTTCTTTTAAAAACTGACTGACTTTTCTTTTTATTGTTGTGTTATAAATCATGCGTGTGCATTTACATATTTTGGACATAATCTTATCACACAGAGGATCTGCAAAGAGTTTCTCCTGTTATGTGGTGTGCATTTTCACTTTCTTAATAGTGCCCTTTGCAACACAAAATTTCTCATTTTGATGAAATCTAATCTATCTATTTTTCTTCAGTTGCTTAAGCTTTTGGTGTTCTAACTAAGAAACTATCACCTCATTTAAGAACACAAAGATTTATTCTTATGTATTCTTTTAAATTTTTTATAGGCTTAGCCCTTATGTTTAGAGCTTTGATCCTTTTGGAGTTGTGTGTGTGTGTGTGTGTGTGTGTGTGTGTGTG
>JAJEJO010002917.1:67726-80738 GCA_020662805.1 Glaucomys volans | reverse complement strand
TGTGTGTGAGAGAGAGAGAGAGAGAGAGAGAGAGAGAGAGAAAGGGGTCTGTCAACTTCATTTTTTTGCATGTGTCCAGGTACCATTTGCTGAAAAAAATGATTCTGATTCTTTTCCTATTGCATACTTTTGACACCCTTTGAACATAAGTGGACAATAAATGTGAAGGTCTGTTTTGAGCTTTTCAGTTCAATTTTGTTGACCTAGGCATCCACTCTTATGCCAGTACCAGAGTCTGGATAGTCTGGATTACTGCAGCTTTGTGGGAAATTTTGAAATCTGGAAGTGTGAATTATCATCCTTTGTTTTTGCTTTCAGGATTGTTGTGGTTATTCTGAGTCCCTTGCATTTCTCTTTGAATTTTGGGATCTTCTTGTTAATTTCTAGCAAAACAGGGCACAGATTTCTTGAAATTTGTGGATCAATTTTTGGAGTATTGACTAGTTTTAAAAAATGTATCACACATATACGTGTGTGTGTGTGTGTGTGTGTTTGTATGTTTGTATTTTTTTTCTGTTCTGGGAGTCAAACCCAGGGTTTTGTGCATGCGAGGCAAGTGATTTACTACTGAGTTACATTCCCAGCCCCATATTAGCAATATTAAATCTTCCAATACATGACCATGGGATGTCTCCCTTATTTACATATTCTCAAATTTCTCTAATGATATTTGAATGAAAGTCTTGCACTTCCTTTGTCAGATTCATTATTCATCATTTTCTTATTTTATGGATTTTAAACTAGAATAATCTTAATTTTATTTTATATTGATCATTGTATATGAAAATACATTTCAAATTTGGATGTTGATCTTTTATTCTGCAATATATCATCTTCCATTAGAAATAGTTTCCCTTATTTATTCCCAATGTTAGTGTCTTTTATTTTGCTCTCTCCTATTTCCCTTGGCCAGTACTGCCTGTAAATGTTGAGGGGAAGTGGCAAGAGCACACATCTTTGTCCAAATTATGATCTTAGGATGAAAACCTTTTGTCTTTCCCATTAAGGGTGGTGATAACCTCGGGAATTTTGCTCATACTTTGGATAGAGAAATTTACCTTCTATTCCTAATATGTTGCATACTTAATTTATTTTTATGGTGAAATGGTTTTTAAATTTTGTCATTTTTTGTTTCTTATAAAGATAATGTGGTTTTTGTCCTTTATTCTTTTAATGTGGTCTACTCATGGATTGATTTTATATTAAACCAACTTTGTATTCTAGGATAAATTCCACTTTTTTACAGAGTAAAATCCTTTCATGTCATTAACAATGCATTTATCCAGATATTCAGATATTCTATTTCTTCTTGTGTCAGTTTTATAAGTTTGTCTTTATTGAAATTTTTATCTAACTTACTGACATACAATTGTTTAAATTATTCTCTTAAATTGTTTTTTATTTTTTTAAGCTCAGTAGTAATGTCCCCTCTTTTGAATTACTAACATCACTCCTGAGCAAATTACTAACACCATCATTCCCGAATTTAGTAATTGGCTCTTCCCTATTTCTTGATCAGTCTAACTAAAGATTTCTTGAAGTTATTTCCTTAGGAATTACATTTAGCATTTAATTTATAACAATGTAGTTTATATTTATATGAACTTCAATTTAATAGTATAAAAAACTGTGTATACAGCTCCGTTTCCTCCATTTGTGTTGTTATCATCCTACAATTACTTTTTTACACATTGTTTACTCAACCCAAATCTATAATTTCTATAGTATGCTATTGTGTTTTAAATAAGATGAAGAACTTATAAATAGAAAATTCAATTATATTGTCCTTTATATTTACCTGTTTTTACTTTTACTGCATGTTTAGTTAGACATGTGGTATCACCCAAAAGCTCATGTGTGAGGTAATGCAAGAGAGTTTAGAGGTCAAGTGATTGTGCTATGAGTGCCTTAACCCAGTAAGTGAAATAATCTCCTGATAGGGATTAACTGAGTGGTAACTGAAAGCAGGAAATGTTTGGCCAGAGGAAGTGGTTGATTGGGTGCCTTTGGGGTTTATATTTTATCATGGTGAGAACAGTCTCTCTGCTTCCTGAAGCCATGTCTTGAGCTACTTTCCTCTACCACACTCTTCCGCCATGTTGTTCTGCCTCACCTTGAGCCCAGAGAAATAGATTTGGCCATATATGAACTAAGACCACTGAAACCATGAGCTCCCAAAATAAACCTTTCTTCCTCTAATTGTTCTTATTATATCTTTTGGTCACAGCAGTGAAAAAGCTGACTAAAACACCAATGCTCTTTATTTTTATGTGTGTTCACGTTACTATCTAATGTCCTTTCCTTTCAGCTTGAAGGACAAATTTCTTGTGGGCAAGTCTGGTAATGAATCCTCTCAGTTTTTTTCTGACAGTGTCTTAATTTCTTCTTCACTTCATTTTGAAAGATAGTTTAACTAGATATAGAATTTTTATTTGATCATTTTTCTTCCTCATCACTTTGAATTTATCATCTCACTGATTTCAAGCCTTCGAGGTTTCTGATAGGAAATCAGTTATCTTTCAGAGGCTCCTTTGAACAGGCTGAGTCAATTTCTTGCTGTATTCAAAATTCTCTCCTTTAAGAAATCTGATTATTATGTCTAGATGTGGATCTTTCTGAATTTATATTAATTTTTGTATGCTGAGCTTTTTTGATTAATGTTTTCCATCAAAATTGTGATGTTTTGGTCATTCTTTTGTCAAATATTGTTTCTAACACATTCTCTCCTACCTTACTGAGACTCCCATTGAGCATATGGTGGTGTGCTTGATGGTATCCCACAGGTAACTGAGATTCTGTTCATTAATCTTCTCTTTTTGATTTGTTTGTTTCTCAGAGTAAACAATCTCCATTGACCTAGCTTCAAGTTCTCTGATTCTTTTTTCTGTCTTCTCAAATTTGAACCTCTTGAACCTCTATAGGGAATTCTCATTTTATCCATTATACTTTTCAACTACAGAATTTTTATTTAGTTCCTTTTAATAATTTTAATCTATTTTTTTGTTTCCTCTATTTGGTGAGGTGTAATTCTCATACATTCCTTTTGTTCTTTAGCCATGATCTCCTTTAGTTCTTTGAACATATTTAAAATAGTGGATTTTAGGGGGGGGGTACTAGGGATTGAACACAGGGATCCTTAACCACTGAGCCACATCCCTAACCCTTTTAATATTTAATTTAGAGATAGGGTCTCAGTTGCTTTGGGCCTTGCTAATTTGCTGAGGCTGGCTTTGAACTTGCAACCCTCCTGTCTCAGCCTCCTGAGTCACAGGTGTGTTCTATTGGTCCTGGATAAAATAGTGAATTTAAAGTCTTTGTCTTCTAGGTCCAATATCTATACCCCTTCAAAGGCAGTTTTTATTGTCTGCTTTTTTTTTTTCCTGTGAATGAACCATGATTGTTTCTTTGTGTGTCATATACCTATAATGTATATAATATGTATATATATATATTTTTTTTTCTTGAGAACTGGATATTTTATTTTATATATTTATTTATTTATTTATTTTTTTGGAACCAGGGATTGAACTCAGGGACGCTTGGCCACTGAGCCACATCCCCAGTCCTATTTTTGTATTTTATTTAGATACAGGGTCTCACTGAGTTGCTTAGGGCCTTGCTAAGTTGCTGAGGCTGGCTTTGAACTCGCGATCCTCCTGACTCAGCCTCCTGAGTCGCTTGGATTACAGGAATGCGCCACCATGCCTGGCAGAGAACTGGATATTTTAAATAATGTAATGTAGTAGTTCTGGAAATCAGATGCTCCCCTCTTCCCCAGTATTTGATGCTGTGGCTATTTTTTTGTGGTGATGTCATAGGCGTTATTGTAGTTGGTTTGTTTAGCAACTCCACTGGATTAATTCTATAAATATTGAAACCAGTATGTTTCCCATTTTTTGCTGAGGGGCTCAGTGATCATCCATGCAATTCATAACTCTGTGTCAACCTTCATTTCTTGCTTCGCAAAGATTCAAGGTCAACCAGAGATGGCATCTTAGGGCCTTTTCAGTCTTTCCTAATCACACACACAACCCTGAGCATGAACATCATAGCCCTATTCCATCATTTGACCTTCCAGATTACTAGGAGATTTCCACATCCCCTGGAAGACAATTCATTATTCAACTTTTATTTTTTTAATTGTTTTCTTTTGTCTCAAGTCTTATCACTGCCTCAGGTAACTGCAATGTTAAATAATTGCACTGATTTTTTTTTCAACAAGTGTCCCTGAAGAAAACCCCTGTTTCTGAGTAAAGTTGAATAAGACAAGCCTTGTATGTGGGAATCTTCCAGGAAACCACCAGACAAGCCCAGTGATGACCATTTTTCCAGGAATGGGGTTTTGAAAGCACTCCAGTACTTCCAGTGAGTTCTGGGCTGCTTAGCTTATTGCAACTGTGGGCTGTTGATTTTCAAGGCTACCACAAAACTGAGGGGAGGAGGATGGCAATAGAGCAGTGTCAGGATGTCAGAAATTCAGAGAGCGTATTACCCTTTACTGAGATGCGCTATTTTTCTTGAATAAGTGATCCCAGACTGTTTCAAGTCTTTGGCTGATTTCCAGAGCTGTAATAATTTGATTTTGACATTTTATGCCAGTGTTCTTACGGTTTTTGTGGAGAAGATTTTTGGAGGTCCTTTCTCTTTCATTTCCAATTATGTCACCTCTGTTGAGGTTACAACTCTATTTTATGAATTATTAGTGTTTAGTGATTGCAATATGCATTTTAACTTTTTAGTACTCACTTCAGATTAATATTGACTTCATTCTAATACAATAGAGCAACTTCAATGTAAACCCATTTCCTTTCCTTTTCTCTCCATTGTTCATACTCACACATGTGTGTGTGTGTGTGTGTGTGTGTGTGTGTAGTCTTAAATGAACCCTCAAAGGCTGATGTGCTGAAGGCTGGTCCTCCGCTGATGGTGTTATTGGGAGATGATGGAACCTTTAAGGGGTGGAGCCAAGTGGGAGGAAGATAGGTTGTTGGGTGGGTGTGCCCTTGAAGGAGATATTGGGAACCCCAAACCATTCCTCTCTTTTTTGCTTCCCATCCCCATGAGCACCTTTTCTTCACCAAGTGCTCCCTGCCATGATATTTTGCTTTGTCACAGGTCCAAAAACAATGACCATGGACTGAAACCTTTAAAACTGTGAACCAAGGTATTTGTCACAGTGACGGAAATTTGACTCACAAACACACAATGTGTGTGTGTGTAGATATTCTTTCATCGATAGATAATGTATTATTTACATAATCTTTGAATTTGTATATTTTCATTTGATAGATGATATTATATATCTAAAGCTAAACATATATCTGTCTACATAGTCTATGCATATTTTAAACTCATCAATATTTGTCCAAAGCTACTGTTTCTCATTACCTGATAAATTACCCGACTGACCAGAGTTGTGGAGGAACTGACCAGCAATCAGTTGACTCCTGGTTTTCTACTGACTCCTGGTTTTCTTCCTCCAACCTTTTAGTAGCTTTTCACAACTAAATACCCTTCCATTTGTTGGTTGCCTTTGGTAAATTCTCAAAGCATGAAATTATTGTTTTAAACAATTTTATCCAGTTTTATACTTGTTTTTTTTTTTGAATCAGGGATTGAACTCAGGGACACTCGGCCACTGAGCCACATCCCCAGTCCTATTTTGTATTTTATTAGAGACAGGGTCTCACTGAGTTGCTTAGGGCCTCGCTAAGTTGCTGAGGCTGACTTTGAACTCGTGATCCTCCTGACTCAGCCTCCCAAGTCGCTTGGATTACAGGCGTGCACCACCACGCCCGGCTACTTGTTTTCTGGGGGGGGGGGGGTTTGCTGACCACTATGGTCTAATCAGAAGTTCTCACTCGTCATGGGATATATTATTTTAAACTTTTTTAGATAATGCCAGATTGTTTTTCAAAGTACTTTTTGTCAGTCTATCCACCTACAGGCAGAGTTTGATAATTCCCATTACTCTATATCCTTGCCACCACTTGGCTTTATCAGAGTCTAGAATGTCCTTCATCAGTTTGGAACTCACTCTGTGACTGACCTAACGCTATCCTTAGATGAACACATTTAAATGTAATGAAGACAAATGAACCAGTCTTTTCCTTTTCGCCAATAATTGTAGGCCAGGGTCTTAAAGATAATCCTGCCACATTTTCAAATACCTGCATTATCTTATTTAAGTCACAGTCCATCTGGAGGAGCTCCTGGCACAGTGATGGGGTCTTGGGCCTCCACATTATTGAGGGACGGAGAGCTCGAGGAGATCAAGGAGACCGGCTTCTCCCACAGTCAGATAGCTCGTCTCTGCAGCAGGTTCACCAGCCTGGACAAAGGAAAGGATGGGACTCTCAGCTGGGAAGATTTCCAGAGGATTCCAGAACTTGCCATCAACCCATTGGGGGACCAGATCATTAATGATTTCTTTCCAAAGGGAGAGGATCAGGTAGACTTCTGTGGAGTCCTGAGAACTTTGGCTCATTTCCGACCCATAGCAATGATGTGAATGGACCAGAATCACTCAGTAGCCCAAGCAACGAACCACACTTTGCTTTTCAACTGTATGATTCAGATAAAGCTGATGAGATCTCCTGTGATGAGCTGCTGCAGGTGCTGCACATGATGGTTGGAGTGAATATCCCAGATGAGCAGCTGGTCAGCATTGCAGACGGGACCATCCAGGAGGCTGACCAGGACGGGGACGGTGCTATGTCCTTCACAGAATTTTCTAAGATTTGGAGAAGGTGGATGTGGAACAGAAAAGGGGCATCCACTTTCTTCACTAAAGGACGGAGACCAAACTGTTCCTTGTTTTCTAGTGTTTAAGAACTGGCACTTGAGTCCTCCTGTCCACCCCATCATTCCCCTTCTCCCAAAATACTCCTGCTATTGCATGACAGCCCCAAATATGCTCTGTCTACACAGCCCTGCTTTGGTGTAAACACAGGGCATTACAGAATGGTACCCCCAGTCCATTTCCGCTCAGTATCCATCCACCAGTTCTTCGTTTATAAACACCACGTCCCCTGTTCCGCTGCTCAATGCCACACATCCATCCCATTTGAGAAAGAGAAGGAATCATGCTGAGAACCAGGCAGCCAAGCTCTCACTGGATGTAGACTGCACATGCTGCCTTCCCTCAGGCGAGGCCTTCACAGCTCCTGCTTCTTTCCCAAAGTCCTTTGCTTCTTACTTCCCTGTCACCCAACTTACCATCCACTTGGTCCTTCAGCCTCCCTGCTTTTTGTTTGTTTTGTTTTTTTCTGAACTGGGATTGAACTCAGGGGAACTCGGCCACTGAGCCACATCCCCAGCCCTGTTTTGTATTTTATTTAGAGACAGGGTCTCACTGAGTTGCTTAGGGCCTCACTGAGTTGCTGAGGCTGGCTTTGAACTCGTGATCCTTCTGACTCAGCCTCCCGAGTCGCTGGGATTACAGGCGTGTGCCACCACGCCCAGCCTCCCTGCTTTTTATTGAGCCTCAAAATTCCCTGTGTTTTACTTGACATTCCAAACTATGCCCCTTAAATCTATTTCTTCTGACTTGGCAGGATAGTTTGATGGTCTAGCAGTTTTTATCTACCTTTATCTTGGAAGTTGGCCTTGGTGAAAAGCGTAGTCACCTGTTCTAGGTGGCTCGCCCGTCTTGCTCTACCTCTGCCCTCTGATTATCAACTCATGTACCTACGTGGCTTCTCCTGAGAGTGCAGTACTGACTATTCAGAAAATAGTCATATGCCCACAGGTCTGCTTAACACTGGGACACTGTCGCTACCAGAATAGCTGTTCTTTTTGAACAAGATGGCTGGGCAGCTTACAAAACCTGCCACACTTACACTCTGCAGCATGGCTTGTGCCTCGTTAGAGCCCTGGAATGTTCTTCACTTCACATTTCCAAGTAGAGAGACTGGTGTTCTGGAAGTGCCAACTTATCTGAGACCAAAAGAATTAAAGAATTAATTCTTAGTTCTTGAAGTTTTGCACACAATTATTTATGAATTTTACACTTGGTGAATGTGGATGCTGGAAGTCATAACCAACCCCTAATAGAGGTCTAAAGCATTGAATGGATTGTGTCATTAGCTGCCTGGTTACATTGTCTTCCTAGCCCCTTATAGAGGCCACTTCTGATCCCTTAGAACCAAGGGGTCTGGCACTGGTAAGACAAAGTAAGGTGGCATGACAGGCCTCTGAGTGAGTCATAGCAACATCTCTTCCAAAGTCAGCTGAATCAGACTTCATCGAATCTGGACATGGGCATCCTATGTGTGTCTGTGAGTCTGCCCTTGGCTGATTTTCTCTAACTCATTGCTTGCTTGCTTGTTACTTTGCTTCAGAAGGCTATCCAAGATGTGTGAACAAGTCTTTAGGAAGAGAATTGCTAAAAAATACCATAAAGGTGGGGAACAGGGCAGTGGCCAGGCTGATGGTTCAAATGTAAATGAATGAGAAATTCTTTATGAGGTGTCAGTTTTTGTGAACAAGTGATGTAATATCGGCATTGTATAAAAGGAAAGAGTTGTCTGGTACTGATCAGAGGTGCGTCAGCGGGTTCTTGATTTGCATTTTTAAAGTTCCTAAGACTATGGCTTCCCTGTCCTTTGGCTGTATAGCAAGCATTTCATCCAAGTTGAGCCATATTTTCCCAATACAGTTGTATTCTTTGATCCATCAACAAATACTTGAGGTTAAAACAAAAACAAAAATCTCAGTCACCTGAAGTCAACTTTATGTTTGAAGGAGGAGTGAGTTTCTTTCTTTGTCTGTGTGGATATTCTGTTAACTTAGCATGATGTATTGAAAAGAACACCAACTACTGCTGCTTCCAAGATTTCCTTCTGCAACTTTGTCCGTGACTGTCAAAATTGAAATTGGTATATTCATGTTGGACAGAGAGTATGCCTTTCAATCTATCCTCTCTCAAAACTGATTAAAGTCTTTTTATTAATGTAAATTTCAGAATTTTATTTCACATGAAGATTTGCAGGTAGTTATAGAAATCCTTTAAAAACAGCCTATAACTAGTAAATAAATCTTAATAAAACTGAACAACCTGCCAGAGGTATAATTTAAGCAATTATTAAATTGTCCCATTGACGCAACTTTGTATTTTTAAAATCTATTCTTTGGCTTAAAAAAATTATAGTTTAAAAAAGATACATTTATATTTTAAAGTTATTAATACAATATTCTAGAATACATTATGCATTAGCTTAAATTTACATTTGGCAAACACAAATACCTCACAGATCTCACTATTTTTCACTGTTTTAAAAGTTTAAACACTGATCAAAATTTCCAAGTGATCTCATAGACAAATTTAAATAATTTAAGTTCTGTTTCTTTGTCTTACAGTCAGTATATTATCAGTGTTTATTTTGAATCTACTGTTTAAACACAGGAATAAGTAGAACCATAAAAAATACAAATAGCAATTTTGAATGCTTACAAATTCACCCTTGAAACAACTCTATTATTGAGAGTTTTTTAAAGTTAATTTCCATGTAGAATACAATGTTCCTTTTCTCCTATCTTTAAATTTAAAAATTAAGGTATAACCTAAATACAGCAAAATTCACTTTTTGTAGTATGGGTCTGTGCATTTTGATGAAAGCATCCCTGGTGTAACCACCACCAAGATCAAGATATAAAAAGTGACAATCAATTTCTCTGTCCTACTTGTTAGTAAAGCTTCCCTTCCACTTCTGCTCTGCCAATCTGTTGTCTGTCCCTATAGGTCTTCTTTTTCCAGAATATCACATACATGGGATCATATGGCATGTAGCCTTTTTTGAGTCTGGCTTCTTTAACTTCGAGTGCATTTGAGACTTACCTATGCTTTTATGTGTATCAATCATCTTTCTTCTATATTGTTGAATAATATTCCTTTAAGGCCACATACCCCAGTCTGTTTATTCACTCTCTTGTTGAGACACACTTGAGTTGTTTTCAGGTTTTGATGATTATGAATAAATCTGAAAATTTTCACATGTGAGTTTTCAGAGAACTATAATTTTTCATTTCAGTTTGATAATTGTATGCAATGTGAAATTAATTCCTAAGAATTTGGTATCTTTGATGATGTAAGTGGTATCTTTAATTTGTTTCATAGTCAATCTGTTTGTCATTGGATAAAGATACCTAATTGGGATTTGCATATGGACAGTCTATTCTGAAAACTGGCTCAATTTGGTGTCTAATCCTAGTAATTTAATAAGAACTCATTTGGGATTTTTATGTATATAAATAATTGCTGCAAAAAATGGTTGCTGCAAAATTCCATTTTTTGAATTAAGAAAGTTTTCTTTCATTTTAATTTGCAAAAAAAAAACATTTTTAGAATTTATTTGAACAATATTGAACATCCCCCACCTCCTCCCACTATCATGTGCTGGTCTGAAGCGTCAGTGTGGACACGGAGAAAGGGAACAGCTGGAGTCTCTGGGGTAGCTGTTGTGGAAGTGGGACAGAGTAAGGGGTCTAGGATGCTGGCAAGAGTGACTGAGGAGATGAAGCATGGAACTGAAACTGGACAAGGAAGCAAAGGCACAAGAAAGGAAGAGGAGATGGGTGGGTGGGTGCCCGACCAGCATGGCCAAACTCAAGGTTCCCCCGAGGGGCGAAGGCGGATTAGAAGAATAAAGACTCGAGAACACAGGTTTTGAAGATTAAGCTGGGGTAGGTGGAGCCTGCTCTTTGATGGAGAAGCAGATCTAAAGAGTTTTGCCAGCAATCTTTATTTATATATGTCTCATTATCAGGTTAAACACTATGCGACCATTATTCTTTGTATCCAGGGAAGTTATAGAAACCAGGACATCTGTGTAGCTTTTCCCCAGTAGCAATCCACAGTTGCAAAGAGCAATGTTAGGAACTTTGTGTAGCTCTCAGGAAAGTCCATTGTTAAAAGTTATTGTAAAGAAGGGTAGGAACAGGAGAAGCAGAGCTGGTGAAACATTGTGATTGTCTAGCATAAGAATACCTTCCTTCCTGGGAGCTATGAGCCTAAGATCAAGGTCAGAGCTGATAGGACTCTTGCACAGAGCCTCCTCCTGCAGGGCATTGCCACAGCAGCTGAGCTTCCTGTGCCCTTGCACAGAAACATTCCCAAGCACCAGGCATGCCACAGCCATGAGGTCATCATCATCAGACACCCCCAATCTGTCACTGTTCTTCCATCATCTGTCACTGCTCTCCACAGGTGGGTGTGAGCAAAGGAGAGGTCAATGCATCAGAGGACCCATCGAGGTTGAAGACCAGGGGCAGTGGAGTAAAGAAGGAAGCATGGCAGAGACTAGAATGGTGCTTTTCAACTCTGGTTGCATATTGGAAATATCTGGGATTTTTTGGAAAATGAACAGATGCTCGGGTGGCACTTGGCCAATTAAATTAGAATCTTAAAAGGCGGGGGAGTTGGGGATTGGGAGTGGTGTTTCTGGGTGCTGGGAATTGGTGACCGGATGGTTCTAGTGCTCAGCCAGGGTCAGGAACCCTACACTGGACAGTCGGATGTGGAGATTCAGAAGCGCCATGTGAAGGATCCAGGTGTGCTGAGATGACGGGTGTCTGAGGCAGGATGGAGCCTAATCCTGGACGTTCTGAGCACCAGGACTCGAAGGGTGTTGGGTGGGCATCCACTTCTATCCCCATCACCAGGGTATGCATCGATGTGCAGTGGGAGCAGAGGACAAAGTCTTTGAGGGATGAGGGGAAATGACTTGAGTTTGGAAGATGAAAAGAGAACTAGAAGCATTTCCAAACCTATAGGTGGGAAATGGTCTGGAAACACAGTGAACTTGGAGGAGGGATGACTTTGACCATGGGGTCCCACAGTCCCATGGATGTGAGAGAAAGATCAGCCTCCAGCTGGGGTGGCTGCAGAGAAACTGGCTCTCAGAGTGGATTTAGCACCTCCTGAAAGTTAGGCAGAAAGTGTCAGCCAGGCCCGTGGGTTTCTGAACTGGTAGAGACGCTGAGGACGGTGAGGGATCACACTTTCTTTTCCAGGCTGGGGCTGCCTGCAGCCGGGAGTGAGGCTGGGGCCCACTTCATGGGTCTCCACACCCAGTTCAGTCCTAGCCTTCTCTTTCCCATGATTAATTAAATCCATCACTTATTTTCAAAATGTACTTTACCTGGCATTGTATGTCTCTTTCTAAGGTGCCTGAAACCTGTGTTTGGTGTAGGGAGGATTATAAATAAATCCACAAACGGAATTCTTCACAAGGCAAAATAATTTGTGAGATTCCTTTTTTCCATTAACTACATTCCCGAGTGCATTATTTAATGCATTATTCTGTTTATCATCACTTTCCCAAAACACATTTATCATATAAGTGAAACATATTTTGATTTGACTTTATTTTTCTTGTATTAGTAATGGAACATCTTTTTTTTCCCTGCGAACATCTTAAAGCAAGGTAAAATAAGTAAAATTTTATGTAACCTCCTGATGTTAAACAAATAATCTAATGTTCAATAACAAAGAGCAACAAACTCCCCTTTCACTTCCGGCCGGTGTGCCTGGTGAGTTTTCATTTACTTTGTCAAAACTGACAAAGGACTGTCTATACAAGGTGACCTCCACTAACCCGGATGACATTTTTTTTTTTTGGTACTGGGGATTGAACTCAGGGACACTCGGCCACTGAGCCACATCCCCAGCCCTATTTTGTATTTTATTTAGAGACAGAGTCTCACTGAGTTGCTTAGGGCCTCACTAAGTTGCTGAGGCTGGCTTTGAACTCGCAATCCTCCTGCCTCAGCCTCCCAAGTCTCTGGGATTACAGGTGTAATTACAGCTCGGATGACATTTTTTTAACACCCATTTGGGTGCAGGTGCATGCAGAGCTGTCTGACAGACTACAGGAAAACCTAGAAGATATGGGAAGTTTGTTTTCAATGTTGATTGAGGACTGGAGACAGATTCAATGCCTGATAATGTGTGGCTTGGGTATTCAGTTGCTCTGGTTGTTGCATGTATCTGATTAAAAGTTCAGAAGAGGCC
>JAJEJO010002917.1:15327-55363 GCA_020662805.1 Glaucomys volans | reverse complement strand
TCCTCCCTCCCCTCCCCTCCCTTTCTTCCTTCCTCCCTCCCTCCCTCCCTTCTTCTTTCCTTCCTTCCTTCCTCCCCCTCCCCTCCCCTTCCCACCCCTTCCCTCCCCGCCCCTCCTTCTCTTTTTTTCACAGCTCCACCTCTGGTACCTGATTCCCCCAATGCCTTCTGCAGTCTGTCACAGTCACACACCCTTTGTCCTTGTCCCTACAGCTAACTGGCCCCTCAAGACAAGGTCACTGTCCTTTAGCCCCCAGTGCCCCATTGCCTCCCCAGGGACAAGCTGACCCTCCTGGGGACAGGTGGGAGTCTGCTTACATTTCAGGGGTGTTTCTCCAGTTCCAAGGAGCAGAGTAGAAGAGATCTCTACTCTCCTAGCCTAGCCGGCTAGGAGGCTACTGCACCAGTCCAGGCAAGACAAGATGGCCACTGGGAAAGGGGTTCTAGCGAGGGTGAGGTTGGTTAGGCAGATAAAATGGTTTGAATGAGATTCAAACTGGATTTTCTGTGGGCGGGACAGGAGCAGAGTAGTAGTCCAGGATGACCCCAAGACTCTGGCTCAACAACTGGGTGATGACTGTGCAGTTTATGAAGATGTGGGAAACGGGTGAAATGTAGATGTGGGGTGGGGTGATCAGGAGCTGAGCTTCGTACAGTTTCAGTCTGAGAGGCCACTTAGACATCAAGGGCAGATTCACGCAGCCCGGGGAGATTGGAGTGCGCGGGAGAGTGGAGCAGGGATGTAACCGGGGGTCTTTAGTGTAGACGGTGATTAAAGCCACGGGAAGGAACAGCCCTGGTGTTGCTTCCAACTCCGTCTTGTTCCTGGTGAGGAGGAGGGAGTGGGAGCTGAAGGAAGAAGTCCACGGAGGTGAAGCAGAAAGGGTCGTGTGAGAGAAAGACGAGGCCAGCAGATTTGGCCACGTCAACGTTTTTACGATTTGATGAGACAAACGTCAGCAGGCAAAAGCCTGTCTGGAGCAGGCTGGCGAGTGCAGGCAGTGAGCATGCGCGATAGCTAGATGGTTAGTAGAAAAGAGAAAAGGGAGATTTTTAAAAGCATCATTTAAAAATTTAATTTATTTTTAATGTCTTTTAGCGAGGTATACTTTACATTCGGTACAATTCCATGACTTTATGTGATTAAATGACTTACCAAGTTGTGCAACCATGACCCTAAACCAGTTTCGGAACATTTCTATCACCCCAGTAAAATCCTTTGTACCCATTTATAATTCATCCAGTTCCCAGCCCCAGCCTCCGGCAAACCCTAATCTACTTTTTGTCTGTAGATTTGTCTTCCATGAGACTGTCTTGTAAATGAAATCAACCATGATACTGTCTTTTGTGTTGGGTTTCTTTGATTTGTCATAGAATCCAGTCAGTATTGCAAGAAGCATCAGTATTTTGTTCCTTTTTATTGCTGAATAATATTCGATTGTAAGGACATGTCGAATTTTGTTTATTCATTCACGAGCTGATGCGCATTTGGGTTGCAGAGGATCATTATTTAAATTGTTATTTAAATAGGGATTGTATTAGTCTGCTTGGGCTGCTTTGGGAAAATGCTTTAACAACAGACTTTTTTCTTTACAATTCTGCAGACTAGAAGTTCAAGATCAGAGTACCAGCTCTGTTGAGTTCTGGTGAGAGTTCTTTTATTTGGCTTGCAGATGTCTACCTTCTCATGTTGTCTTCACATGGGCTTTCTCGTGTGTGTGTGTGTGTGTGTGTGTGTGTGTGTGTGTGTAGAAAGAGAAAGAGAGAGAGAGAGAGAGAGAACAAGATGTCCTCTAGGCTCATCCATGTTGCAGCAAATAACAAGATTTCATCTTTTGTACTGCTCATAGTAGCACACACCTGTAATCCCAGCAGCTCAGGAGGCTGAGACTGGAGGATTGTAAGTTGAAGGCCAGTCTCAGGAACTTAGTGAGACCCTGTCTCAAAATAAAAAATAAAAAGGGCTGGGGATGTGGCTCTGTGGCTAAACACCCCTAGGTTAAATCTCCAGTATCCCCCTGCCAAATTATATCCTTTTATGGCTGAATACCATTCCATTGGGAATGATTGCCACAATCAGAAAAGAACAGTATCATCAATAAATCAGACCTAAAATTATGAAAATGCTAGAAGAAAAGTTTTTCTTATACTTGTATTTCTCAGTGACATCAGCTATCTATGGGTGGCAAGATCATATATGGCACATCCATGACCATTGAAGAATCAGTCATGTTTTATTGGAAACCTCCCCAGAAAAAAAGAGAATTATTAATTATTATATCCTTGATAAATAATACCAACCAACATTCTTCTTTCTTTGCACACATAACACACTGTTTCACTCACTTACTATAACACAGAGTTCTTGACATATGTGCCTCACCAGACTGTAACTTATTTGAAGATGGGAGCTCTTGTGCATATTTATACTCAGTCCATATTAGGTACTTGGTAAAGATGAACTGAAATAAATTTTCATCAAAATTATATGATCTTTGCTTTCTAAAGAGTTTGTCTCAAAGAAATAGCAACTCACGTAGAACTGACTGGTAAGTTTAATATCAACTAGTAAGTTGATATTGGAATGGATAAACCATTGCTATGATTTGGGGAAAGATTTTTATAAATATAAATTAGTACCTCTTGAACTTCAGTCTCCATGTGAATCAGTTGGTTTTCTTAATATGTAGATTCTGACTCATTAGGTATGGAGCAAGGACTGAGATTTTTCTTCCTCCTTTCTTCATTTTTTGTGGTGCTGGAGATTGAACCCAGGGCTAGGCAAGCACTCTATCACTGCGCTATTCTATTATCCCTTTCTATTTTATTTTGAGACTGGGTCTTACTAAGTTTCCCAGGATGGACTTGAACTTGTGATCCTCTTATCTCAGCCTCCCGAGTACCTGGGATGCAGGTGTATGCCCCCATGTTTGGCTGAGAGATTCTGCATTTCTCAAATGCTCCTATTTCTAACATAATCTTCATTATATTCAGTACTGCTCAAAACCTTGATAGAATTCTACATCTAGTTTTGAGTTCTCTACACCCAGAAGGACACAGCCATTCACGAATGAGTACCTGCATCATCAGAGCTCCTGAGCTTTCAAGGCAGATATCTGGGCTTTTAATACCTAGCTCTAAAATTTAAAATGCATCAGCACGTGCTGGTTGATGGGTGATCAGATGAGCAAATTGTGGCGCGTCCAAACAATGGAGTAATTTTCAATCTTAAAAGAGAAGGAAATTCTGACATAGCCTGCAGCATGGATGACTATGACTGGCAAGGCTCTAGGTCCACAAAAGACTGAGTTGCATAAGTGATTGGAAGGGCTTATCAAAGAGCTATCAAGGTGATCACTAAAGGTGAGAAGGAGTTCTTGGGGAGGCAGTGATGGAAGAGAGGGCACACTTCATAGATGCCTCATCAAGCTCAGGTGTGAACAACAGGAATCAGAGACTCGTTATAATTTGGAATGTAAAATGGCCTTGGTAACTTAGAGAAGTGGGGAGAAACCAACAACGAAAAAATGCAGAAGAGACAAATTGCTGTGGTCTGGATGTGTGTCCCCTGCAGGTCCACAGGTTAAAGACTTGGGTCCCAAGGCACCCAGTTGGGAGGTGCTTTGGACTCTCACGAGTGGGGCTTAGTGGGAGGTGCTTTGATCGTGTGGGGCGTGCCCTTGGAGGGGATCGTGGGACCCTGGCCAGTCTCCACTCTCCTGCTTTCTGGCTCCTGAGATGAGTGGTGTGCTCCACCAGGCACTCCTGCCATGATGTGCTGCCCTCACCAGAGGATCAAAGCCATAGGGCCACTCGATTTTGGACTGGGATCTCCAGTACCATGAGCCAAAATCAATTTTTCTCTTTCTGAGTTAGTTGCCTCAGATATTTCCTATGGTAAAGTGTCGCTGACTAACACACAGTAAAGGGCCCTGTGCTTGCAGAGGAGAAACCCAACCTTTCAAATCTGTGATGAGCAACGATGTGGTAGAGACATAAGGAGCTGAAAAAGAGCTAAAAATCACGTGTGCCCAGGGCTGATCACGGATCAGGCACCACAGTGCTCTGGTTTGGAAATCAAGCGAACCAGCAGATGGCACAGTCAGAAACAGAAGCAATCTTCAGTCCAGTTAGCACTGCTTGGCACCTTGATAGCATTCGACATCTAGTTTTGAGTTCCACAGATCCAGCAAGATGTGGAGCATTTGAAGAAAACTCCAGCAAGGGCATCAAGAGTGAGTAAAGGTTGAGAAATAAGATGTGCTGGTCAGAGAAGGCCTCCGGGTGATGACTGAATAATAGTATTTTATCCACAAAGGATGTTTTGCCGGGAATGGTGGATAGTGACTATTTGTTTAAGATGAGATGACTTTAGACAGGTCCAGGGGTGGTTGTGGTTGGATTTGAGAAAAGTTCTCAGTAAAGAGGGTTGGGGAGCTTGGGGATAGGCTACGAAGGGAAGTTCCTGTGAGCTTTCTCTGCTGGAGGGCTTTTCCTATTCAGTGGAGCCCAACTTGAAGACAAAGCAGGGGCAGAGATAAAATCATGAGCATTAGCCCCCAGTGCCACTCTGGCCCCCTTGGGCTAGGTCTGATAAAGGAAGATTGGTTACTTTCCTCCTCAGGATGTCCTGGGGTGTCTCTGAAGGTCCCAGGGCCAACAGGTCATTTAGTGGTGTCATTGCTGAGAGCTCTGAGCCTACTGGATGCGCTGGACAATGGGGTGTGGGTGGTAGGGTCTGCATAAGATGCCAGCTGCTTCACACCTTCTCTTTCTGCTCTGGTTCTTCAGATCCTGTGAAAAACACATCCTAGAGCAGCCAAGTCTAACCCAAGTACCCAACTGGTTTGGAAAACTGAGTTGAATAAAAATCAGGATTTACATGGAGCCGGGGCATGATTCATTTTCATACAGAAGTCCCGCACGTAGCACACATAGGTGAAATTCTCAGGTGGGAGAGAAAACAAAGTTTGGTAGGAACAGCAGAGCTCGTTCTAAAGGAGATAAAGCAGCTTAGGCCCAGCTGATTGCTGCCATTCAAGAATGAGGACCCTGCATCGTCTGAGCTCCTGAGTTTTCAAGACAGACACCTGGGTTTTTAATAGACTCCTCATAACTCTAAATATAATGGCAAGTGCTCATTGAAGGGTGAATGGATAAGCAAAATGTGACAAATCCAAACAATGGAATAACTTTCAATCTTAAAAAGGAAGGAAATTCTGACATAGTCTACAACGTAGATGAATCTTAAGACATTGTGCTCCCTGAAATAATCAGAGAAGGATAGATGCATATGATCCTACTTACATAAGACATAAAACCATAGAGATAGAAAGGAGAATGGTGGTTGCCAGGGGCCGGTAGGAGGGGGAGACGGTTGCCAGGGGCTTGTGGGAGGGAGAATTTATTTAATAAGTACAGCTCCACTTTTGCAGGATGAAAAGTTCTGGAGAACGTTGGTTTATTCCACAACAGTCCTAATGGACTTAATGCCACAGAACTTCACATTTAAATATGGTTCAGATTGCCAGGCACAGTGGCACATGGTTATAATCTTAGGGGCTTGGGAGGCTGAGGCAGTTGGATCGTAAGTTCAAAGCCAGCCTTAGTACCTTAGTGAGGCTCTAAGTAACTTTGCAAGACCCTGTCTCATAATAAAAAATAAAAAGGGCTGGGCGTGTGGCTCAGGGTTTAAACACCCCTGGGTTCTATCCCCAGAACCTGAATAAGTAAATAGGTTTTAGATGATAAAGTTTATGTCATGTGCATTTTGCTATGGTTCATAATTGGAAAGTAGAACCATATGATCCAGAGGTCCCACTTCTAGCTGGGACTTTAATTAAAAGAAATTAAAATCAGTATTTTGAAGAGGTATATGCACACCCATGTTTACTGCATTATTTTTCACTAGAGCCACGATATGAGAACAACTTAAATACTCATTGAGGGGTGAATGAATAAAGAAAATGTGGCACATACATATGATGGAATATTATTGTCACGAAAGGAGGAAATTCTGTGACAACATGGTTGGATCCCGAAAACATTACACTAAGTGAAATAAGGCAGGCACAGAAAGACACCACATGGTCTTGCTTATAGGTGGAATCTAAAGTAGTCAAGCACATAGAATGAGAGACAGAATGGCAGTTTCCAGGAGCTGAGGAGAGGTGTACAGGGAAATATTGTCAAAGGGTAAAAAGTTTTCATTATGCAAAACAACTAAATTCTAGAGATCTGCTATGCAGTATGACGAACTATACTTTATTGTATACTTAAACATTTGCTAAGAGGGTCCTGACAGATAGTCTTATATGCTCCAACCACAAAATGAAACAAAAACCCCAAAAGGGAAAGGAGGAAAGTTTTGGAAGTGATGGATAAGTTCATGACATTGACACTGACTGTGAAGATGTCATGGAGGAAGGCTCTTCTTCAAACTTATCCAGTTGCATACATTGAATGGTGACTGGCTTTTGGATGTCAATCATACCTCAAAAAGGCAGTTTAAAATTGGAAAAAAATATGTTGGTAAATAAAACAAATTCTAAAAAGCCCGGTGGTGAGGGCCAACACCACAGAGGCCAAGCAAACCCAGCTGTGTCTAGATTTGGACTGATGCTTCCAATATAAAGTAAGAACTGATCCGTAACTCATGAGAGAGAACCCAGGGGAGGGCAAGCTCCCAGAGACGCTGCCTGTCACAGTGTGGGGTTTACCTTGCCCCCCAGGGCCACAATTACAGACAGTTCTACTGTATGACTTTTGTTAATTAGATGAGTTACAAAAAAATAGAGGCTTCAAGGAATTAACTTGGGAAAGAAATATAAAATTTGTCAGAACCAAAATGGAGTCCCATGCGTCAATCCTACCCTCCAAAATGTATGCAAAGTAGGCAGGTTCTGAGGGAAGAGCTGTTAGTAGCTCTCATGACACTCTGTGTCAGAAACCAAGCTGGCACGGAGGCCACAACCTCATACAAAATGGACTTCTGCAAGACATCTGCCCTGCAACAGCCTGGCCAGCCTTACACTCACACCACTCTTGTTAGTAATCATTGTGACAAAGGATTATGGTTGATGTATGTCTCCTCATTTTTCTTTAAAAACTTGCCCTTGCCCCAACTTCTTTGAATATACCTGCAGCTTACTATGGCACACATATTCCCATTGCAATGTTCTGCTGTTCCCAAATAAATACCAGTATTCCTTGGAGTATCTCTCTCTCTCTCTCTCTTTCTGATAGTTTTTTACTTAGGATGACAAACAGCTACAGCTGCCTAGCTGTGTCTTGCAATATCAGCCTATGTCAATCACCTGACCTTTTCATATAAATGATACCAAAAAAAAAAAAAAATCAACAGTGTAACCCAGGTTCCAGATGGTGCCGTCTGCTTCTGATTTAGTCTGGACCCCTTTCATGATACCACATATCAATCTGGTTTTTTGGAGACCTACTGACATGCTGGAGATGGAGATGAGAGATTCCACCTGGTTGGAGATGGGCGTTTTGAATAGCTGGAGTGAGGAATCTGCAAGGAAAAGTCCTGCATGTTCTCCCAGGTAGGACCCATGAGGTGGTGGTGATGGTCAGCTTCCCCAGCTCTGGTTGTAGAGAGCCCTGGGGAGGAGGGGGCTGGGCAAGCTAAACTGCCTCCCTGGGCATTTTGCACACAATGGTAAAACATTGCTTTCTTTACAAGCTGCCATTGAATAGGGATAAGGGTTAACCAACAATCACTTACAGAAGCCTACTATGTGCCGGGCATGATGCTGGGCAGCAAACGTCACAGGAGCTCCATCATTCTTGCTTCTGAGTTACGCCTCATGAAGAGAACTGGGCACAGAAGACAATTTCGTTTCCCCTCAATTCTTCAATGTGGTTGGGGTCTCCTGGCAATGGAACATTTGAAGGGTTTTATTTTTGTTTGCTGGTTTTTTCTGTTTCTCATGAGATCAAAATGAGACCAAGAAGTTGGGAGGATGTCTCTGAGTGTTCTTTCAACTTTTAGGAAAGAACTTGGTTTTATTTCCGCTTGCAGTAGAAGTGATTGCCAATTCTGAGCTGCACAGAAAGTCCTACTAATATCAGGCTCAGGGAATAATGCTATCAGAGTTTCATGATTTTCTATGACCTGAAAAATAAAATCTGATTAGCTAAATGCTGGCCTGCTGCTAAAAGGGATATGCCTGTGGAAAGCCTTTTGGAGAGAAATTGATGCACAAGATCACGAAATGATTTCTTTGTATTTTGCTGTGTATTCTGAGGACGTGGAGTTCCTTGTCCCCAAACATTTAAGAGAATAATACAAACTGCTATTTTGTTGAGGGTTTATCCCATGCCACACTTTGTACACATAATTTTATTGAATCCTCCCAATACCCCTTTTGAAATAATAGTAAACGTTTCATAAAATGGATGAAAAGTGGGGCTACTAGAACATGTTAAGAACTTGTGTCAGGCGCGGTGGTGCACGCCTGTAATCCCAGCGGCTTGGGAGGCTGAGGCAGGAGGATCGCGAGTTCAAAGCCAACCTCAGCAAAAGCGAGGTGCTAAGCAATTTAGTGAGATCCTGTCTCTAAATAAAATACGAAATATACAAAACATGGCTGGGGATGTGGCTCAGTGGTTTAGTGCCCCTGAGTTCAACCCCTGGTACCAAAAACAAAAACAAAAACAACAAAAACAAAAACCCAAACCAAAAAAACTTGTTCAAGGTCGCTTTACTAGCCAGAGGCCGGGCAGGGAATTTTGTCATCAAAACATCTGCCCTCTCCTACATCCTTTAGGTTTAATGTGAGAGATGAGATTTGCACACAAATAAAAACGAACCATTCTGAATGAGCCCACCAGATGTAACCTCCTGCTCTCAGAGCCACTTTTTCGATGGTCCTTAATGTTGGCGGATGTGTATCCTTTGACAGTGAACTTGACTTCTGAAACCAGCCCAGTGTTCTCGGCACCATGCCTGGTGGCCACCACTTCCATTCCACAGTATAGTGAGACGTAAGTATCATCACTGGCTTGAAAATGTTTCCAAAGGAGGCATTTAGAAATGTTTCATCTTATTAAAAACAGGCTTGTTGAGATGCAATTCACACATGATACTTTTTGCTCATTGGAAGTGTAGAGGACGGTGGCTTGAGTGCATCCATGGGCAGCTCTCACCAGTCAGTTGTAGAACATTTTCACGACCCTCAGAAGAAAGCCCACACCCTTCGGCCTTCAGCCTTTCATCTCCTATCTGATAGCGTGTCCCTGCTAGCCTACTTTCTGTCTCTATTGATTTGCCTATTCTTATTTCATATAAATAGAATCATTCAATATGTGGTCCTTAGGGACTAGCTTCTGACTTGTTTTGTTTCTAACCACTTTATTAAGATATGATTGACATACGAAAGCTGTAGAAATTTCAAGTGTCTGACTTTACATGGTTTGGAGCTCCATCTACACCCACGCCACCACCATCACAGTTAATATCCTAAATGAATCCACCACCTCTGAAAGTTTCCTCTTACTCTTTAAACGTTTGTGTTTTCCTTTTGTGTTAAGAGTAATTTCCATAAGATCTATTTTCTTAGTAAGAGTTTAAGAATGTAATTCATTATTGTTGATCACACTCCCTGTGCTATACCTCAGATCCCCTGAGACTTTGTACCCTTTGATCGTCACCCTGAGGTAGGAGAACATGTGGACTCTCTGGGGATGAAATTGGGATGAGAATTTGCAGATGCCCAGCTTGGCCAGGGTGGATCCCCTCGTTTTATCTCGGTTCGTTTGCATCTCTGACTCTAAAGGAGTAAGCGGCTTCCCATGCTGGTCCTAAAGTACATTGGACTCGTTAGCAGTGTGTTGACAGGCTGTTTGCACCAGGCCACATTTTTGTCTCTGGCAAGTCAGGGTCGTGGCTCGACTCTCTCCATTTTGCCCTTGGAAGTGGGGTGCTGAGCTCTGACTGGCTTCAGGACTTCCAGGTTGGCACTTGGTTCTCACAGAGCTTCTCCTCCAGCTCACTCTTACCTTGGCTGGGGTCTGGGCTTCCTCTAGATCTCAGACTTCTCTAGGTCATGCCTGGAGGCACGGTTCCAATGGTATCCTTCCCTCACATTCCACCAGAGAGAAACTACTACCCTAGGCTGTAAATCTTTCCCTTCAAATACCTTCCCCTCTAAATGCCTCACCTGCGATTTCAGAGTTTCTCCCTTCATCTTGCCTCTTGGTCAAGGGCTCTTAATCCATGATCCATATGGCCTTGGGTAAGCTACTTAACCTCCCAAGACCTCTGTTTCCTCATCCTTGAAATGGTGGTGGGTGGTGATGGATGGTACCCACCTCTTCCAGTTGCTATTTAAAGGAGCACAGACTTGGCTGCTTGACTTGGCTTGAATCCACCTTTTAATTAGGGTGAGTAATTTCTCTGACCCTTGGTTTCCTTCTCTGTTTAATTAAAATAATACTTTGTATGCTATAGTTTTGTTGTGAGGATTAAAGGAAAGAATAGGCACATAGAGATTAATTCAGAGCATGAAATACACACAATGCTCAATATTAATTATTATAATCGACTGTGTACTTTAAGAAGTCCATAGATGACTTTGGCTGGGTATAGTTCCTTGGGTCTTTGGAAATTATTTGCAAATATCTGTGTGTATGTCATGTGCACATTTTCTGAGACAGAGTTCCATAATGTTCAGCTGATCTCAAAAAGTTTATCTCTTTACTCCCTAAAGTTGAATACCTAGATGCTTAGATATGAAGAGCTCATGAACATAGACATAACCTCCAGAATAGGCTTGAAAGTGTACCTTATCCACACTCAACTTCCTGTGTTTGAACTTGAAAACTTGAGACCCAGTCTTCTCAGTCCATATTTACCTCCCTACCCCATGCCTTTAGTTATTTAGGTGTGTGTTATGGATGATGGCCATCTGCCTTTCTAACTGAACTGCAAGCACCTTGAAGGTAGGGATTTTATCTTCCTCATGTCCCTAAGAAGAGGAGGCTAAGCAAAGCTCTGTAAAGCAGATTGGTGTCCTGGAGACACTCAGAAAATACCGAAAGATCTGGATTTATCAGAGCAGTGTGCTGAGGACCCCCCAGGACACAATTTCTGCAGCTCATGTTGGGAGAACAACTGATGGAAGAACTTCATCACCATTCAGGTTCCAGGTCCTAGAGTGGGGCCATACTCATCTCCATTCCCTGGTGGTACCAGAAGTTTCCTTTCTCCAGTGCAATTGCTCATACAGGTTGGGGCAAGTTGGTAAAATGTGGAAATAACAAGTTTGCTTGCAAATGCATCAGCTAGCCTTGCTTAGGCAATTCTGATGGAAAGAGAAAATGGGAAAGCAGGTAATACCTGTTCTGCTTTGTTAAATGAAATTGTAGTTGGACTAAAAGCAAGTCTTTTGCGTGGCTTGCCCAAACCATTCAGGAGAAATCAGTGACTTTTTTGGCCTTAAAATCTGGACTTGGGCCATAATATTCTGCTTGCCTCAGGGAAGCATATGTATATTTTGTTTTTTTTGCTTTTGTTTTTGGAACTTAGGGATCTAAGTATAAAGAAGAGATTTCTTAAATTCTTTTAAATGATTAGGAATCAGTGTTTTAAAAGTGAGTCCTACAGAGTTTGGTGCTATGGTTTAGATCTAGAATGTCCCCCCAAAGTTTCATGTGTTGAAAATATGATCCCCAATGCAGCATGGTTCAGAGCTGGAGCTTTTAGGCAGTGATTAGATCATGAAGGCTCTGACTTGATCAGTGGATTAATCCATCTGATGGATTAATAATGTCCCAGAATGAACTACTGGGAGGTGGTAACTGGAGACAAGTTGGGAATGGTTGGAGGAAGTAGGTCACTGGGAGCATGGCCTGCAGGTCTGCATCTGTCCTGGCCCCTTTCTTTCTCTCTCTGCTTCCCGGTTGCCATGACCTGAGCAGCTTTCCTCTGCCACACCCTTCCACCATGCTGTTTCTGCCTTGGAGCCTGTCCATCATGGACTGTGAGCCAGAATATATCTTCCTTCCTCAAAGTTGCTTATGTCAGGTATTTTGGTCACAGTGATGAAAAGCTGGTTAACACATTTGATAAGTCATTCCCTGTTCTGTGTCTAGTTCCTCTTCTTACTATCTTTTTACTAAACCATCCTAGTGAAAAGACTGACTTACCAGGCTGCTAGTTTCCCCCAGGATTTATGTATCACACTGGAGAAGGTAGAATAGTTCACAAAGCACTTAATTTCCTTTCACTTTTGCAAATTATGTCTATTTTTTTCATTCATGTCCTATAAACATACATAAAAATCTGAAGAATAAGAGAAATAAAATGTGACCACCCGTAGACACATAGTCACTTACCCATCATTGCCATTTTAAAGTATTTCCTCCTTATGTGTACACTTAAAAATTATAATGACAATTTACATATGTATGTATCTCGCAAGGTTCACTTAAACATTCATATAAGCATTTTTTTCTTGATGAGATAGTCTTTATGACCATCATAGTTGGTGGTTATATAACATTTTATTGAGTGTGTGTGCCATAATTTATTTATATATTCTCCTACTGATGCATATTTAGATTGTTCTCCTGGTGTATCATTATACCAAATGCCATAGTCAACATCTTAGTGCATAAAGGTTTTCTACAATTGAATTACTTTACCTAGGCTTGGTTCCCAGTAAAATCAGCCCTGGATCAGTGAGTGCCAATGCTGGGAGGTACACTTCCCAACTGTTTTCCAAAAGGTTTGTACCGATTTGCCCTGGAAGCAGCAGTAGATGAAGGTTTCAGGGTTCTCAACTGTGATTTTATTTAAATGGTGATATGGAAACTGATTGCTTGGAATGGTTTCCTGATGGTCTGTGGCCCTCAGGATTGCTCTGAAGACAGGTAGGAGGCAGCAGTCTTTATCATGGGTTACTGAATGATCTGGAACCATGATTTATCCTCTCCCCTCCAAGATGGGTCCCTTGCTCAGAGTCTAGAGCTGAGCTGGTGCATCCTAAAGCACTGAGCCAGAGAAGTCAGAGGAAACTAATAGGTAGAATTTACAATTCAGGTTGCAATTAGACTCTTGAGATAGCCCTTATGTATTGCTTTCTCTAGCTGGGCATTAATTGCTGTTGAATGGGAAAGTAGAACCTCTGCTTTGTATCTCATCTCAGTTTGCCCAGGACCACTTTATTTGACTAATGGTCCAAGGCAATCCAAATGTCTTGCTCTTCTGGTTATGTTCATAAGCAGTCAGTACTGCATCCCCAGCACCTAGGAGCCTGCCTAAAGAGAGTAGCAGTCCATATGTATGTATTTTGGCTTTGGTTCTGGGATGGAATCCAGTTCCTTGCACATGCCAAAATTACACTCTACCACTGAGCTATGACCTCAACACCCAATATTTATTTGTTGAGTGCAAGAATTAAAAAATAGCAGAACCAGAGCACAAAGAACACTTATTTCATATGGGACATGTAGTAGACCTAGCTCTCTGCTAACCAGGCATATATTTTACCCTTTTCCTCATCAACTGAACTTTCATTTTATTTAGGTTGCTATGTACCTGGTAAGTAACACACTTCCCAGTCCCCTTGGCCATAGAGGCTGGCCACGGGGTGCCTATGAGATATGCAGATATAACCTCAGAGTTTCTGGGGAAGCTGATTTTCTTCTCTCCTGCCTTCCCTTAATTTTTTTCTGTTAGCCCAAAGGTGGAGCTGCCATCTTACCAACTAAAGATAACAAATGTGAAGATGAAAGTCGCAGAGTGGAGCTGATGTTATCACGGGGTTGTGGCATCAGTCCAAGATGTCGGTACACTTTTTAGAAAATTAAACCCTGGTGAGATAAGCCACTGTGGTCAGGTTTTCTGTTGCTTGTGGCTGAATGCTAACCTTTCTGATATGAGGAACATGAGGCCCACCAAGTTTGAAGGGTGTGGAGATTTATGTGGGACAGAAAGAAGACCAGCCCTAGGTCTACTTATTAAACCAGACTTTGATTTCCCAAAGCGTCTCCACTATGGGTTAGAATATGTCCACCAAAGTCCATGTGTTGTGCAGCTGTCTTGAGAGGTGGGACCTTTGAAAGGTGATTAGGTCATGGATTCATGATGTCATCAAGGGGATGGGTTCATTATCACAAGAGTGGGTTAAGACCTCTCTTGTCCCCCCTGTATCCCCCCTTTGTTTACTTCTCTCCCTCTCTTGCACACACTCTTAAATTTCTACCTTCTACCATGGGATGACCCGGCAAGAAGGTCCTCTCCAGATGCAGCCCCTCGACCTTGGCTTTCCCAGCCACGAGACCTATGAGGTATAAGGAATTAAAAATAACTCTCTGTTCTTTTGTCTGTTACCCAGTCTGTGGTATTCCATCATAGCAACACAGAACAGACTAAAACAACTTCTTTCCATTGGTAGCAATTTTAGATTGAAAGAACGCCCAAGCATATTTTGAGATTAAATGCAAGTGTTTTGGAAACACGCTTGATAAAAATCTATTTCTGACCAATTGGGGAACAAAGGATACCATGGAAATGATTATGAATGCAGGGTTTTACTTTTATAGTGTATGGTCTAGTCTACATGTGAGCTCCTAATAAGAATATTTACTTAGTAGGACACAAAATGCTAGGAATTTTAAAAAGATTTTCATCATCCATGCTAATTCTGCCCTCGTATATCAAAGAAAATTGGACATTGACTCTGAAATATTTGATTTGGGATTTGATATGTCAAAACTTTAATATGCCTTCCTATGTTTGTCATTTTTAGGGAAGTCTAGACAAATCTGGGCATATAACTGCTGGTGTGTATTTTCTTGATGTTCTCTCACTATGTGAAAGTATGGACCTTTGGCAATATTTCGCAAAAGAAAAAAATCCACTGCTTTTAAATGACATTTGAAAAGCATCATGTAGTTTTGTTCCTGAATTAATAGTCCTCGACGTTATGAGAATGATTTATATGAGACTCTGATAAAAGAGTAAATGAGGGTCAAGTTCACGTGGTGTCTCACTTGCTGGGATGACCCAATAGGGAAGTATTTCCATAAATCCCCCTGAGTGTCTTGCTGTATACACTGGTCCTGAGTTTGCACTTGGTATATCTGTCAGCAACAGGTAATTTCCCAAAGGCAGGAAGAGCAAACAAAATGTTTTCAGGAGTCCGACTACATTTTAGAAAATAATGTAAGGACTGTGGTCCAGACAGTCCCATGAATACCCTACTCCTTTTGACTGTTATTTACAGTCGATTTGGATGGTAGCTTTGTCTGTGGTTGCCACACTTACTTACGTCTTTATTTTTGTTTTTTAATAGATAACATCCTCCAGCAGGCATGTGTTCTCTCTGACTCTATTCTGCTTCTTTTTGTGTTCTTCACCGGCTATAAATTCAAAGACATATGATGCTAAGGGATCCTGAGGAACTCCCAAATCTTTGTACCATTCTTCCCCTACATCCTTTACATGCCAATAACATATCCAAGCCTGGAAATGGATGCTGGGTGCCTCTGCTGCCATCTTGCTCTAAGCCCAGGGTAGAGTCAACATTGAGGATGCCAAGGAGATATAAGGACTGTCCTTGGTGGCACACATCATTGATTCCACTGCACCTGGGGCACAGTTTGACTTTGGATCCCCCCTTGCAGGGACAAGAAAGGTTATTCTTTTTAAACTGTTTGGATCAGATGTCTATAAATGGTGACTAAAAGCATTGACACATTTAGAAAAGGCTGAACAAGCCCTTGAAGTGACCCAGCAAACTATCCATGATGTCACAACATCTGCCAGATTCTGGGAACAGCTTGTACAGTCCACATCTGTCTCTTACAACTTGAAAAATGACAACTGTTTATAGCTACCAGCTTTAGCAAGTAAACAGAGGATTTCCAGTTCAATTTGGTGTTCAGATAAACAACAATTTTTATAACATAAGGATGTCCCGAATATTGCATGGGACATACTACAATTATTACTTGTTTTTCTGAAATTCAGTTTAACTGGGCATCCTGTATTTTATCTTCTGGTCCAACTATAGGCTCTTGGGAAGATTTTCTGAGGTGTTTATGGGGGCATATGGGTCCTGACCATCCTGGATTCCTGAAACCATATTTGTATGGGACCTATTTTTCATTAAAGACCATTATCTGGGTGAGTCATTTTTGGACTTAGTGAAAGAGAACCACAGGGCTTCTTGCTGGATCCTGGGCCCTCCCCAGTGGGGCAAAGATGAGCGTTCTGATTCCTGCTTCTGTGCACCATTCTGTGTTCCAAGCATGCTCTCTCATCACCTCTTTCTTCTTCTCTTTCTATACAACCTACCCTCACCTCAGGTCAACCCAAGGGGATCACTGGGCTGTGAAGGACTGATAGGGAGCTGGCCTCTCTGGGGTGATCTTCTCTTTGGCTTTTCTCCTTGGGTCCCTGAAAACAGTTTAGCAGCAGGTGAGAGTTTCTTGCACCAGAAATTCTCAAGCTCTGGCATCTCCTTCTAGATTTGGATATCTTACTTCTCTGATTCTCATGACTCAGGACCTTAGTGGGGGTCCAGGGCCTATCTCAGGGAGTCACTGAAGAGGGATTTATCCCCTCTTGGCAGACCAACCTTCATGGAAACAAAGGAAACTTTCTTCTCTTTTTAGTTAAGATTGGACTCTCAAAGAGAACCCTTTCCTATTTAGGACACTGAGGGAAATCAAAGCAAAGAAAGGAATCTGAAGCATATACATGTCTTTATCTGCGGAAGTCACTTTCTGATCCTAAACTCCTCTCCCATAGAGCCACCCACCTGGCATAGGCATGAGGAATCTAGTCTTGTGCCAAACCCATCTCTTCAATTTCTCTTGTACCAGATGAGCACCTGAGGTAGACATGTGGGTGCTTCCTGAGGTCAGTGGGACCTTCACCTGCTCACTGCAGCATCTCATCTACAGCCCCCTCTGGCTTCCCCCTCTGACCTCTAAGGACCACTGTCCCTGTCACCCTGCCTTCCTATGCCTCTGGCCCTGCCCAGGGTGTCCCCATAGCTCTGTCTCCATCTCCTCCTGTCCAGGGCTGCCTGGAGGTCATGCAGTCTGCAAACAGTCTCCATTTCCCCAGATGTGCATGCATCTTGCCAGCTTCTGATTTTGGTGAGAAACAGACTCCTTTTTCTCTTCTGCTTCTCTCATTAGCCTTACTGCCCTCTGTCCCACCTACAAGGCTCCTACTTTGAGTTGGTGAGAAGTTTCTTGCCCTCAGTTCATTTGCTGCAAGATAAAGATCTTGATCACAGATGTCACAATCTTCAAAGAGCAGCAATGAAGTATTCTTTTATTTGGTTGCTAAATCGTGTCTGGTTCCTTTCTCTGGGGTCATAATGGTAGAAAGAGGGCAGAGAAAGAAACCAGTTTGTCAATAATAGAAGCTGGGAGGTTTTCCAGAGTTCTAATTCACATTAAACAGCTATTTATTGAATGTTTACTTATGTGACCTAATTTATTCCTTCTTTGACTTTTTTGAAACAAAGGAAGTAAAATAATCACTTGCTACATCCCCACCCAACAGTCTCCATAATGGAGCTATTGCCATAAACATATTTGTTATGGACTGAATTGTGTTTTTCCTGAAATTTGAGTGTGGCAGTCCTAGCCCCGGGTACAGTAATTCCCCCTTGTCTGTGGTTTCTCTTTCTATGGTTTAAGTTACCCACAGCCAACTATGGTCTGAAAATATTAGGTGGAATATTCTAGAAATAAACATTTTAAAGTTTTAAATGCATGCCATTCTGTGCCGTGGGATGGAATCTCATGCAGTCCTGCTCCCTTTCATCTGGGATCTGAATCATCGCTTTCTCTGGCGTATGCCTGATGTATACACTGCCCACTCATTAGGCACTTAGTAGCTGTCTTGGTTATTAGATCGACTCTTATAAACTTGCAGTTTTTCTGTTCAGATAACCCTTATTTAACTTACTAATGGCTCCAAAGCATTAGAGCCGTGCTGCTGGCAATTCAGTCTTGCGACAGAGAAGCCAAGAGTGCTTCCTTTTAGTTTAAAGGTGAATGTTCTCAACTTAAAAAGGAGAGAAAAAATTGCATGTTGGACTTACTGAGATCTAGGGTAAGAACGAATCTTCCATCTGTGAGACTGTGATGCAAGAAAAAGAAATCCATACTAGTTTTGCTGTCGTACCTCAAATTGCAAAGGTGATCGCCATAGTGCCTGAGGAGTGCTCATTCTCCTGCCCTCACCTCCTCCCAAGGACAGCGTGGACAGTACAGTGTACATAACCCGTATCACAGGATATCATTATAATGATTGGCTATTGTTGTTAATCTCTTTGTGCTTGATTTATAAATTAAACTTTACCATAAGTCTCATAGGTATGTATAGGAAAAAGCACAGTCTATTTTTACAATATTTGTATAGGATTTGGTAAAATTTGTGGTTAAGGTTTCCACTAGGGGTCTTGGAACATATCCCCCATGTTCGGGGTGGGGTCCTGTACCTCAGAATGTGACTATATTTGGAGATAAGGTCTTTAAGGGGGTAATTAAGGCCATTAGAGTGGTTCTAATCCAATGACTGGTGTGCTTATCAGATAAGGAGATTAGGACACATGCACAGGAAGATCATGTGAAGACTCGGGGAGAAGATGGCCATACACAGCCAAGGAGAGAAGCCTCGGGAAAAGCCAGCCCTGCCCACACCTTGACCTCAGACCTCCAACCTCCAAAGCTGTGAGCGAGTTCATTTCTGTTGTTTAAGCCATTCAGTCTGTGGTACTTTGTTATGGCAGCCTGGGTCTTGAAAGTCCTCCACAAGCCTGTGTGCTCCCAGGGAGGTGCTCTTGGGGAGGTGGTGGAACCTTGAAGAGGTGGAGACCAGGGGGAGGTGTTCAGGTCATGGTGGCATGCCCTTGAAGAGGATTGTGGGGCTCCAGCTCTCTCTTCATTACCTTTTGTTTCCTGGTCATAAGGTGAGTGATTTTCACCATATCCTCCCACTCACTGCCTTGCCAAAGGCCCAAAGCTGTGAGGCCAACTGATCATGGACTGGAACCTGCAAAACTGTGAGCCAAAAGGAGCCCTTTATCTTTGTAAGTTGATTATCTCTGGTACTTTGTTATAGTAATGGAAAGCTGACTAATATATCACATATCAGGGTTGTCATCTTTCTGGTCTGATTTCATGCTCCAGATGGTAGGTTGTGAGGGAAATGGAAAGAGGGGTTGGAGTAATCAAAGGAAGCATCCTGTGCAGGGTTGCTCATTTCTTGAGGATACCTCTTGCTGTCCTTTCAAAGTTTCTGTTCCTGTATTTGCTATTGTGTCCTAAGCTTAGAAAGGACTGGTGGGAATGTTTGCTGAGCAGTATCTCAGCAATGTGGCTTCCCAAATTATATGAAGGCTATTTTTATGACTTTTTTCCCTTAACCCCTGTGGAGTGGAGAAAACAAGGAAAAATGGAGGCAATGAGAGAAAAACTCAAATTCAGTAATAGAAGTTTCAGCTTCTATTTGCAAAAGTTCTTTCTGGGTCATAAACAATGGTTATTATTGATTCCCTCTAGCAGACAGAACAGTAATTATTATTATTCCCATTTTATAGATGAGGAAAGTCAAGGCAAATATCTTGCCCAAAGCTATTCAAAGAATAGGATGTGGAGACAGAACAGAAATTATGGACCTGGAACTGTATAATTTTAATTTTTCATTTCTTCCTGGGACCCCCCAACCCTCTCTTGATGAAAACATTGAGATTCTTCCCTGCCCCACCCACACACAGAGTGGGCTGAGACTGAGGTCCCACAAGTATGCAACCTTGGGGACCCCCAGTGCTCCCCCAGCTCCCCGGCTCTCCCTTCCCCTTCACAAAGGACCCTGTCTATAGCAGGAACCCTTGTGATAGTCCTCAGGGCCTCCCAACCATGACGCCAAACAGAAAGTCAACACAGGCTGGGTTTCTACCTCTCCCAGGGCAGCTCCATTTAAAATTAAAGCTCAGCGTGTTGTCTTTTCTTTTTTTTTAATTCACAATTTATTGTAAAGGGAGAAGGAAAACTCTTGCCTGAGTGATTAAGTTTTCAGAAGGATTGCCTTTTAGCAAAACTGTTGCTGGAACAAGGCAAGGATATTTAAAGAATGCGAGCCGAGTTCTTTTTTTCTAAGCCCTGCATTTCATTTGCACAGTGCTAAGGCATTTGTCATGAGACGGGGGCATTTCGGAGTTCTCTGGTCAGGTGCATAAACTGCGGGCAATAGCCCACCAAAGAGGTGTGTTTTTTTTCCTTTTTATACTTACTGGAGAAGGAAGTCCACCACGGTCCATGTTTGTGGCCCTGGGCTCTCTGTTCTTCAGCTATGTCAGAGAAATAGCTTGGTTGGGATTTGGAAACTGGGCTGGCCTTAACTCTAAGTTATTGGTAATCAGCTTTCCCCAGCTGTTCACGCAGCCTCTCCTAAGGCAGGTGGAGATCATGCCCTCAAATACAGATTAAAACGCCTCCAGAAGCAGCAGAGAGGTAATTTGGTCTCTGAAATCATTTCTTTATTAAGTGCTAGTGGCAATCCTCCTGGCTACATTTTCCTTATGGAAGCACCGAGAACCCCTGTCCTCCCCATAGCCACATTCCCCCTGGCAGCCGAGTGCCTCTGCAAACCAGGACTTCCTAAGACTTGAGGGAAAATCTGGGAAGGCTGAGGCTCTGACCAAAATAAATGGAATGGGGTAAACCCGGCTCTTTGGAGATCTCTCTTCTCCACTTGGAATTCGTGAGAATTCAGGCTGGGATGAGTTGGGCACATAAGTGGTGGCAGGGACAGGCTCTCAGGGGGTTGCCAGGAGTCCCACCTCCTGGTGTTCTCACCTTGGTGTGGTCCTTCTAGCTGATGGGAGATGGCACAGGTGGTAGTAATGGGACTGGGTAATGTAATACAGGACTGCAATGCAGATCTATTTGGTAGACTCCCTTTTGTGCTTTGTTTGCTTGTTTTTTTTTAGACAGACAAGAAGGACATACAGTGGAACCCCGTGGGAGGTCTTGAGACTGTTGGTTACATGCCCTTGAAGAAGACTGTGGAGCCCCAGCTCCCTCCGTGTTATCTTTTGTTTCCTGGACATAAGGGGATGGTCTTGTTCTGCCATGTGCTCCTGCCATGATGTGCTGCCTCACCACAGGCCCAAAGTAATGGGCCAGCTGATCGTGGACTGGAACCTCCAAAATCGTGATCCAAAATAAAACTTTCTTTTATTAAATAACTTTATTGTCTCAGGCATTTTGTTGTAAGAGCAGAAAGTTGACAAACATATCACCTATCAAGGTTATCTGGTTGCCCAGGCCAGCTTCTAATTCATGATCTTCTTCACTTAGCCTTCCAAATAGCTGGGATTATGGGTATGCACCACCACAGCTGGTTCTTCTTACTGCTTTGAGGATGCAATCTTCCCTGTTGTGAAGTGCCCATAGGGAGAGCCACACAGCAGGGGTTACGAGGGCAGCCCTAACTGGCAGCCAGCATGAAATGAGAAGCTCTCAATGCTGTAGCCACAAGGAAATGGATTATCTCACCAAGCAGAGTGAGCTTGGAAGCAGCTTATTCTCCTGTTGAGCTTCCAGATGAGAACACAGCCTGACTGTAGTCTGCAAGACCCTGACACAACCCAGCAAGGCCATGCCCAGACTGAAACTGGGATAGAATACATGCGTGTTGTTCAAAGCTTCTAAGTTTGCGTGAATTTGTTATATAACAGTAGATAACAACAGCAAGGGATCTGCAGAATAAATTGACAGAGAGAGCAATGACCAGGAGGGGTGTGTAGCACTAAAGAAGAGAACCTACGTAAGCCCTTTGGAAACACCATTTGCACTGAAGGAACAGGCAGTGATTTTGACTTCTTAGCCATCCTTTGAAGAAGATATGGAAGAAATACTCTAAGGATAACGTGAAGGAAAGCACTGAATCAGCCACTTCCTGGGTATTCATGCCTGTGGGAAAAGCAATCCTAACAAAGCTGGGTAAGTGCCCAAGACCAGGGGAGGAGTGGGGATTGTGCCTGGCCAGGGGATGCACAGAAGGGGCCCTTAGGACTGCAGCAGAGTGAGCCAAGAGGACAAGGACAGGAGGGCAGATCAGAGAGGTCAGGGAAGTCCTGGGGGCAGCCAACTGGAGCCACTGCGAGGACTTGGACTTCTCCTGAGTGGGCTGGGAAGCCCTTCAAGGGTTGAGGAGTGGCTGGGAGAATGATGTGACCTGACACTTTCTAAAACTGGCAGTGCTCTCACTCCTAATCTATGACTTGTTTAGCAGAAGGGGGACGTCTGGGTGGCAGAGACTTTGATTTATTTCTGTATCCCTCACAGTACTTAGCACAAAGTCTGACATATTAGCTGCCCAGGAAGTGTTTGTTCAATTGAACTGAACACGTAAACCTTCTGTTATTTCTGTGAGAGTTTTGGCATACTGAGGGGCTGCAGTTCCAAATATTACTAAGCTATTTCTCTAACACTGGAGATGTTGATAGAACTGATAAAGGGGAACTAAAGCCATATTGACAAGTAAGGCATTTCCAGTTTCTCAATCTTTCTCCAAAGTTCATAGAAGGGAAAATTAATGGGCAGATGTTACCTCTGGTGGATAAAGGGCATCTGCTCCTTTGCTTGGTGATGCTAAAGAGAATGGAATGAAAAAAAAAAAACATATTCAGCTTCTCCGTTTGTGTGTGTGTGTGTGTGTGTGTGTGTGTGTGTGGTGTAATGTCCTGCTGGGACCTTACAGCATCTTTGCTCATAGCACCTTCTATTTAAATAGTATCAGTTTCATCATTAAATTTTTTTTTTTTTTTGTACCAGGGATTGAACCAGGGCTACTTAACCACTGAGCCACATCCCCAGCCCTTTTTATTTTCTATTTTGAGACAGGATCTCACTAAGTTGCTTAAGGCCTCACTAAGTTGCTGAGGCTGGCCTTGAACTTGCAATCCTCCTGCCTCAGCCTCCCAAACCACTGGGATGATAGGCACGCGCCACCACCACCTAGTTCATCATTCACGTTTGATTTAAGATTTCTACTCCACTGTTATCTTGAATGCTTTTCTTCTTTCTTCTTCAGAAGGGTCAGGATCCCAGAGAAACTTTTAGGACCAATAATTCCATAGAAATACGTGAACAGTTGGGTTGGGCAGCCAACATATGTGTGATGCTTAATTTTATGGGTTGCCCGACTAGGCTATACTAGTTACTAGTATAGATACTCGGTTAAACACCACTCTAGATGTTGCTGTAAAGGCATTCATTAGATGTGATTAACTTTTAAATCGATAGACTTTGAGCAAAGTCTTTGAGCAGACCACCCTCCATATTGTGAGTGGGCCTCATCCAATCAGTCGAAGGTCTTAAGAGAAAAAGACCAAGGTCTTCCAGAAGGAAGACAGTTTGCAAGAAGACTGCCTTGGGACTCAAGACTGCAATATCGGCACTGCTGGATCTTCCCAGTCTGCCAGTCTACCCTGTAGATTTTGAACGTGCCAGCCCCCACACTCATGTGATTTATTTTATTCCTTAAAATAAATCTCTCTTTCTCTGGAATGTACAGGGAGGAAGGCGGGGGCAGGAAGGGAGAGAGAAAGGACTACATGTTGTGGTGGGAGAGATGGGAAGTGTGGGGACAGGAGGAGTTGCTGTAACTCCTGTAGAATTTTTCCCAAATTCTGCTCTTTTTACCCCAAACCAGTCAGAGACAAGATGTTTAAGGCAAATGTGTAGAGTTTCCAAGAACATGATCTGTGGGAGCAACAGGGGCTCCCTCCCTGCCTCTCTCCTTCCCTCCTTCCCACCTCCTTCATATTTCCTTGCTCTCCAATCGTAGCCCTTCGGAGTGAGCTCCCTGCGCAGCCCTGGGACAGCCCCGTAGCTGTTTCCAGGAACTCGGTCCTCTCCATTTCCATCAAGCGAGGGCTGAATGAACTCACCCTTGTCACCGCAGACCCCAGCAAGATGAACAGCGCAGCAGGGGAAGGCTGTGCCTGCGGCCTCTGTGACTGGAGGTCTCCACCTGACTGTCCCATGGAACACGCACCCCGTTCTCCCAGTGTGACCTGTAGACCCCTCCAGCTCCCACGCCCGTGATGCCTCCCAGTTGCCCAGCACAACAGTGCTCTCAGCCACCTCCAGGCATCTGCCATTTCCCAGGAGCCTCCGGCCTGTTCCGCGGACTCCAGCCCCTTGGATGCCTCTGCGCTAGGTGTTCCTCCACCCTTTGTTCTGGCTTGGGCTCGCCTGGCCATCAGGCCTGTGTGCCGACGGGGGAAGTGCTCCGCCCAAGGACAGATATGCCTCAACATGTCATAAGCTGGGGGAGTTTCCAGTCTTACACAAAGTTGAATTGAAAAAAAAAATTATTTGTTCTAATTATTGAATTTGAAAGTTGACTTTATGAAAACATGTCCTGGTTACAACCTTCTTGGGGCTTAAATCCTTGGGGACAGAAGGGAGAGGACAAGTTCATGGTGGGTGTCACAGGTGAGGAATCCCAGTGGCAGGGACTGTGCTCACATCCTGGGTGCTTCGACTCACCTGCCTTGTGGATGGAGCACCCAGAGTCCCTGCTCTTCTCAGAGGAGGGGGGCCCTTGTGAGTAGGCTCACCCTGACCTTCCAGACTTGGTAGGTCACTTAGATGATGGTGGTCATTGCTGTAGAGGCTCCAAGTGGATCCTCAGGTGCGTCTGGATCTGTGCTGTTGCCAGAACCTGGGGAAAGGAGTTTGGGTAATTGTTGACACCCAAGGCCAAGCCTTTTGCACCTAGCAGACATGAATGGGAGGTGACAGCCACTCTGGCCAGTCCTCAGGCCACTGTAAACTGGCAAGAGCTTGTCAATGGATGCTCTTGCTCCTGGCATGAAAGTGCCGTAAACATACAAGAGTATAAATGTATGCGAGGGCTCATCACCTAGCCAGGCCTGCGTTGGGGGTGTGGCTCAGTGGTAGTAGAGCTCTTGCCTAGGGTGCACACGCCCTGGGTTCAATCCCAGAACTGTGAGAAAATGAAATAAAACAGAAGTCTGGCTTGGTCTTCCTCAGTAACTGTACTGAATGAATGAGTGAATGAATGAAAGATTGCTAAAGGTGGCTCTTGCTTTTGATTTCCAGGAGCACTTGTCTCCACCAGAGTTTTTTATGCAAGGGAACTACTTATGTTTTCTCCTTCCTTTTTTTCCTCTTCTTTCTTTTCTTAGAGCACAAATTTCATCTTCTAATGATAATCATTACAGAGTCCTTCATTTGGAGACCATTGTCTGATCTCCAAGAAGATCCTACACCTGGGCTTGAGGGATATAAGATGAGGTTCCAGGGTATGTAGTAAAAAAAAGCATCCTCTATGTCCCCTGCCATTTCTGGGCCCTCCCACATCCCATCAGCTGAATTATGCTTGTGATACTGAGGAACTGGGACAAGCACATGGATGGTAATCACAGGGAGAGGCGGGGGGAGAAGAATCAACACAGCATGCTCAGTGTTGGTCAGCTCAGTGAAGAGGACATGCCACTCTTCTCATCTGGAGGGAAAATCCTCATTATTTTGAGTAGTCAAGCAGCCAAGTTGTAGTCATTAACTAGTGTACCTATGCAAAGGTCAGGAGTAGGGAGCATGCAACCCCCAAAACATGTGGAGACAAGACACCTTGACTCAGTTCACTGACAGTACCACAGTGTGTGTGTGTGTGTGTGTGTGTGTGTGTGTGCATGGAGTGCACCGTGTATCTCCAGGACTAGCTGACTTCCAACCTGGTTGTGTGGCTATCAGCTGCCTCAGACTGAGAAATATCTGAACAGATTCCAAGCAAACTCTAGGCATTTCTTAAGTGTGCTCTGGATCCACAAATTCCCAAAGCTGTAAGTCAAGCAGGAACAAGCAAGTGGAACTGGTTTGGGGGTACCTCTCCTTAAGGTTTGTCCCTTACTGAACTCTTATAAAATAGGGGCTTAACTTCAGGAGGAAAATTGTCGCCCATGGGCCCGATCTCATATGCTCATCAACAAAGTGGAAGTATGTTTTGCCTTCCTGATAGGAAGGGAATTGAGTCTCTGAGCACCTCTGATTCTACTTGGGGAGAATAACCCACAAAATTCTGCTTTATTTTTCATCCCCCTCTCTTTATGATGCTATCAGATTTCTTTATATCTTCCTTTATGCTACCTTTATTTTATTTTTTACATTACAGACTTAGGATAAAACCCACATCCTTTCCTATCTCACTTCCTGTCAATCACTTCAAAATCCTTCGGGTGTCCTACTCCCTGCAGATCTCAGCTCTCTGACTTTCAGAGTCCCCAACCAAGACAGTAGCCGCACAGCATGGAGCAACACCAGTTATCCTCAGGCTGCAGAGGACAGGGCAGAAGGGCCCACTCAGGGCAGCGCCTTGGGAGAAGCTGAATCCAATGACATGCTGAACACATTCAGCATGGGTAAAGCAGAGAGAGAAACTGCAGGGACGAGCTGATGAGACAGAAACCACGGAAACGAGACAGGAGAGAGCCGCTTCAAAGTGGAGACTTGAAGTAGAGTCTAAGAAACTCCCATATCGAGAAGATTTGTCTAAATTCGAGTAACACAAATGTGTCCATCAGAGATCATTCCTGCTGCACAGCCTAGGGGACGACCTGTCTGGGGAACATAAGCCACTAACAGGGGAAATACGATATGACTTTATGGATCCAATGGTTATGGCCTTCCAAACTTCATATGCTGAAACTAGGCAACCCTTAGTGTGGTGGTATTTGGAGACGGCGTCTGGAAAAAATATAGGGTAAATGGAGGTTGGGAAAGTGGAGCCCTAATCTGATAGTGCTGGTGCCTTTTTAAAAAAAGGAAGTGCCCAACAGGGAAGGAACAGACAGTCTCTTCAACAAATGGTGCTGGGAAGAGAGGGGACTTGGAGGCGGCTGCTTAGCAGTGAGCAAGAAGCGCAGCTTCTTCATGTAGAATCTGGGAGTAGGAGATTCAGAGCCGTGTCTCTTCTCCCTCCCGTCCTGTGAGATTGTTTTGATCTTCAGCTATGTTCTTTGGCCTGTGCGAGGACCCTTATCAAGCAGGATGGCTGGCAACCTTACCAACAGGACAGATCCACGCTGCATGAACTCCCGAGCATCCTGGAAATCTCAACGCGCTGGTGGTCAGGCAGTCTGATGTGAAGGCATTCTTCTGGAAGTATGGCCAAACTGTGGGCTGCTCTGTCCATCAGGGCTTTGCCTTGGTCCAGTGTGTTAACAAGAGGAAGGCCCAGGCCGCTGTAGCAGGAGAGGATGGCAGAACCATTGCTGGCCAGGTTTTACATACTGATCTGTCTGCGGAGCCAAAAGCGAACAGAGGAAAAGCAGGTGAGAAACTATCTGCAGTGGGCATGTACGGCTCCTCCGGTGACTTGGCCCATGACTTCGGAGGTGATTATTGTGGCAGGATGCAGAGTTTCCCAGCACACCTTCCTCCTCCTCCTCCCCCTCTTCCTCCTCCCCCTCCTCCTCCTCCTCTTTCTCCTCTTATTGCTAGGGCTGTAGTGCCTTCTAAACGCCAGTGGGTATCAGGAAACACCTCCCAAAGGTGCCAAAGTGACTTCAATTCTAAGAGTGGACAGCAGGGCTCTTCTTCCAAGTCTGGAAAGTTGAAAGGAGATGACCTTCAGGCCATGAAGAAGGAGCTGCCCCAAATGAAACAAAATGTGGATTCTCTTCTGGAAAGCCTGGGAAAGGAGCAGCGCAAACAAGCAGGAGAGACGAAGAAGGAGACCTTGGAGGAGGAGCAGAGCAGCACTTCCCTAGAGGAAGAGAGGACTCGTGGAGATGGTGTCTGAGGCATGGGGCGGAGATGGGGATCTCCTGGATGATGAGGAAGAGGAGGATGGGGGATGGCCAGCTGGAGCTGATCAAGGATGGTGAGGAAGAGGCAGAGGAAGGAGAGGGTCAGAGGTAGTGCTGAGGGCGAGGATGACTCTTAAGCACACAGTGGGGTCTGGAAATCTTATCCCATTATTTCTTTACTCAGGTGCTTGTCTAAGGTCAGGATGTCACCAGATCCTCTCCCCGGTGTCTTCAGCATACGCTTGCTCTTCTTCCTGTCTTGATCCTCCCCATGTTCATTAATTCATATTGCCCTGTGCCTGGTCCTGTCCTCACTTCCTTTGACGTCCTCGTGTTCAGTCTTACCCTGTAATTTTTGTTTTTGATCTTGGCATCTCTTTATGACTTAACAATAAAAAGGATGTGTGTTTTTTTACCCACTGTCCCCCAAATCATCTCTTGTTAGGCAGGGAGTACGGCTCTTTCCATGTGTATGTGATTTCAATAGTTGCTTCCCTAATTGCAAAGCAATCTCATTTAGTTTTAGCACCTGAGAGCAGCTGTGAGCTGGAGGTATGTGTGTTATCCCCCACATACAATCCTTTGTGGGGCCGTTCAGCCCAAATGGAGCACAAATGTATTTTTGTGAATGAGAGTTGGCATGTTCAATGCATCCTCTGGAAGAATAATTAGCGTAATAGTCTTTCTTTTCTAAAGTTGATACTGTGGGTTATTTTTGTGAATAGCCTGATGTTTGGGACCTTTTTTCTCAAAATAAACAAATCTTTATTAAACCAGGATTTTGGAGAAAAAAAAAGTGGTGCTGGGAAAACTGGATAGTCACATTGGAGAAGAACCCTCATCTTAACATCATCCCCCAATCAACCCAGGATGGACGGAAGACACACGTGGGACCTTCCATGAAACCGGGGAAGAAATGTGGGGGGAACTCCTTGACATTTGTCCATGGCAATGATGATAATCATTGTTTTTTGATAACACTGAAGATTAAGAAAGTGAAAGCAAAAAGGATAAAGTGGGATGATATCAAATTTAGAAGCTTCTGCACAACAAGGAAAACAATCAATGAAAAAGACAGGCAGCCTACAGACTGGGAGAAAAATACTTGAAAACCACAAAAAGGAAGAGGGGTTAATATCTGAAATATATGAGGGATTCATACAGTTCATAACAACAACAAAAAGCAAACAAGAAGCAATTAAAAGATGGTCAATGGATCTCAACAGACATTTTTCAATTCATCTTTGAAAATTGAAAAGGTGTTCAGCATCACTAATAATGAGGGAAACGCACATAGAGACCACAGAGAGATATTCTGTTGAAATAGCTATTTAAAAAAAAAAAAAAGGCAAGAGGCAACAGGGACGGGTGGTAACGTGGAGGAAAGGGAACCTTGGTACGCTGTCGGTGAGAATGTATATTAACACAGCCATTATGGAGGCTTTATGGAGGCTGTGTTATCTACTATATTATTGAGAAATCTGTCTGTTGAGTAAAATCTAGAGGAAATAAAATCTGCATGTTGTGGAGCTATCTGTACTGCCATGCTCCTTGAAGCACTGTTCACCATAGCCAAGGTACAGAATCAATTTAAGTGTCCATTGCTGGATGAATGGATAAAGAAGTTGGGATGTAGATACAAAATGGAATATTACTCACCCTTTTAAAAAGAAGGAAATCCTGCCAATAGTGACAACATGGATGAACTTGGAGGACATTAGGCTAAGTAAAATAAGCTAGACACAGAAAGAAAACTGCTGCATGATCTCACTTACATGTTGTGACAGTCATCTTTCTGTTACTATAACAAATACCTGAGATGATCAACTTATAAAGAGAAAATGTTTATTTTGGCTCACAGTTCTAGAGGTTTCAGTCCATGATCAGTTGGCCTTGTTACTTTGGGGCCTGTGTCAAGGAAATGCACAACGGTGGGAGCTGGGGGAGATGTGGCAGAGCAAAACCATTCACTTTATGGTGAGGACATAAAAAAGGAGGAAGAGGAAGAGGCCAGGGTCCCACAATCCTCTTCAAGGACACCCTCTCAATGATCTAAAGGCCTCCCACCAGGCTCCACCTCTTAAAGACTTCATTATTATTCCAAATTGGGAACCAAGCCTTTAACTCATGGGCATTTGGTGGACATATGCGATCCAAATTATAGCATATGTGGAATCTGAAAGAAATCAAATACATAGAAATAGAGTAGAACCCAGGTGTGGGGAAGGGAGGAAATGGGGAGATGTAGGTCAAAGGGTGCCAACTTTGGATGAATTATTCTAGAGACCTAATGTACAGCACTAAGAAATATAGTGAGTAGTATTGCATTATATACCGAAAATTTGTCAAGAGGAGAAGATTTCAGATGCTCTTACCCTTAAAAGAGAGAAAGGAAGGAAGAAAGAAGTGAAAGAAAGAGAAAAAGAAAACCAGAAAGAAAAAGAAAGGGTAATTATGTGAGAAAATAGCTATGCTAATTTGTTGAGTGCATTAATCATTCCACTATGTGTATACATGTCATAACAGCATAGTGTACCCTTAAACATAAAAAGTAAAAGGGCCACCTGAATTTGAAAAAAACATGAGGAGAAGCCATCACCCACTGTGTGAATGCACAGCGAGAAGTCAGCGGTCCTACCTGTAAGCAGGGGAAGCCTCACCAGAAATCCAATCTGCTGCCACCTTAATCTTGGACCAGCAGCCTCCCAAACTATGGGGCAGCAAGTGTGTGTTGGTGGAGTTGTGCAGCTTTTTGTTATGGCAACTAGAGCAGAAGAAGACCGCACCCCAGAGCCATGCAACCTGCACAGCATTTACCAGGGCTCCGGGAGATTCCAGATGCTTTACCTAATGCACTCATTTCATCCTCGCTATTTTAACCTCACAAACCAATGAGGTCAGTTCTATTTTCATCCCATTGCAGAGTTGAAGAAAACAGGCCAGCAGAACTTTCAGGGGCCATCTCCTGAAAGTTCCCACAGCCAATATGTGGAGCCCAGGATACTAAGGCTCATTTTCCAGGCTCTGGAACCAGGGAGTTTGGGGGCAAAACCCAGAGCCTGGAAAATGAGCCTTAGTACCCTGGGATTTCAACAGTGAGAGCTTTAGTTGCCATTGCATTTGGAAGGACTGGATTTGTTCATGTTCCCTTGTATTGTCCTTTGTCCCTCTGTGGAACTGTCTCTTTAAGAGCAGTCAGTGGCAGAAAAATGAAACTGGCCCTAGGAATTGCCGGTCTGGTGGGGTCAGTGTGAAGCACAGAAAGGTCAGGTCTTCTGTGGCCAAACTGCAAGCCCTTCTTGGCCTTTCCCCCCTTCTTTCCAGTCATTTCCAAGGTCTGCAAACCCACAGAGCTGCAGAAATAGGACTTTGGAAATGCCCTTGTTCAGCAGCCCATGGCCATTCTGAAAAGAAGGTAAACATCCCCCCTGTATCTTGGGGAGGCAATATCTTACTGCCATTCATGGACTGAGAAGAGAGGCTGGGCAGCACTTGGGATGCTAGTGAAAACAAGGGGCTCCCTGTCACAGGACTGCGATGCTGTCAATCACTCTGACCCTGAAAGTCATAATTTTAAAGGATGAAATCACCCATCCAGGAGGAGCAGGTCAACAGGACAAAAGTACCATGGGGGCCACCCAAGCTTCCTAGCAGACTTATTACAGCGATTATTGAAACAAACAAGCCACCGCTGGGCACAGCCTTTCCTGGACACACAGTGGCGGGGGAGCTAAGCTCAGGAACAACTCCATTATCTCAGCTCTAATACAGGAATATGTACACGGGGAAAGGTCAACTGGTTGAAAGAAGCAGCTTTCAATATTAGTTTTCTTCTTTGCTCTTTTCCTAATATTTGACTTATATTGTGGATTTAAAACCTATTTTTTTTCCCAGCGAGAACTTTGCAGAGTACATTTCTAAATCACAGTTAGTTAATAAAATTTCTATCTTATCAAGCATTGAAAAATGCCATTTCAAAAAATCTAATTAGATATGTCCCAGTATATGTGTATATTTATTTTATTCACTAATTCTTGGTAGGTTGGAAGTCGTAAGGACAGCCACACGGTGATAGGAAGATCAGGGCTGAATCAAGGGGATAATGATGTAGCAGGCACTTTATATGAGTTATTTTGCTTAAACTGCCAAACAAATGTAGGAGTTGAAGGCTTTTCTTATCCCCAGGTTACAGATGAGGAAGTACAGAGACAGAGAACAGAATGAACTCTACTAGGTAGCTGGTGGGCATTTAAGATGCAAGAAGGAGAGAACATATTTAGCATTTGTGCCTGCCCTGGCTCGAGAGTAGGATGTGGCCTGCCTCACTTCTGTCTCTGCTTCCTTCCATGTGACTTCCAGGATGGGGGTCTTTGAACTACCAATGGAGCTCTGGGTCTGTTCTCCATTTTCTATTTTCCTCCTCTCCGTCCTCACTTCCTGATTGCAAAAGAAATGCTTACTTATAAATGTCTATTAGTCAACCACTCCCCGAAATGTCAGAGATCATTAACAACTGATCACAGTGCCAAAACCTAAGCAATAGAGATTCTTCAAAGATAATGAATTTGCATTGCAATGGGAATGCCTGGTCCTTAGTGAACCATGTGTGTATTCCAGGAGGTTGAGGCAAGGGAAAGTTTTCAAAGACGAAACGAAGAGGATTCCATGAATTAGTTTGAGACCACTAGGATCAATAATAAGAGTGGCGAGTCTGGCAGTCTTGTTATAGTCTTGTCAGAATACATGTGAGATCCCTTATTTATTCATTTATTTTTTGTTAGAGGTTGACAAAAGTGACTCCATTTTGATAGACAACTTTCACAATACTTTAGTCCTGGTTATCATGGGATCCCAGTTCAGTGGCAGAGACCGACAAATTAGCACATAATGTCTGTAGAGTTTATGAATACTCTGAGAAGGATTCACAGGAAACTGGAAAGCTTTGGGTAAACTGGGAGAACCCAATGGGGAGGAGGCGAAGGACAGTTTAAGAGGTGGCCTAAGAGTAGGATCAGGAAGAATACAGGTTTACTAGGGGGATCATGAACTGAAATGTGTCCCTCTCAAATTCGTGTGTGTGTGTGTGTGTGTGTGTGTGTGTGTGTGTGTATTTGAAGATTGAACCCAGAACCTTGCATATGCATAATGCTAGGCATGGGCTCTACCCCACTGAGCTACACCCTTAATCACCAATTTTATACTTTGAAGTTCTAACCACCAGTGTCATGGTCTTTGGAGATAAGAACTTTGGAAGGTAATTAGGGTTAGTTGAAGTCATGAGATGGTCCTTCATGATAATATTAATAGCTTTATGAAAAGAAAAAGAACAAGAGACTCTGTCTCTCTACCATGTTAGGACACAAAGAGAAGAGAATAAGAAGTCAGGAAGAGAACTACCAACACCTTGACACTGAACTTTCCAACATCCAGAACTGGGAGAATCGATGTGTGTTGTTCAAGACACTAGCTATGGAATTTGAGACAGAGGCCTGAGCAGATGACATTGGCTTAAAGAAAGGCATTTCCAGTAGCGGGAACATGGACAGGTGCCTGGAGGCTGGATGGCTCAGGAGTATGGTAGTGTGGTAGATCCTTGACAACCTCAGATTTAACATTCATGGTTTTGGAAATACTCAAGTGAACAAGTCTTGGCATGTCCCCATCTGTAACTCTGCTAAGGAATAAAGGTGACTAAGTGGTGTGGGAGCACACTCCCTTCTCTATTACACGAGCTTCTGCATTGCAAAGGCCCATTCAGCATCAAGCTTGACTTCAGTGTCATAAAGACCCCATGAGCAAGCTATTTTTCAGGCTAGGAAATCAAGGGAATTACATGTGAGATTGAAATGCATGACTTTGAGTGTTCATGAAGGTATCTGGGTGAATATCTAGTGGATACGAAGTTTTCCTGTGGATCTGAGATTTATCTCATTCTGGATCCAATAAATGTGTTGGTTTGCTACTATTGTTCTTCATTAACTCAGCTGTTTATTAGTCCCGTGGTTTTTATTCAGCATTCTTGCTCTGTGCCAAGTACATACTGGAAACAAAACACATGTGGTCTCCAGCTTCGTGGAACTCATAAAGAATGGGTCAGCAAAGAAGGACACAAACAAACATGTTTGATTGTGAATGGTGAGCCTGGCTAGTGAGGTAAAGAGCTCAATAGGAGAGAGTAACAGTGGTGGGGGAACAGATGGTGAGGAGTGGTCTACTCCCTGGGGAGGATTCCCTGGGGAGGTAAAGAATGAGCAGGCCCCTGAGAGTCCCTGGAAGGAGCCTCAGGTGGAGGAAGGAGCATGTTTGAGGGCTCCAAGGGAACAGAGGTTGTTGGAAGACTGGGAAAGAGAGAGTATGGAGCAATGTGAGCAGAAGAGAAGCAATGTAACATCAGTAGTCCAGGTGGACAAGATCTGGGCACCACCTTAGGATTTTGGTTTCTGTCCCTCATGAAATCAGAAGTGCCAGAGGGGCTTAAAGTTCTATATAAAAATCACCTCCTTGTCTTTCATGTAAAGAACAGACACAAAAGAGAAGGGAGTTCAAGTAGATGCCCTATTAGAACCTGGGTTCCCAAATTTGGCTTCAGACTGGAACCCTTCAAGGGTTGTAAAAGAGTATGGATGTCTGGGTATCCCTCCCTCGAGGGATCTTATTTTATTAGCCTGGAAATTTGAAAAGCATCTCAGATTACTCTTGTGGGCAACAATATGCAATTCACTGGATCTAGAAGATTGATGACATGGCTCAATGGTGATCCAATGTTGGTATGCCCAGGACCGTGGCCACAACAAGCCAAGGCATAGCAAATATGTGAGAAGAGCAGCAGATACTAAAGATTATTCAGCAGTGAGGTATGAACTGCAGATAGACACTTGGGAGGCATTGCTAGAAGCAATCACATGGGGGAGAAAATACAGAGAGAACGAGTCACCCAAAGATGGAGCCCTGAGGCCTGGGAGTGGAGGTGTTACCCACATAGAAGACTGAGAAAGAGAGGCCAGGAGGTAGAGGGCATCACAGAAGGAGAGTACTGTGGGCCAGCAGTGATGGCAGGAAGCCAAGTGGAGAGAAGGGAAGAGTAATGTAAGATGAAGGAGGATAGGGTCCATGGGCAGTTGGAGGGTTTTGGCATTTTCAGGCATGAGTATTTTCAACGTGTGAGTAGGGTCATAAGTCAGATAGAATTTGATAAAGAATGAAAGGAAGCTTAAAATGAGGAAAGTGCATGTAGAAAATTATTATGAAAAAAAGGGAGAGGAAATGGTGACAAAAGGGAGATACTGAGTTGAGGGAATGTCTTATAAGTTGGGATGTTTCAAAGCAGAGTTATGTGTTGTCTTACTCTATTTTCTATAGCTATAACAAGATACCTGAGACCAGATAATTTATAAAGAATAAAGGTTTATTTGGCACAAGGTTCTGGAAGTTGGGAAGCCCAAGAGCATGACAAACATCTGGTGCGGGCCTTCGTGCCGCATCATAACATGGCAGAGACATCACATGGTGAGACAACAAGTAGGCTAGCTGGGGTCTCTTTTCCTGTTCTTATAAATCCAATAATGCTATCATGGAAATGGGAGCTCCATTCTCATGACCTCACCTAAACCTAATTACCTCCCAGAATACCCTGCCTCCAAATACTATTAACATAAGATTTTGGAGATTAAGTCTCTAACACTTGAACTTCTGAGATCATCATCAAGGGGGTGGGGGGATTCTTATGAAAATGAGGCCCTGAACCATGAGAGGCACCAGGTACTGACAGGAGGAGAGATGCTCGCTTCATTTTAGCAGATTGAATGAATAAGAAAGGGACAGGCATGAAGAGCTTTGTAAATTAGTCATGGGAAAGTGAGAGTCACCTGGCTAGTAAATTTCATTTCCTCAATTAGGTATAATTAAGCAAACACAAGTTGAAAGTGAGGGGCCAGATAGATGTGGGGGTAAAAAGGATACTGGGGAGATCTGAGGAGTATAGAGAAAGAATGAGCTCGTTGTTGGAGGAGAAGGAGAAAACAATGACAGCAATCTGCCCTTATCCACAGAAGAGATGTTCCAAGACCTTCAGTGAATGCCTAAAACCATGGATAGCACCAAGCCCTACCTATGATTTTTTTCCTATCCACATACACCCACAAAGAAGTTGAGAATCTCCAACTTTCCACTTAAAGAAAGTACTTTGTGACTTCTTTTTGTTGTATCTGAATTGCCAACATCACTTCTCTTGCTCTTTTGGGACATTGTTAAGTAAAATAAGGGTTACTTTAGCAGAAGCACTGTGATATCCCAACAGAGGATCTGAGCTTGACAAAATAGCTACTAAACTGAGGCAGCTACTAAATGACTAACAGGCAGGTAGTGTATACAGTGCGGATACGTTGAAACAAGGATGATTCATGTATGGGGCAAAATGGAGAGAGGTGGTTTGAAGATTTCATCCCCAAAATCAAAACTCTGTGCAGTTTAAAATTTTTGACTCATTTATTTCTGGAATTTTTCATCTAATATTTTGAGACTGTATTTGACCATGGGTAACTAAAACTGTGGAAATTGAAACCAATTTCAATTGGAGGAGGACTACTGTATTAGAAAGTGTTGTGGATTTAGAACAGTGTTGTATGTCTGTTCAAAGCAACCAGCAAGATGTGACTTTTCCTACCATCAAGGCTTAGGGGCATAGGTGCAGGCACAGAGAAAGGAGATAGTGGGCTTCACCCCAGGCTGAGAATTTGCAGGTCTTTGGTGATTTTAACAAGAGCAGCAGTCATTACCAAGAGGACAAGAGGAGGCTGGATTGCAGATGTTAGAGGTATCCATGGAAGATGGTCTGCTCCACCTCCCTGCAAGAGAGTCTGGCTGACTGACACCAACTCCCTCCCTCTGCTTCCTCCCTGGGTCCTTGGCATGATCCAGCTTTCCTGGGCTAGTCCCAGCCAATGGCTGTGGGTACTTGTGTAATGGTGGGGCACTGGACTTACTTTGGATTTTTAAAACAATATTTGTATTCATTTCCTATTGCTGCATAAAAAATGGTTACATCCGGGTGCGGTGGCGCACGCCTGTAATCCCAGCAGCTTGGGAGGCTGAAGCAGGAGGATCTTGAGTTCGAAGCCAGCCTCAGCAACTTAGCGATGCCCTAAGCAACTTAGTGAGACCCTGTCTCTAAATAAAATATAAAATAGGGCTGGGGATGTGGCTCAGTGGTGGAGAGTCCCTGGGTTCAATGCCTAGTACCAAAAAAAAGGAAAAAAAAAAAAAGGTTACAAACACAATGACTTAAAACAACACACATTTACTATCCCAGTTTCTATGGATTAGGAGTCTAGGCATGCTTAGATGGATCCTCTGCTCCAGGTCTCATGAAGCAACCATCAAGGTGTTGAAGGAGGTGGGGTCTCATCTGAGGCTCAGGGCCCTCTCCTAAGCACAGGTAGTTGCTGGCAAAAACACCATGGCAATTCTGATTTATGTCTTTGTATGTAATGGGAGCACCATTTAGAATTCTTTTAAAAATTTACCATTAGATTAAATACTCTTAGAAAATTAATATGAATGTGGCTCACAGTAGTCTATTCAATAAATACCCAGCAGTTTGATTTATTCTTTTCCCATTTACACTTTGGTCGCTTACAATTTTTAGCTATTACAAATAATATTGAGGAATCTACTCCAGCACATTGAAGTTGTTAGAACTCATGATTCTCGTGAAGATCTGGGGGCAAATTTCTTAGAGTCGTGGGGCTGGATGCCAATGAGAAAATCGGTTGGAAATGAAAAGGTAATGTGGACAATCAGAATGGTTTTTATTTGAGTGCCTTTTTTTCCCCCGCAAACATATACTGAGGAAAGCAAGTTTTCCTGAGGTGCGTGACTCAGGGCTTTGTGAAAACGTTCTTTCCAGGTTACCAGGGCTCCCTCAGGAACCACCCAGCACGAGGATCGGGTCTTACCATAAATGCAGCTTCATGACCCTGGAGCAGAAGTTCAGAGTGGGAGGAAGGGATGGGAAGGGAAGCAGAGGAGATGGGTGGGGAGGGACGGCGGAGTCGAGGAAGGCAGTGAGGATGGTTCATGGCTGATAAGACAATGACAGGAAATTCCTCGTCTGGGAGGTTGGTGGCTGAGTAAACCACCTGGGGCTGGCATGGAAGCTACCTGGAATAACGAGTTCAATAAAGTGGTTTAAAACCTATTGATCTTTGTCTTTGTGGGGTGGATTGAACGGTGGTGGCTGGCAGGCTGCATCTCCTCATGGTAGCATGTGGGCCTTGGATGCAGTGGTGACTCCAGACGGCACGGGGTTCTGTCATCCGCAGCTCTGCTGGTGCACGGTGGCTCTGTCTGGGGCCCCGATAGAGGGGCTTAGACCCTGGAGTCCCAGGTACAGCCCTGGGCCTGAGCTCACGGGGAGCTCTCCTGTGAAGTATGAGCTGCTGGAAGAGTGGCACTTGGATTCTGACTGTCTGAATTTTCTAGAAGTTGATGTGTGTGTGTTGGTGGGGAGGGTGATGGAAGGAGGGTTCTGTGAGGCCAGAAAGGAGCAGCAATGCAGGACCTGATGGAATTGGCGGCATCCTGAGGGGCCCTACAGGGGGGCCAATGGGCATGTTGGAAAGCTGGGCGTTGGTGGACGCGTACCTGCTTTGTCCTCTCCGGCAGCACACCTGTGTTCTTTCCAGGGGCAATGGGAGACATTTCTCCTACAACAGCTATGCCTGAGCCCTTGGCTGAGTGACGTCTCTTTTGGGAGCAAACTCTTACTGCCCTTGAACGAGGCATGACCTCCCTGGCTTCCCTGGACACCAGGCCCTCTTTCTTCTCCCTTGCAGAGTGGTGGAGCGCGGTGGAGCCAGGCAGGGCAGTGAGCTCTAGCACCTACCTCAAAGGAAGCCTGGATTTCCCTTTTCCCTTCAAAGTTCCAAGGGGATCCTAAACAGGTGTGGCAAATGCCAGAGTGTGTTTTGGAAGACTGACTCACTGCTGGCCTGTCCAGAGTGGTCAATCTCCAAGAAGCCACGTTGCTCGTTCTGTCCTGTCCTTCTCAACTTCACAAACGCAGAGGTCTGAGTACAAGCGTCACTGTGGTTCTCTATTGCAGGTGGTGATCTCGCCCCCCAGGAACATCGACAGTGTCTGGTGACATTTTCAATTGTCAATACAAGGTAGGTGTGTGTGTGTGTGAGTCTGGGACCTAGTGGGTGTAGAGGAGGCCAGGGGTCCTGCTAACATCCTACTGCGTACAGGAGCATCCCTCTCACAACCAAGAACTATTCTGTCCAAAATGTCAACAGTGCTGAAGTTGAAAAACCCCGCTAAGGACCTAACCATTCCACTGTTACCAGGAAGCTGGGTTCTGGGTTGACAAGATCAACACCAAAGTTTGCGTGGGAGCCATCTGCCCGGACTCTATTTAGGGAAAGAACTGACCTACTTTTCAATGTTTTCCCTAAAGCAAGATCAGTCAAAATAATTCAAATATCTCCAATTTGGGAGAAAACAAATAAATCTCCAAATCTATGTGGCTAGAGGGTTAAATAACTCATTTACATAACAATGAGGCACAGGAAGCCAAGGAGGATCTAGCCCGCAGTGGGCTCAAGAGAGTCCTGGAGAAAGAATGCTGAACTGGTATTATAAGACTCTATCCGCCTCAGAGGAGGCATTCAGCAAGGCTTTCGATCTGAGGCAGGAGTTGGTCAGAGTTTCTGGAAGCCAGGTGCAGTGGTGCAGCCTGTAATCCCAGTGGCTCAGGAGGCTGAGACTGGAGGATCACAAGTTTGAGACCAGCCTCAGCAACTTAGTGAAACCCTAAGCAATTTAGCAAGACCTTGTCTCATAACGGAAAATAAAAAGGGCTGGGAATGTAGCTCAGGGTAGAGCACCCTCAGGTTCAATCCCCGATACCAAACAGAAAAAAGAAAAGAAAAGAGAGAAAAAGAGTTTCTGAGTGGAAGGTCCACCTTTTCCTGTCTGGAGTTTGAACAGTTTAGCCCCTTAAATTCTCAGTTTTTCCATCAATAACAAGGGATTGCGGATGCCTGCCTTGGATAATTCAAAGGACTGTTTGTTCTTGTTATTCTGAGGAGGACATTTTAACTCCTAACTCTATGTGACCAAGTAACAATGATATAAAAATTTTTTTCTAAGTCGGGCCCGGTGGTGCACACCTGTAATCCCAGCACTTGGGAGGCTGAG
>JAJEJO010002917.1:0-15227 GCA_020662805.1 Glaucomys volans | reverse complement strand
TTTTTTTTCTAAAGTTCATGTAGGTGATGATGAATTTTGGAAGAGGAGGCAGAGGAACAGTGTTCTTGGGGTACCCAAAGGTTGCTATAGGACCCGCTGTTCAAATTGTGGTCCATGAATAGATCAGCAATGATGACAGCCCCTGAGGACGTGTTAAAAATGCAGAATTCTGGGCTGAGGATGTAGCTCAGTTGGTAGAATACCTGCCTCACAAGCACAATGTCCTGGGATCATTCCCCAGCATCACCAAAAAAAAAAAAAAAAAAAAAAAAAAAAAAATGCAGAATTCCAGGCCTCACTGCAAAGCCATTGAGTTGGAATCCATATTGTAGCAAGATCCACAGAGAATTTCTGTATGCTTTTAAAATATGAGATGTCTACAATGTCTGAGCTTATTTACACTTTGTAATTCAGAGAGATGGTCTCCCTTTGGGCAGTTTATGCTAAATTAGTTTTATGGACTGATGTTCGGGTACCAGTTCTCAGTCTTTCTTCATTACAGACAGTGCCTGTAGGGTCAGTAGTGAAGGAGAATGTCTTGGGTTACCAAGTCTTAAATTTACTTCAGATACCATCTTCCCTTTTTAGTGCTTTAGAAAGCTGTAACTCTTTAATGTGATATCTGGGGTTTCAAGAATCCCAGATTAGAGGACAGGCTTTGTGAATCCCCTGAAATTGTCATGTGAAGTTGTGTATTCAGTTACCTGAGGACAGAATGCATCAATGTCATCCCATTCCCAAAGGGGCCTTTATTCCAAATATTGAGAACCATTGATATGGATTCCTTCATTCATCAAATATTTATTGAGTGCTTATTATGGAACTGTTGCTATAGATGGAAAGGAACAATGTATGACTGCAGATCTTCATTGGTGGAGAATCATGGATTAAAACTTACAAAAAACCCAGGAAGGAATCTGGAGAGAAAAGCATAAAATTAATCAATGCACATTGAAAAAAGTAATTAAAAAATTGAAAAAAACACCTAACAATATTTTTATTTGATATTGATGGGCATTCTTACTTGTACATATAGAAGTTTGAAATAATAGTATGGAAGTGGAAACAAAGAGGAGGAAAAGCTGAGTGGTGGATATTTAGATGAAGTGTATTTTTATGAATAGGTAATAAAAATGTCTAGGGCTGGGGATATAGCTCAGTTGGTAGACTGCTTGTCTTGTAAGCACAAGGCCCTGGGTTCGATCCCCAGCACCGCAAAAAAAAAAAAAAAAAAAGAAAAAAAAAAGCCTAGGCTATTGATTCTGAGAGTATTACCAAATGTGTTCTGCAGAAAGGTGTTTTTAAATTTACTTATTAATTAGTTATTAGTTGGGGTGGCTTCTGTATTTGTATAGCTTATAATTTGAGAGTTTGTGGAGTGCTGTGAAATTGAAAGCTTGGTCTTCATAGGGCTGGAGATATGACTCAGTGGTAGAGTGAGTGCCCCGCTTACCTGGGGCCCTGGGTTTGATTCTCAGCATGGGGTGGCGGGAGAAGGAGAAGAAGAAGCAGAAGCAACTCTACTTCCTAACAACCCAGTCCTGTCCCTGCAATCAGCATGGAGAGAGTAGAGGTGGGTGAGGGTAGGATGGTCCTCCCTCCATCAGTGGGGTGGTCATGCAAGCCTGGCCTGCCCTTTGCAGGACGAATTGGGACTGGGTCTCATGTTCACTGGTAAAGGTCAGGTTTCTCACTCCCCTTTGGGACTTGTAGCTTATGATTCTTCACCGTATTTATGATCCTCATTCATGAAAACTTTCCATCTAAGTTCTGGACATTCTAAGTGTGCCTGTATTTTCTCTCTTACTTCATTTTTTATTGGTTCTTTTTAGCTATATATATAACATTAGAATTCATTTTGACAAAACTACAAAAGCATGGAAGATAATTACTTCCAATTCAGTCTCCAGGACTTCCTCCTTTCCTGCCCTCCTTCCTCCCTCTGTTCCCTTCCTTCTAGTCTACTAATCTGCTATGTACTTACAGAATTTTTTATTAGTGTCTTATGGCTGTATGTGATGGTGACATTCACAGTGGTAAATTCATATATTCACATAGAAAAATTAGGTCAAATTCATTCCAATGTTCTTTCTTCATCCCATCCCTTCCCTTCAATCCCCTTTTGTCTACTCCACTGATCTTCTTCTGTCTTTTTACATCCCTCCTTATTTTAGATTAGCTTCTGCATATCAGAGAAAATATTTAATCTTTGACTTTTTGTGACTGGCTTAGTTCACTTAGCATGATAGTCTCCATTTTCATACATTTACCAGAAAATGCCATAATGTCAGTCTTCTTTATGGCTGAGTAATACTTCATAGTGTATATATACCACATTTTCTTTATCCATTTAACTGTTGAAAGGCATCTAGGTTGGTCCCACAGTTTAACTATTGTGAACTGAGCTGCTATAAACATTGAAGTGGCAGTGTCACTGTGGTGTGCTGTTTTTAAGTCTTTTGGATATATGCCAAGGAGTGGGTTAACTGGATCAAAAGGTAGTCTAAATAAGGGTAGTCCCAAAAGCCACTGTTTCCGATGCCTAAGGGAATTGAGTTCATGTTGCTTGTGTTGGGGATGCTTGGAGCCTATATTTTATAACATTGAGAAACGACCTGAAAGTTTATAGAACAAATCCAAATTTCTCATTTTATAGGTGAGGGCACTGTGGTTCAGAGACACCAAGCCTGAAAACAGCAGAACCAAAACTTCTCTCCTTCTTTGTACTTCTCTTCAAGACACTAAATTTCTAGGAGACAGAACACATCAACATCTACTTCCTCAGACCTTCCATGGCTCAGTTTGGTGGCCCCAAACAGCACCAGGCACTGTGAACAGTAGCTGCTGGCTTCTTCTTGTTGAAGTGGTCAGACCCAACCTCACCTCAGAACATCCACTTACTCCCATCAGGACAGGGGAGGTCAGCACACCCAGCACCACTCAGTTAGCTGATAGGAGGTTGATCCTAGAAGAAACAAAGGCTTATTAGATGCAGACACAGGAGAAAGAGGAGAACACTGTTGGTCTTCACATCTGTGGGTTCTGCATCCATGAATTCAACCAAGCATGGATCAAAAAGAATTGTGTCTATACTGAATGTGTGCAGACTGTTTTTTTCTTGTCATAATTCCCTCACCACACAGTAGGGCACAATCTACACAGCATTTACATTGCATAAGGTATCACAAATCATCTAGAGATGATTTAAAGTTTACAGGAGGGTGAATTCAGTCTGTGTGCAAAGACCACACCTTTTTATACAAGGGCCTTGAGCATCTGTGGATTCTGGCATCCCGGTGGGCTCTTCCAGCCAATCCCCCACTGAATACTGAGGGTTGACTGTAGCTATAACAGCTCCTTCCTCCCAAGGAACTCCTCTTCCTCCCACCTAACCAGGATTCCACTTCTGGTATGATTTGAATGTGATTTAAGTATGTTCCCCAAGGTTCATGTGTTGAAATTTCATGCCCATCATAAGGTATTAAGAGGGTATAAACTTAATCCAACTAGGGTGTGGCCTTTGGGATGTGATTAGGATTAGGTAAGGTCATCAGGAGGGAGTCCTAGGAGTGAACACTGGTGGCTTTATAAGAAGAGAGAGACCAGAAGGGATAAACAAGTGTGTACTCACATCTCTTCCCATGTGATTCCCTGCACCACCTTGGGACACTGCCAGTAAGAAGGACATCAATAGACATGGGCTCTTGACCTAGAACCAAACCTGTTAGTGAAAACAAACCTCTTTTCTTTATAAGTCACCACCTCCTCAGGTATTCTGTTGCAGTAACAAAAGATGGGCTAATACTATTTCTTTTCCAGATAATACATTGTCTAAAGATTCCCCCAATTCCAGTTAAGCAATGCACTTCTCATGCGTTCCTGCCTTAACAACAAAAATAAATAAATAAATAAACAAATAAATAAATAAAAATTTAGTTGGTTACTAAGGGAAAAATAGCAAGCAAGTCATTCTCTAATAATTATTGTCCCTTTCTTCCATAGAAATAGAACGTCTAACCTAATCACTGACTATCCTGGATAAAAATATCATCAGCTCTTTTTGCATGAAGTGCGGTTATATGCTTGGGTTCTAGCCAGTGAGACAAAAGGGGTGCTTCTGACTGCTACCTCAGTGGGAAAGAGCTTACTTTCCTGTCCCTCCTTCCTTTGGGCCAGGAGGAATGCTAATGGGACAGAGAACAATCTTGGAAGTGGGGGTACCCCAAGGCACCAAGATAAAGACTGACAGGCAAGAATATTGACATGTTCAGCTTAGGATGTTGTAAAAAGTTATCTAGCTTCTCATACTTCTGGAGGCAGGAGGCCCAACCTCACCGTGACAACTAATTTGGTTTCTGGCTGGGACCCTCTTTTGGCTTGCATATGGCTGGTTTTTTCCTGCCCCTCACATGGCAAAGACATCTCTGTTATCTCTTCATCCTCTTACAAGAGCACCAGCCTTACTGGATAAGGACTTCATCTCTATGGCCTCATTTAACCTTAATTACTTCCCAAAGACCCCATTTCCAAATACCTCCAAACTAGTGGGTTAGGGTCTCAACATATAAACTTTGAGGGGACCAAACATTTTGTCCATGACAAAAACAAACCTCAAGAGCAAGAGCTTCTGCCAGTTTGAACTTTTACTTGATTGAAAAGTGAATTTCTAAATTGTTAACCTCAGTTGGGACTTGGCATTGAGGGGAATTTATAATTTAACCTGAAAAATAACTTGGATTCTGTTCTTACTGAGCTCACACTAACATTTGATTTTGTCATTGCTTTTGGAGTGCCTGGGATAAACATCCACTCCATGAAGGTGTCTGGAGATTCTCACAACAGATGTCAGAGATTACATATGGCGCCCCACATGTAACTGAATAAGGTTATGCACTACATAATATTTCAGTTAGAGGTGGACCACATAAAGGAAGGTGTTCCCTAAGGATTAAAACAGAGCTGGAAAATTCCTATCGCCTAGTGATGCTGTAGCTGTTGTGACATTATAGTGCAAAGCATGACTCACGTGTTCATGATGCTGGTGGAGACAGACCTACAGTGCCAGTCATATGAAAGTACAGCCTTCACCATGACGCACAGAGCCTCATGCTTAACAAGGATAGCGATGACTCTGTACCGGCCTGTGTATCAGGAGACTACACTTTCACAGCTATTTTAGAGGGGACTTTTCCTACTTAACAAAGTTTACTGCAAAACAGTTTGCTGTGTTGCGTTGGAAGCCACCTCAGATATCCTTGTTTTTACTGTGTCTTTTGATTGCATCAAGAGGCCACAGTGAGGGAGTGACCCAGACCATGGAGGTGTGTGTAGGTGCACTCCGTGACGCTCACACAGCGATGAAATTGCCTGATGATGCATTTTCCAGAATGTGTCCCTGTCATTAAGCAATGTGTGACTGTGTGTTCCCACCAGAAGGCGAATGTCACTGGAGCGTGAATGGCTTCCTGAATCACCGATCACATAGGGCCCCCGGGGAGGGCACTGTGCACTGGCCTGCCCATGGACCATAGCAGAATGCTCCCATTTTGTCTAGAAGGCTTTCATTTTTGTCATTGAAAGGGAGGGCAGGAGGAAGACAGGACACAGAGGGGTACTTTTGTTAGCCAGAGCTGCAGTGATAAAGTACCACAGACTCAGTGGGTTTAGCAACAGAACTTTATCATCTCTCAGTTCTGGAGCACAGACGTCTGAAATCCAGCTGTGGGCAGGGCAGGGTCCCTCTGAGGAGCCTGGGAGGTGCCTTTGTAGGCCTCTCAGCTGCTAGTTCTTTGACTTGGGCAGCATAACTCCAGTCTTTGCATGGCCTCCTCCCTGCGTAAAGAATGTATCCACATTCTGCATGTCTCCCTGTCCAATGTCCTCTTTTAATAAGGACATCAGTCTCATTGGATCAGGGTCCAACCTTAGCTAATTATATCTGCAATGGCTTTATATGAGGTCACTGGGGGTAAATACTGGCAGGGTATTTCAGCCAAAGGCTTCCACCCAACCACTAACAGGAGAGGGGACCAGAGGAGTATCAGGGAACTCAGCAGACAACCAAATGTGGTGTATCATCCCAGAGGGAGTAGGGAGGTGCTCCTTTTTGGTCTCCACAGTGAAGCCTTGATCTCATTTCATGCTCACCACATTTCAGCATGACATGGGGTAGTCACAGTTACTGGTATTATGCGAGCTCTGTGATCCACAAGCCAGGGGCTCCAGCTCCTGTGGGTCCTCCTTCCACTGGAACCCAGCAGTCTTCCATCCCTGTCAGGAAGACACAGAGAAAAGCAATCACCAGCTCTGTCTGGAGGCCAAACACCAGAGGCTAGTAGTGTATTTCAGGAAATCCTATTTATTCTTTTTCAATGATAAGCATAATACAAATTCATCATAGCAAAGTTGGAAATGACACAAAAGTCATAGGAAAACCACACCTAATTCTAAGACCCAGACAATCCCTGTTAAATTTTTATTTTTTTATTTTTGGTACCGGGGATTGAACCCAGAGGTGCTTAACCACTGAGTCACATCCCCAGCCCTTTTTTATATATTACTTAGAGACAGGGTCTTGCTGAGTTGCTTAGGGCCTTGCTATGTTGCTGAGACTGGCTTTGAACTCCGGATCCTCCTGTCTTGGCATCCTGAGCTGCTGGGATTACAGGTGTGAGCCACCACCCATTTACCCTGCAAAACTGTGACATTTTATTCACTCTTGTCTTCTTTTTCCATGTGTATTGTAGAGTCTAGACCATCATCTCTATATAACTACATATATTCTAGATTTACTTAGATTTTCATACTGTGTAATAGGTATTTCTTATGTTATTAAATGTTCACTCACTAGCTATAGAATATCAAGGATGACCAAACAATAACGACACTGAGAAGCTGGTATTTTCTGCATTCCAGATACTGTTCTGAGCAGTTTACATAGTAAGCCAATGAGGTCGGAATCAGTCTCATCATGTCAAGTGATAAGAAAATTGAGGTTCAGAGTTTTAGTAATTTGTTTAACATCGCATAGTTATTAAACAGCCAAAGAGGGACTTGTACACAAGTTGGTTCAACTCCACTTTCCTTGCTTCTAATCATTACTTAGTTTATTGTTGAATGTGGAGTTTGCCTCCAAGTTTTTACAGTCAGGGCTATTGCAATGCACCTCTTTGGACAGAAGAGTTTTCCCTTTTATTTTTCTAGGATAAACCCACAAAACTGGAAATACTAGAAGAAAGAATTGAGCATTCAGAAATTCCACCATTTTTATTACATTACTGTCCATTTGCTTTCCAGAAAGGTTGTGCCAACTTACGTCCCTTCTGCACTATAAGGGGACACTTGTTTTCCTACACCAAGCATTGGACGGTCCTGCCCTGTAAACATCTCTGCTGCTCATGATAGATGAAACTGGATTTTTTTGCTTTTTATTTGATTATTGGTAAAACGAACTATTTTTCGATGTCTAAAACAATTTGTATTTTCAACTAATAATCTGGGGCCATTTATTTGTTAAGGTCTTAGTGTAAGTTAAGCCATATGAAATTAACATTTTTCGTAGGTCAAAAAATTGTTGAATATCAGCTTGGCCAAATATATTCTCCAAATACATTAAATATTGGTTATAAATACTTTTGTTGGTGTTCTGATATGGATGCTTTGGTTTCTAAAATGAGCATCCAAGAATCTGGAAAGTATTTGGGTAATGAAGATGGTATACAAATGATTTTCATAGACCATTTTTTCAAATTTCCCGATTTCATGATTTATTTGTCTCTTTTTCTATTCCGTCTCACCCCACACACCTCCAACTTTGAGTCCAGAAAGATAGATCTTATGAGGTAGATCAAGCCTAAGCATCAATTTTGGAGCAAGAATAGGAAATGTCATTGAAAGAGTTATAGGTGCTAGAAAGACAAGTGAAAATATGTTGACGTTATGGTTGATGCTATCTTAGTAAAACAATTAAAACCATAGCCTGATATCATTTGGAGGGGTAGCTTTAATTGTAGCCACTCAGGATCTTCAAGTGAAGAGTGGTCTGGCCTAGATGAACTTACTCTCAGTGACAATGTACCTTCTTTGTGCTGGTAGAGAACCCAGAATTGGCTGTCTCATTCTTAGCCAAAACAAGACAAAGCCAGACAGCAATTAAATGTCTTCTCTTTCCCATAGGTAGACAGAACCATCTGAAACCTAGCCATCACGGCCGCATGTTGCACACACATTTTGAATTTCTTAAAAGGAACAAAGAGCTGCTACATTGTGAACCCCATTCAATTGTCGAATCCAAGGGTGCAGGAAGAGGGTAAGAATGCGATTTCGATGAGCCATGAGTATTTCAGAGATGATGAATAAGCATTTGCTTTTGAACAGACACTGTCGAGACCCTCCTTTGTTGATGCAGTTTCTGTTTGCTTCTGTGCACATGGCGAGGGAGCGCTCTGCAGCCAGCAGGCTCCTGGAGCCGCTGGGAAAGGATTCACACCAGCTCTATCTTGGCCTCGTATACTTTTTCACATCAAATACTGAGTATCTCCCATCGAGCTGGGAAGCAAATGTTGGCTCGCTCAGGGTCCAAGACCAGTGAGTCTTGTGGCCTTTCAGGAGTAAAATTGCATTTTGCTTTTCTTTTCTTTTTCTTTCTTTCTTTCTTTCTTTTTTAACAGCACAGTTTCCAGGAGGAAAACTGAAGACATTACAGATGACGTGCTTGCAGATAAGCCAAAATGTTCTCTGTGGGCAGGGAGGACATTCCCGACCCACAGTGCAGGGCGGATGAACTCACTGTGGTTTTTCCCAGGAAGAACACCACTATTGTCACTTGGCTCCCATTCGACACAAGCAGTCCAGGCTGGGGGCGCAGTCAGCGAGGAGGAACAAAGTTTTCCTCTGTGCAAAGCTAATGGACCCATTCCTGCATCAAACCTGCAAGCTCCGTCTTCCTGGCACCGGCCTCAGACTGACTGAGCTAACAGGGACAAACTGTTTCCAAGTCATGTAGGAACAAATCCTTCAGAGCACAAGGCGGCTGCCACCCGCTACAGGCTTCTCAGCGAGATCTCCGTGAATGGGCTGGAATCTCTGCCCAGAGCAGCCAGCTGGCACGGAACGGACTGCCGTTCGCCATTTGTACACAGGGTCTCACTCGAGCTGTACTTTGTTTTGCTGAAGATGACTTATTCACACACCCCAGATGTTCCCTGGAAACATTTACCTAAAAACATATGTGTTTTCTAAGTCCTGACCTAAATAGATGCAGCCCAGTGGCCTGGGGTTGTCTGATGACTGAGCGGTGTAAGGCCCAAGCCTGCTCTTTCACTTCCTCTTGGTGCAGTTGGACCTGGCTTCCTAGTGAGGTGGGATCCTAATGGCTGTGGTTGCAGTTTTAGGGCTTCTTGTAAATACTTTGAATGCAATAATTCTACTCACAAAAGAATATTTCAGTTTTATTTCTTCTTTCAGAAGGGGTCTTGCTGTGTTGCTCAGGCTGACCTCCAAGTCCCAGATTCAAGTGATCCTCCTGACTTAGCCTCCTGGGGAACTGGGACTACATGTGTGCCACCACGCCTGGCTTTAGAATATTAAATTTTTTTTAAAAGAAAGCAAGAAGAACAGAAAGAGAAAGAAACTAGTAATAGTTTGAAATGAATATATGTGAAATGTGATTATACTTTAAAAATGATAATATTGTCTCATATTTACTTTCCATATATATTAATATATATACCTAGGTGCTCTGGGATTACACAGAAATTGCTTCTCTTTGACTTTTGAGACCTGTCTGGCATAATCTGACTTTACAAACTCCCTCTCTCTCAATCCCACCAGTCTGCCCCAACACTCTCAGACGCTTCCTGTTCCCCAGATCAGGGCGTAGCCCCATCAGGGGCTTTGTGGTAACCTGGACCTGCTTTTCCCAGCGCTCTTAGGAGTCCTGATTCTCATTCAGTATCTTGTGCACCTCCACAGGCTTGGCGAGGGGCAGGGCTGAGCTGTCTTCCTCGCTGCATCTCTGCAGTCCCTGGTGAGGAGGGGTTTCGTAAATTTCTGCTGATTGAAAGATGGAGCCTGTTAGCATCCAGGCCTGCCCTGCCTCTTAACAGTTCACATCTGCCCTCCGTTTTGTCAACACACACAGGCTTTCTGTCCTCCAGCCTGTGCTCCTGTCCTCTCAACCCAGGGTGCCCTCCCATCCACATCCTTTTGCCTTTCATAGCCCCTGCAAAGCTTTTTCCCCTGTGCAAAGCAGTCCCTGACCCCTGACCTCCGACCCATCTGATCCACTGTGTTTTCTCCCTTCCAAATTCCTAGATGCTCACTGTACCACAGACACAACTCTCAACATACACCACCTGGCGTCATGATCTGAATCCTTTCTTTGTCTGCATCTGGACTCCTTTATCAAATCTGTGCCCAAGTTCTCCCTAAGCAGAGCTGAACACAGACCAGCTGCTCGATAAATGTTCGACTGATTGGTTTTGAGTGGGCAACTTCCCTTCTTCTCTCCAAGGAGTCACATCCCATCCATCATTCAAACTCAGGCAGCCTCGAATGTGGATTCATGGATGATGCTCCACATCAATCTCTTGACTCATGGGGGTAAACCCATACTTTGTGGATCTCTGGTCCCTTTGGGGGTGACATGCTTGAATATGCACTCCCAGCAGGTGTGTAGCCTCTACTATGTATAAACTTTACCTTCCCTGTTGTATGCTGACTCTGGATCACTGGCCACTCCCAGGGAACCCATGCCCCACTCTGGAGACCATGGGCTCTGGCACACCACTCGGCACTTATTACAGCCTGTCTCATGTTACTGTTTCTTCATGTACTGGACAACAGAGAACATGAGGCCTAAAATGTGTGACCGGGCATGCTGCCCTCTTGGGACAACTTCCCACGCAAGTCACAACTTCTGTTCCTGGAGCTTGATGTATGTGTTTCTTACATAGCAGGCTGATGGTGGAGCCCTCTGGGAACAGGAACCCATTGTCAGGAGACTGAAGATTTCATTGGGTGCAGACAGATACATGCACTTACCTGAAGGAAGGCCCACCGTGCCTGGCCCAGAGCAGGAACTTAACATATGTTTAACTGAAATAGCCATGTGCCCCATGAGATCAAAATGAAGCAAAAACATTCCCATCGCCCAGTGACGATGGTTTTGTTGTAGGGCAGTGCTTTCCTCACGTTTGTGGCGATGCTGGTGGAGACACATCTCCTGCACCTTCAGTCCTCAGAAGCACAGCACATACAATTATGTGCCATCGTCATTCTTCCTAATGGCAATAGATGACTATGTTACTGGTTTATGTATTTACTGTGCTATCGTTTTCATTATTATTTTGGAATGTCCTCCTACTCATAAACACATCTATAGTCTGCTCTGTGGTCCTGGCAGCAGCCTCGTACATCTCGTGTTCGCCATCTCTAGATCGCATCAAGAGGCCGCGCGGCACGATTGACCTACACCATCTAGGTTTTAAGTGTGCTCAGTGAACTGCATGCAATGATGCAATTGCCAAACAGCACGCTGCTCAGAACGTATCCCTACTGCTAAGTGACACAGGACTGCAAAAACAACTGTGATCCTTCATGGCAAGTGTCCTACCCCAGTGTCCTCAAATGCTTGCTTATGAGCCTTGTGAAAGAATTTGTAAAATCTATGTGATCATGCACATATTTTTAAATTGACATCTGACATTTCCCATCCTGAGTGTAAGGACACTTATTTCTTACAAATAGGACATAGGAAATGTTAAATACTGTATTTATATAGTGAAATAAGATGGGAATTGACTCTAATTGGGATACTTACTTCATAATACTATTTGATAAAATAGATTTTCATTACTCCATAAAGCAGGGCATATCTGAAGCCATCAGGTAACATTTCTGTGGTGTGTTTGATTTATTGCACTTTGAAAAATCCAATCATTCTGCAGAAATTCCAGTTACATTTAAAAGGATCAGTGCCACAGCCCTGTGCTACTTTGGATATCCTAAATTATGAGCTGCTGAGGGCCAACATGCCCTTCTCTCTTGAAGAAGTATGTGTAAGGCAGGAGAGGGCAGAAAGCCTTATGAGCTCAAGGGCCCTGATTTGCCATTAATTTTAATTTATCCCATTATTTTTTGTTCCCTCCTGCAGTCAAGCACCAAAGCAAGCTTGGGATGGATGGAGGATAGACCTTTCTTCTATAAAGTGAGAAAAGGTATACTGTGAACATAGGCTCATTGTCAAGCATATTAATATTAGCAAAGACTCTCTATGGACACTGGTACCCTTATAACTAGTTTCATTTTGGTGCCATTTGGAAAGTCTTCAGGTTCCCCAGGTAAATGTGTATCCAACTGGAGGTATGTTGGCTTAGTCTACCAACTTAGAGATGAGGTGAGGTGGTGAGTAGAGTGACAGGCCCAGGCTGGGATGCCGCCCTTTGGCTCCAGGGAGAGGCTAGTCCTTATCTTCCCTTGCTTGGGAAGCAGGCTAAACTGCTTGCTGGAAACAGCCAGGACAAAATGGAGAACTTGTTAGATGTTGAACAATCAGCCTTGTCTTACAATAGGAAAGTAGTCTCACCCTTGCAATACACAGTCCTGATTACGGTCTGGCCTCCACCTCTGTGACTCTAACTCAAAATGGGACTTATACTTCTCAGGCCTTCGTGCCCATCATGTCCCCTCCACCTAGAACACCCTCACTATTTGCTCACAAATCATCACCTCTGAACCTTTTTTTCTCCCATGTATTTATTCCTACCTTCCCTTTCAAAGCATAATTTCTCAACATGAGACCCATTTCCCCATCTGCATTGCCTGGGATTGTGTGTGAGTGTGTGGTGTGTGTGTGTGTGTGTGTGTGTGTGTGTGTGTGTGTGCAGGGGGCAGGAAGGAATAGATTCCTAAGACAAACTTGGAGCTATTGATGTAGATGTGAAATTTGAATGGGTAACATTGGAAACCCAGTGAGGAAACCTAGGAGGTTGCATTGTTACGACATGCCCAGGGATGCTCATTTTATCTAGATCTTGGGATCCACCTGGGTGTAATTAGTGACTCCTTCAGTGTTCCTGGGCTCCTTTCCTACTCTCCAGGAGCACCCACTAGGTGGTTCTCTAACCTATTTCTTTACCTACCCAGCTATGCTAGTCTCTGAATTCCAAAGAAGAGAAATGTTCATTTCTGTTGACTCCACACCAAGCACAGTGCTTGGTACATAGTGATGCTTAATCGTCGCTAGTTCAGATGTTGCTCTGTTCTGAACACCTGCATCCCTTTCAAGTTCATGCTGAAATCCCAATGCACCAGCATTAAGAGGTGGAACCCTTAGTAGGTGATTGGGCATGAGGGATCTGTACTCCTGGATCAATTAGTGCTCTTATTAAAGGACTGATGGAATGAGTTCATCCTTTCTCTCCTTCTGCCATGGGAACACAGAATATGAGGCACCATCTAGGAAGCAGAAAGCAAGCCTTCATTAGACATAAAACCTGTAGGTGCCTTGATCTTGGATATCCTGGCCTCTAGAACTATGAGAAATAAATTTCCATTATTTATACATTATTAACTCTAAGGTATTTTGCTAGCAGCAGGAAGAGACTAATGTAGCCAAGGTGTCCCTGATAAAGGGTACACAGAGAAATCAGGAATATTGGTAGAGTTCTGCTTCCTGGCTGTCATCAGCATCAATGAGTGTCAGGCTGCCACACTCAAGGAGAATCACTTGCTGCAGTCCAGGATTCAGCTAAGTGGTTTTTGCAAGGTACAAGAGAAAGATCCAAATGGAAAAGGTGAAGAGACATTTTGCAGCCCAGAGCTAACCTCAGTGTTTTTGGACTCGTGCTTACTGGTCAGGATTGTTGGGGGTTGTGGTGATGTCTGCTCTGGTGGCCATGTGTGCTGAGAGAGAGGTCTGCACAATGAAAATGAGCATTCACTTAGTCTGGAATCACTCAATCTCCAGGAGTTGCTGCAAGTTTATGTGATTTACTGGAATCCTGATGGGGCATTGATGGTAATGAAATATCCAACATCATTTTCATCTTTCTTCTTCAGTAACAAGATCTGAATTTATGGAGGGTAACAATATACTAGTTGGAAACTACATTTCCCAGTCTTCCTTGCAGATAGGAGTGACTCATGAGATTTAAGCTGAAGTGCTCTCTGCCCTCTGCTCTTCCTTCTTGCAAGCCTGAACCATGAAGCATGGTCCAGGTTGAAACCATCCTGCATGCAGCGGTCATCCTGCAAACAAGGCTGCATGCCAAGAGCAGGGACCAGAACACCAGGAGGAGTGAGGGCCCCAGTGGTGTCATGAAGCCCACATTTTAGCCATGGATTGACTACCTTTGAGCTTCTTTTATGTGAAAGACTAAAGAAACAAGTACATGAACCTGATATTGTGTAAGCCCCTGATAAACAGGTTTTCAGTCTGTGCATCTGATCCTGCTCTTGACTAATTCACGTTGTTAAGATCTTTGTTTTGTGAGCTGGGTTTGTTTTCCACATGATCTCTAGGAGATACAAGATTCTTCTACTCTTATTGCCATTCCTAGTTCCTCAGGGTTACTGGTGCTTTCCGAATGAGACCATCCAATTTTTCCTTCAAGTCCCCTAAAAAGCAAGCAACTGGGCTCACTGGCCACTTGTGACATCAACCAGATGGGTTTTCAAAGTCTTTGTTGAACCCTGTGTGTCTGGGGAATCCTTGAGGGTAGTTTCATGGCTCTTTAATTTGGACTCAGAGGAACCACACAGCTGGGAATTTATTACTCCTGGGATTTTCTCCCTCAAAGAGAGTCACCTTTGAGTTCTGATTATATATGCTTAAATCTTCCAGTTTGCAAGTGACACAAAGATTTCCTGAGTAGCCAATGCCTAGCTTATAATGTAAAACTAGGCAAATGTCATCATGCTCCAGGAGGAAGAAGGATCTTCAGCAAAACAACATGTATTTTTGAGGGGGAAGAGTTCAAGGTATAAGGATTTCAAGTATCCCAATGTGAATGAGCTTTCGCAGTGAACAAGGGCAGAGATCACCAGTAAAAAGAACTAGGTAGAGCTGTTAGCAATCATTCAGGTCACAACACAATGAGGACACGTTGATCAATCTGGGTTCAGAATATTATGTATAAATCTCATCAAGTTGAAGGAAGTACAAAGAATCCAAACAGTGTTTAAAAATAGTAGAAAAGGGCTAGATAAGTCTGAGTAACAGCATG
>JAJEJO010002916.1:329118-353869 GCA_020662805.1 Glaucomys volans | reverse complement strand
TTTTTTTTTTTTTTTTTGTACTGTTATACTAAAAGCTCCTACTGTGATGTGAAATGCAGAAATATACTTTATAAGTAATTCTATGCAAAATTATAGCCAAAGCTAGTATAGAAAATATGCAACTTTAAAAAAGCATTAAAATATCAGTACATTGAATCAGTGGTTTCACTTTTAACTGTATTTTCTTAGGACACCATTTGGGCTAGATTCTAAGTGTAAATACTACAAAACTTCTTATTTATACTGTTCTTATCTCATTTGTTACAGTCATAGATTTGTGATATGACATCTGGCTAAAAGCAAATTATTGCAAAACTAACCACTATGTACTTTTCTTTTTTTTTTTTATAAATACTGTATGAACAAAAAAAAATTGCCATTTTTTATATTCAATTGTTTAGCTCTGGCAAAAACAACTTTAAGAGCTGGTACTAATAAAGGAATATTATGACTATTAAATTATTTCTTCAGATGCATTAGTTTGTTCACAATATCCATAAGACAATCTTTGTACTTTGAATCATTTTTAACATTAAAAAGCATTTTATACTAAGCATGTGGTACTAGGGTTATAAAGAAAATATATCAAGATATTTGCTCTTCAATAGTAGGTGCATTTCAAGGAAAACATTACACATTCATTTTCATGGCAATGCAGTAGGCATTGTTTGAACTACAACAAAATCAACATTCCTGTCCTCCTAGAACTTGCAATCTAGCAAAGAGTATAGCAAACGTACTTATTTTAGAAAGTAAAGGATCACTGTCTGGTTTAATGCTGTGAGACTTAAAACAGGAGGATCACAAATTCAAGGTCAGGCTGGGAAAGATGCCTATCAAAAAAGTAGAATTGGGAAGGTCAGTATTTGTATTGCAACCTACAACAGGGTTGTAGGTGTCAAACCATGTTCAGGTTGCAACATTTGAAGGTGTGGGAGAGCTGGCATTTTGATAGCCAAGATGGAACAAGCGGAGTCTAAAGGTCAAGGACTTGGAGAAAAAGCAGTGTGGCTGGAAGAGGATGAGGGGTAGGACACAAGCTTTGAAAGCCCTCAGAACTTCAGACTAGTTAAGTACAGGAAAGGACTTTATTATGATATTGCCCAGGAATGGAGTAAACTAGAACACAGGTTAAGTGGAAACTGGCTCCCATTTGGACACTTTTGGTTATCTACTAGACAGGGAGGCCCTGCCAAGCCCTTTTGAAAATGTTTTTTTTCAAACCATTCATGATCCTTTCAGTTCATCTAAGCAACTACGTGATATTAATTTTGAGTAAGGAAAACTTTTAAAGCAAGCACTAAATCTAAATTATTCACTTTAGAGTTCTAGTAATCCACCAGCAGCAAGTGTTCCACCAGCTCAAACCAGATAATCTGAGTTGCTATCAATTCCTGTAGCAATCTCCAGCCAACTTTCTTTAGCACTCAGGCTTGTTTTATCTGTAAAGTTCTAGCTCACATTAAGCACACTATAGCTGGTGTTTTGTCAATTTTTAACTTTGTATTAGGATACCTTTCATTACAAGTAAAGCTGAACTGGCTCATGAGATTTTGATTCAGATGACTATAGAATCAGGGTTGAAAATGACTTCAAGGACAATAGATCTGGGATTCAAATGCTGTGTCCTGAATATTGTGCTGTCAAGGAATTTCCTCTGGTGATAGCAATGACTGATGAACTGGAAGAGATACTTTTCCAACCTCTGAAGAGAATTCCCTATTCTTGAGTAATCACCCTTCTTACACAAAATTAAGTGGGGGATTCATGACAAGAATTTTAGCAGCAGCCCCATCTAGAGCACCTGTAGTTGGTTGGTACTTAGGGTGAAGAACACTGGGGCACACTGCTTCCGTTAAGCTGCATCAGCTGAGTTCCAAAATACTTTCCCAGCTCATACAACAGTCCATAGTATCTTACAGAACCCAATAAATACCAATCCTGCATTATGTAAACTCAAAATTTCAAATAAAACAGATCCTAGTTTATCCAGGAGTAGCTTTATACCAGTTCTCAAGATAAAACTTTGGCCCTTTTAACAGTTAACTCTTACTTGAACTGTTTTGAGTTCCACTCTGTCGTTTTAAGTGTGTACCTTTTGAGGCATTAATGCCAAACATTGTACAGAAAATCCTAATTGCATAATACTGTTTATGTAAAAGTCGTTTTCACCCTGAGATTTCCTAAGCCTGTTTTTTTGATGTGTTGGGAGGGAGGTATTCAAATTTACCTCCCATGCCTATTATTTCTGTGATTAGGTCTTAGAACATAAGAGGTCTTATGTGTCTCTGGCATACCTTCAGTCAACCATGAAAATTTCAGTATGGTGTGTCTATATATTTGAGGCAGGGTCTGGCCAAGTGACCAAGGGTAGCCCTGAACTTAAATGCTCCTTCCTCAGCCTCCCAAGTTGCTGGGACTACAGGTGTGTACCACCACACCTCGCCAGAGAACACTTAAAATAGAATTTCCCAAAGCACACCATCTTTACATACTACAAGATAGGCACTAGTTAATAAGCTTTTTCATTTTCACTTGTCATGGTATTTAAGGCTGGGTATTATCTTCCTTTTACATTGAAAAAACAAATGCCTAAATAACTTGTCTAAGCTCATGAGACTACATTCTCTACATAAATGATAGGCAAAACTTGATATACGAAAATCAAAGACAAAAAAACCCCACTTTCAATACCTACTAAATGACCCTAACCCTAGCTTCAAATAGGAAGCCTATCAAACATTTGCATTTCAGGATGTAATGCATTAAAGTTTGAAATAGCCAAAAAATTTTAAATTACCTGTCCTGTAACCTTCAGGTAGCAAGTTAACATTTGACATCATTCTTTGTGATTACATGTCCTTTAAGCGTTAAAATAAATGTAATGGCTATACACAAGGATGTAGTTTAACTATTTCCTTTTAAAACGTAGACACTGTCAACACTCTAGTATAACAGAATCCACATGGAATATTTCTTTACCAATTCTAGAACTCTAGTATGGGCAATTTCCAGAACTGTGCCATTTAAACTAGGTGAACATGCAGCTCAATGAACCCTTGGTGTTTGTTACCTGGTGTTAAGGTCTTTAAATATGTGATAAATGGGAATGGCATGTTATATTACTTCCCCCAATCTTGACATATGTTCAACCCAAAGTTAAAATCATTTTTGCAAAACACGTCTTCAGAAAATTTAGTAACAACGATAGTATGTGGAGGATCCAAATTTTATGTTTCATAAATATTTTGCAGTTAATAAGTATTTTTGAGAAAACATTGTTGAAAATTGTCCACTAGTCCCTATTTATTTAGGGACTCAAGTATTAAAATGAAATAAAGTGCACAATTCCTTAACTGCAGAGAATATTAAACCATTGCACATGCTAGGAAACCACTGTGAATACAAGCAAAATGTTATAATTGTTTTTTAAGCTACAAATCCCCATCTGGCTTCAATTTACAAGGAATTTTACTTAAAATATATTGAGGAAATATCAATAGCTGCAAAAGTTGGAATCAAAATATATAATGCTATTTTAAAAAACTAATTATGAAAACCCTCCATCAAGCCAGACATACCACATATCCACTTCAACTTGGGTTTAACTGCAGCTCTGTAGTTCAAGACCACTTTCAAGAAAGGCTCTTTCCCCAACTTGCTCTCACCAAAAACCATTTAACTCATCAATTTCAAGTAACTAGACACTTCTAACATCTGGGAATATTTCTGCTGCAAGACCACCCTCCCAGTTTGTTCATTAATTCACTTGCTAATTATTAATCCTTTCTTCTCCCCTAAAGTTCAGATTCCTTACATCACCATCTCAGGGATTCTGTTCTTAAAGACGAAGTGTCCTTTTAAGCAACAAGTATTGTGGCAACACATCTTTAACTTTTTAAAAATACTTTTTCTTGTACACCTACTTCCCATTATATTCCATTTAATAAAATCCACATCTTTAAAAACAACTTTATATAAAAGGCTCATTCCATGTTTACTGTTTTATTACTAAAGTTTTAACATTCACCTATAGCATGTTACATAAACATCATGAAGTGACGCAACACACACATTTCTAAAAATATTTTAATGAAAAATTTATCTTTCTGTAAACATTTCATTATACTACAAATTAAAGTTGAATCCATTACAGACCACTTCTGAAGTCTTAAAAATCAGAAAACATTAAAGCTTCAAAAGCAACTGTTAATATTTAGATAAGCTATCAATCCTTACATTACCCTTGCACATTAGCATGCTTATTATTTTGTGACATCAGTTACTGGAACTGTAAGAGATACTGTCATTAATTTGAAATATTCCTAATTGTGACTTTTACCAGAACTCTTAAAACCAAATTTATTTCTATTTAGTCAGCTAACACATGGGCTTTACCAAACATCCTTTCCCATAGGACACAGTGTCACCTCAGCTTTTGAAGAAATGAATAACCTGCAAGTTTAATAAAATCAGTTTGAAGTTTGCCTCAACCATTTCCCATTTAGTCAACAATTTCCTTACTTTGTTTATGGTGCTACACGTTAAAGACAACATTGAGAGGCCGGGGTGTAGCTCAGTGATAAAGCTCTTGCCTAGCATGCAAGAATAGGCCCTGGGTTCCAACCCCAGCACCACCACCAAAAAAAAGAGAGAGAATGTGTAATTTTCAGAAATGACAATGGAACTACATTTTTTAAAAATCCTTTTATTTCATAAATGAACTGGAAAGAACAATGCTTTTAAAATGTTTTCGATTTGCTCCACTAAACCATGTTGTAAAGGAATTGTATCATTTAAAGGCTGTTTACCTCAATTCTATGACGAGTTATTCTGTCCTAATTTAGATAAGAGTCAACCTTTTTTTCTTAAACGCTATGGCAAACTCAATACTCCCGTTCATGAAGGAAATTGACTCACATCTTAGAAACTAGTGTTTTGAGCATCTGTCCCCTGAAATTGTTATTCTATTAAAAAGTAAATTCAATTAAACCTCAGTTTTTAACAAGCCCTATTGGGGCGGCAAAAATAGCCCTTGTGTACAATCAGCAACTGATCTAAATAGTAACCAAACAATTCTTTGGGAAAAGATGTCCTTTCAATAGTCTAATTAGGCCTCCACTGCTTCTGGCTAAGAATAATCAAAATGAACAAAACCAAAGTTTATCCTATATGTTCAAATAATTCCCTGAATTTATATGCAAGAGAACTTATATATGAGGCCACCTGAATTTAGAAAACTTTTTATCTGTACCACCTGGTAATGGTGAAAATTCATTTGAAGGTATTATTCCTGGCATGAGGATTGTCAGCTTGACGCATGTTATTAGTCATGTTTATTACAAAAGCTGTTTCCACAAAAGTTTGTTTCCCTTACCAAAAACTGACTTGACCCTAAAGATATCAATGAATTGTATACATGAAGGGGCCACATCTGTATCAAGATGAACACTTGTGGCCATTTCAGAATTTAAAAAACTGTCTAAGGTTTAACACATGTTGAACATGGTACCAAGATAAATTTTCCACTTGATAATTTTGCCAATGTACCTACTAGAAAGGGGATGAAGTTTTAAAATATATAATATAGATTTGTAGGGAAATAAATGGTGTCATCAAATTTTACTGTGAGCTACAAACCTTACCCAGCCAGAAACCTTCGTATTTAAGATGGTAGGAAAGACATTCCTCATTTAGGCAAGAAGGGTTCTCATTCAACCTGCAAATCAAAAAGATTACTCTTACCTTGCTTTACAAAAAATTACTCTTTAATTAGTGAAAAAATTCAAATTCAAGCCTTACCTAATCCTTATTGCCCTTCCTTGCAGGTCTAAATGCTAGACCTAGTGACTGTGGCAACTATCTCTCATTGATGTTCCAAAAGGCGAAGAGCTCCTTCCTGCTAGACTTTCTTCGATATTTCAGTTGTAATAAGCAGATTTAACTAGCTTTTGGAAAGTTGCTTACTATCATCATAGTATCTTATGCCTTCACTTCTCAGTAGTTGAAGCTCTTGCTGCTGCCTTGTCATTCTTTATTTATGCTGACTTGTCCATACTCAAAAGGCTGCTGAAGTCCTGTCTTAGTCAGTTTCCTTTGATCCACACTGTGCTTAAAAAGCACATCTTAGGTCCTTTAAAGCTGGTTAAATCGCTCTCCTCATGGCTTACTTTTCCACACTGTTCACAAAAACTAAGCTAATACAACTTATAAACAGGTCACATACACAGATTTCACCTGCTTATAGGTTGCAAACATTAACTTACTGAAAATGTATTCACTATTAAACTAGTTCCAGAACATACAAAGTTCATTAACAGTACAATTAACCTCATATGCCATTAAAGGATACTGTCAAGGTTGTGTCAAACAATTTCACAAACATAAAAACAGGAAATGTTAATCTCCCCCATTCCTTCAACCTTTATTATGTGAATAAAAAAACTTGAGACAATTTAGCTCAATTTTAATAAAATGTTTCCCAAGCATTAGTTTGACCAGGTACCCAAGGTTTAAGTTATGAACATTGACAGTGTCCATTTATATAACCACACTTGAAGTTATTAAGGACTTAACCATTTTCTAATATTAGCCTATTTTCTACACTGCTTATTCACATATGCCCATTAACAAATGGAATGTTGTCTGTTACATTTATTGGTTTGTGAGTGTTTTCTGGAAAACTGCAGTATCTGTGAAGACCGATTTCCATGCTGGCATTGCATGCATCCAAATATTAATAATGCACAGAGGCACAGAATTAGAGCAACAAGAGAGCATATTCAAACACTAGCACGCCCCATTCCCCTTTTTATTGCTTGTTTTGCTTAGTACTTTTAAAACCAAATAAAAATCTTGAATTCAATGTTCAACTACCAAAGAAAGAATAACAGCAGGGCACATACTTAGGGCTTGAATGAAATTTTAAGCACTAGCTGGCGCAAAACAGTAAACATTGGTTTTTGTATATATGACCTTGTTATCTATAACTCTTCTCAACCATGGTCTTCCAGACAAATTGGTAACTCACACAACATAATTTAGGTTGAAATATACATAAGGAATAACAATGTGTTCTTTGGGAATTTAGGAATTCAGGCTATCCAAATTTGGAATCCAGGTCTTTGGAAGTGAGAAGCTTGTACTAAGCAACTGTGCTACATTTCTGCTGCATTAAATTATTTTGGACAATTATACCTAAACTATCCTTGGTTTATTCAGCAAAATGTATAGGGTAAAATCAGGAAAGCATGCCAGCCAGTTAAGGGTTCAATAGCATGATTTTTATTCTCTTGCTCTGAAAGCTTTATCAGGGGGAAAAAATGAAACCAAGGAAAATAAATCAAGACGTATGGGCCTCATGTGCTTTAAAGGAAAAAAAACAAAAGCAGGTACCCACTAATTTGCTCCAATGTAGCAGGCTTAGTGGACCTGTTGTCTTAAAAAGTTAACAATGGTTTTTAAGCTGAGAGGGGGAAAATATCCACTACCCCTTTTCAGAATTTAAATAGAGGGCAGCAGACATTCTTTACACCCCAAAACTATGGCAGCAGTTTAAATGTGACCAAGGTAAATGTAGAACGGAGATGTTCTAAACACAGCTAGGACTCAGCAAATCTAACACACTAAAATCATGATTACATTGTGAAAGAAAATGCACAAAAACCAAATAGGAATTTTGAGATTTTTCATTTGAAGGTAATCTTAGTGCTATTAAATTCACAAATACGCTAATTTAAATACCCAATCCTATTTATCTAAAACACACAATTCAAACATACAAATTATCTATTCTCTCCACATGTCAGCGCCCATTCATATCATGGTTTGGAAATGGGGAGAATAGATTCCCCTTAAACTGCAAGTCAGCAGGTGTTTCTTTACAGTTAACTTTAGCAAAATTCATACAAAATAGTAATTAACAATGATCTTCTTTTCTGTTAACTCACAAGGAAACACCTTCGAAACTGCATTTTGTTAAAGTTTCTGTACTAAAATGTAGAAAAACTGAACTACACAAATATTGAAAAGTTAAAAATTCCTTAATTTTTTATTCCTGGTACCACTACCACAATTTACAGGGCAATATACCTGATGTAATGAAAAGAAAAAGAAAAAGACAAAGCTACAACAGATAAAAGACCTCAGGAATGTACATCTAATTGACACTACATTGCATTAATCAATAGCTGCACTTTTGCAAACTGTGGCTATGACAGTCCTGAACAAGAAGGGTTTCCTGTTTAAGCTGCAGTAACTTTTCTGACTATGGATCATCGTTCCTTCTGTGGCAGATTTTTACAGTTCCTCTAATGCATTTGGGACGACTGTCTCAAAGTAACCTGCAGCTTTCCTGACAACTCCTCGCTCTCTCTCCTGCTAAGAACTGTAGCCTGTTGAATAATACAGGATAAAAAAATTATTACACTCAGTGAACAGTTCCACATATTCTTTATCATCATGATAAAAACTTAAAGATACCTACCCTTTTCTGCTGTTTTTAAAACCTTCTGCTACCATATCCACCACTTCCACCACCAGATCCATAACCACCTGAAAATACACATGTAGAGTTTTCAAACATACATGAAATTTTGGAGTACAATGGTTCTGAAAAATTTTGACTTAAAGTATACTTACCACCATAGGGACTGCCAGAGCTTCTTCCACCAAAACTGCCCCCCTTCATGGGTCCATAATTTGATTGCTGTTGTCCACTGTAATTTCCAAAATCATTATAGTTCCCACCACCATAGTTACCTGAAATCACAAAAAGATTTTTATTTGTGGCTAACTATACAATAACCACTTCCAGCTGTTTTTGTAACTTATATTGACAATCATGGTAGCATTCTCTGCAATACTTACATCCAAATCTTTGAAGAGATTTTATAGTTACCAGACTACCTCTACTAGTCTTCCAGCAGACCTTGGACATAGGTAGCAGAGCATGTTTCTAAATGGACTTCCAGATGTCAGGACGTTACAGAAACATCTTAAGATTCCATACATGTTCACTCACTCATATATCCAAGACTATCAAAACTGTCACTATTCAAAACTCACTGTGATTCTGACAAAGTATGTAACTTTTAAAACAACACAAATAGCTTATCAAAGCTCATTCTCGCTAATAAGTCCAAAACAGTGCAGTCCTAACAAAGTTCTGTAGTACCATGGAGTAATGAGTCAAACTTACAGTATGTTATGCATTTATAATGTATTAAAACTCAAAGTACTTTTGTTAACCTAGACCCCAAATGGCATCCTGAGTCTGAGAGAATTCAATTTGCAGATCCGATTTGTCCAGTTCAAAAGTACCCGAGAATTAAGTCAATATCTGACAATAAATGTACCACTGATTTTAAAATTGTAAAATACATACATACTGGTTAGTGTCCATTTTACTATGCAAAAATGGGATGGAATACATTTTACTAATTTACTAATAGTCAACAAAGATAAGGAAATTGTTTGCCATTTGATGGTTTTCTAATATTATGGTTAATCAAATGCTTTTATCACTTTTTCAGACACCTATAATGGAAATATGCAATCAATACTGAATATTTAATATTTAAATAAAAGTAAACTTACCACCACCAAAATTTCCTCCTTCATTGTAACCATCATATCCTCCACCACCACCACCATATCCACCACCTTGGTTTCCATATCCTGGTCCACCACCACCATAGCCTCCTCTACTACTATAACCAGGACCACCGCCATAGTTGCCACCTAAAAAGATAAAACAAGGACACAAAATAATCAACATAAATGGTCAAGATACTGAATTCAGATTTTATATTACAGTTAAGTCACTGGCAAATATAGGCCAATGAAATAAAAACACTAAAACCTGGCAAAACCCGACTAATATAATAGTGCAGCAACAATCTGGACTAGTAAGAATCAAGATGAATGCTTAATATTTCTTGAAATTAGAAGTAAAACCATTTTAAAAATTCCACTAAAACAAAAACAAAAATACAGCCTCAGACTTAGTTCTATCTCAACCGTCAAGTACAATACCTCATACTAGCCTAAAAGGACAATGTTTAATCTCCAATGGAAAAATGTTTGTGTTTTTTGTGGCACTAGTCTAAGAAGTACACTTCAACAACCACTCCATTTAAGTCATGACTACAATTGCAAAGTATCACATTTTAAATACACTTTAAAAAAAAAAGTTTAGTTCTAGATGGACCCAGTATCTCCATTTATTTATTTTTATGTAGTGCTAACAATCAAACTGAGTGCCTCACGCATGCAAGGCAAACACTACACCACTGAGTTACAGCCCAAGCCCCTTAAAATACAAGTTCAAGAAGGCAGAGAAACAAAACCAAAATATCAGACATTAGAAGACAAAAAAAAAAAAAAAAAACTTACCATCACCTCCAAATCCATTATATCCACCATCACCTCCTCCATAACTACCTCTGCTGCCACCACCTCCACCATAGCCTCCTAAGAAAATGCAAGATATGATTTAAATTATATATTCAAGTTATTATTAAATTTTAGGTACACAGCTAATTAATGTTACCTAGTATACCCTTACCTCTTCCACCAAAGTTTCCACCACGGCCAAAGTTACCTCCTCCACCACCTCCAAAGTTTCCTCCACGACCCATGAAGTTGCCAGATCCACCTCCACGACCTGTAGCACAGGCAGAGTAGATCTTTAAGAACCTAACAAAAACCACTCACATTTATTGAGTATGTATATATGATCCTACTTACCTCTCTGTGATCCAGCAGACTGCATCTCTTGTTTAGAAAGGGCCTTTTTCACTTCACAATTATGCCCATTAATAGTGTGGTATTTCTGAACTAATTTTTTAATCAAACAAACAAAAAAAAGTTATTTTATGTTTGGCACAGCACATGTAAACGATATCCTGTGTCATTATGTAATTCATTAAAACACTGACAAGGTAGCTGACTGGGAAGAGGGAGCATTCTGAGATGTAAATAGTTTTTGATTTTTATGCTGATTACACAGGTGTAGGTGCTGTATAAAAATTGAACTACACATTTCATAGACTATTAAACACAGGACTACAACCATTTAGCAAAGTTAGATCACAGGAGAAACCATTTGTTTCCTCAAATTCCAATAAATTGTTACTTACCAACAATTTTGTCAACTGTATCATGATCATCAAAAGTTACAAAAGCAAATCCTCTCTTTTTCCCACTCTGCCTGTCTTCCATAACTTCTATGGTTTCAATCTTGCCATACTTTTCAAAGTAATCTCTCAAATTATATTCTTCTGTATCTTCTTTAATACCACCAACAAAAATTTTCTTCACTGTTAGATGGGCACCAGGCTTTACAGAATCCTACAAATAAAATAATGTATTAAGTAAAAAAAAAAAAAAAAAACCAACTTTCACAACTTCACATATTACGAAACATGTTATTAAAATACCTCTCTAGAAACAGCTCTCTTTGGTTCCACTACACGCCCATCAACCTTGTGTGGCCGAGCACACATTGCTGCATCCACCTCTTCAACACAAGAGTAAGTCACAAAACCAAAGCCTCTGGAACGTTTTGTTTGGGGGTCTCTCATTACCTACAAAATAAAAATTTGAAAGCACTGAAATATACTTTCACAGGCCCTCCGCCCTTTCCTAAGCCTTTGTTTCCCTAGTGACTTACCACACAATCTGTGAGTGTGCCCCATTTCTCAAAATGTTCTCTTAAACTATCATCTGTAGTTTCAAAGCTCAGACCACCAATAAACAGCTTCCTCAATTGCTCTGGTTCCTTTGGATCATGGCCCTGAGAAAAAGTCAATATAATTTAATTATTTCTTGCAGTAAGAGAAATTTTTAAAAGTTCAAATCTTTAATCTACCAATAGTTAAAAAAAGGGGAAAAAAAACACCTACAATATTTTGTTCGTTAAAAAACCTGACTACAATGGTAGCAAGGAAACCAGCCTTTCAAATATCAGCATCAACTCAACTAAATTAAAACCAAGACAATCCAGAATCCAGAATTCCTTAACGTTAAGCTGCAACTATCTGAAGTTAGATTATTTTATAAGTTGCTAATAAGAAGTCATTTTCTGTAAACCCGAAGTGCTGGAAAAACTGTGTCTAACCCATGCCATTTCAAGTATTCCATCAGCACAACAAGCAGCATTTAATTTTAAACCACAAAAATGTGTAATACAACTTTGAAAGTTGCAAGTGGCAAATTTAGGAAAACGCACCAGTTTCATGTAAATCAATATTCAAATAGGCACCTCCCAAAACCTTAGAAAAGGCCACCACCTAACTTTCTGCAACCTGTTATATAGCGCAAAAACTACCTTTATGCACTCACATGACATCAATAAATGATTTCAAAAAAATGTATTTTTAGTGTGACAACAAACTGTCAAGTTGGACTTAACATTAAGTACATAAAATGAAGCACAAAACATATTGAGGATTTTAAAAAAATTAAGATGTGGCCTGAATTTGTTTTATACTTTAAAAAGACAGTAAATTACACAAAATGCCATTTAATGCATGCGGTAAGATTTCATTTAAAGTCCTTACGGGCTTACAATCACATTCTACTGTTTTCTAGAAGCAGAGATGAGGCATTTTAACTTGAAGAGATTGTCACATGCTAGAAAAAATGTTAAATGACTAGTAGCCTAATGCACCAATTCATTGACTTTTTTCCAAGTCTTGAATATATAACACAGTAAGTCCACACACAAAAAAAATCAGAACCCAAATAACCGAAGACACTTAAAAACTTAAGTGCATTTGCAGTCCCCTAAAACAAAAACTCACAAAACTACAACTAGAGTCAACTCAAAGAAAAGAAAAACGGAGATCAAAAAGTGTGAATTCCTATTTAATATCTACTCTCAAACCCTAAAAGTACTTCATCCACATGGCGACTTAAGTAGTTATCACTCTAACCACTTTAGCAAAATTAGCAGATTAATAAGAATTTCAAAGCAGCAAACTTTTCAGAAATCTCGTATTTCCAATTTGGTGCTGCGAAGTACAGGCCAGAAAATTAAATTCTCGTCGCCGACAAGGACCTGTAAAAGTCTAGAAAAGCATCGACAGAACTTCAGCGAAAGCACTGCGCACCGAACCTCGAAGCCATCTGCGGCATTTTCTGTCGGGCCGCCTCCTGCCTGCTCCTCCAATCCCAAGCTCCTTCCCAGCGGCGCAGCGAGGCGGCGGCCATTGCGGGCCAATGCGCCATTTCGTAACGCGGCAGCGGATCAATGTCAATGTGGCCGCCGCCCGCCTGCTCGCTCGCCCGGATGTGCGGGCTCGTCCCCTCCCCCCACCGCCTCCTCCCAACCGCTCCCGCTGAGGCCCGCCATGCCACCCTCGGCCTCGAATCCGAAGCCGCGCAGCCGGCGGACCGGTCGCCCGCCCGAGGTCCCCCGCAGCCACGCCTCGCCTCCGAGGGCCTCCTCTGGTGCGGCCAAGTAAGGGCGAGGCAAGCGAAGGGCCCCGAGGAGGCCTCCCAGGCCGGCTCCCCTCCCCCTCCCACCGCTCGTCTCAACGCAGAGCGCGGGACGGCTAACCCGGTCCACCCGGCCTCCCCGCTCCCATCGAGCCAGGCCCTCCCATGCCGGCCACTACCCGTCAACCCCCCGCTCTCCCCCTAATACCTCCTCCCCCCGGCGGCGGCGGCGACGGCCGGAGTCGGGCTGGGGGCGACCGGGCGGCGGTTTTACCTCCATTTTGAGACCGGACTCGCCTCTTCCAACTCGAGTTCAATATGGGACCGAGAGGAAGAGGCGGGGCCACTCGTCACGTGACGCGCTTTCCGCGCGCCGCCGGTCTGGTGGGGGAGGGGCGGCGCAAGAAGGGGGCGGGGCCAAGTGAGAGAGAAGGGGGACTGGAGCCGCGGGTTGGCGGGAGGAGGGCGCGGGGCGGAGTCTCGGCGGAACGCGGGAGCGCGCGCGCCTTGCCAACTTCCAATGCAGCGCCGCCCTTGCCGCCATTAGCGCCCGGGCAAATGCTGGCACGTCATCTCGGGTTGGGCCAATGACGAGTGCCCACGTCGGGAGAACGCCTCGTGACCGCGCGGCACCAGAGAGAAAGGCCTTTTCCTTTCTTCTTGCGCCTCTTCCCCCTCCCCCACGCAGGCTTCTCGGTCTCCATTTCCTAATTCATTCCAGTTATGTGCCTGAACTAAAACCACATGTTTCTGTCTTTTAATTTTAAGATTTCAAGGAAGCCTCTCGGCTCCTCGGATCACCTTTCCAGCTTCCAAAGGCTAGGGACGAATGTCTGTGACTGGCGATGTCCACCTGAGAGGGCCAGTACTGAAAATACGTTTGACACTGACATGCATGACCTATGGGGCACCTTGGACAGGCCTCAAAATGCGACTGATTTACTGAATTTTTATTCTTAACGACCTGAGTCACGACCAGTGGAGGTCAGTTTATTAGGTGCTCACTGATCTCAAACATTGTCAGGCCTATTTTTTAAAGTTTTTCTAAAACTTATCCAGGAAAGAACTGAAACATATGTTTTAGGGAATGGATTTTAGGAACTTGTGAGTGGCTTAAAATTTTTCCACATTCACCAGATATGCTACCTACTCGCGAGTAATTTTTTTTTCTTGCTTTCATGTGGTGACCTGTTAGCAATTCTGTTATTCAGTATAATGAATGGGATGAATTAAAAAACCAGAGATCTAATCCTTTTTCTGCCCAGCCAAGGGATTTTAAAATCATTTGATCTTAGTGAGCTTTAGGTTTTTGAATGAAAATGGGGATAGGATTGGATGATTTCCCAACAGCCATGGTAGCCGTAAATTAATAATAATTTATTATTATTAATAAATTAATAATTGGGTCTATGTTTCAACAAAATAACTGGTGAAAAATGACCACAATTGACAAGCCTCCCTTCCCTGCTAGGGCCTTATATTTTAATTCAGCAATCCACAGGAACAACTCCTTTAGAATTGATCTGGCCCTACCTTGAAGGATATAGAAGTCTAATCATTTATGTTGTGAATTTCTTGAAAAGAAAGTTTGAGTTGCTGGGCGCGATGGCGCACACCTGTAATCCCAGCACTTGGGAGGCTGAGGCAGGAGGATTGGGAGTTCAAAGCCAGCCTCAGCAACTTAGAGAGGCCCTAAGCAGCTCAGTGAGACCCTGTCTCTAAATAAAATACAAAATAGGGCTGGGGATGTGGCTCAGTGGTGGAGTGCCCCAGGGTTCAATAAAAAAAAAAAAAAAAAAAAAAAAAAGAACCAAAAAAAAAAAGAAAGAAAGTAAGTTTGTGTTAAATGGGGAGTGGTCAGCTTGGAATTTGGAAAAGGGATATGAAAAGTTAAGAATTTGTTGATATTTAGCATTGTCCAAGGAGGACAAGCCTCATATTTGGGAAACAAAGTTTATGTTGTGGGGCAGAAACCAGTCAGCAGATCTTAATGTAACTTTGATGAAATAACATCCCAAATAACCTCCTCCTGTTGCTCTGATTCCACCATTCCAAGAAAACTTTAAGTATTCTGCTTCTCAGGTACTTCAGTAGCCAACAACACCCTTGATACATTATAAAAATTTACAGTCTTAGTGTCTGGTTAATTCCAAAATTTTTTGAGTTTAATTACCATGATACAGTCTTGATAGCCTGATCAATTCCAGGTAGATAGAAAAATGCACTGTTAAAGACCATATGAAATGACACAGTGAGACCAGTATCCCATATAAGTTAGAAAACTGAAGTAGGAGGATCACAAGTTCCAGGCCAGTCTGGGCAATTAGCAAGACCCTTCTCAAACTAAAAAGAGCTGGGGATGAGGCTAAGTGGTAGAACACCCCGGGGTTCAATCCCCAGTCCTACCAAAAAATAAAAAAAGTAAAACAAGATGGAAGATGTTATTCACTCTGAGCAATTCTATGAGACATTACAAGAGTGATAAAGAAGAATGTTTATCTGGCTTTGCTTTAGGGCATGGATGTCTGTATTTCTAAGCTACTTAAATCAATAACTTTTGTTATTTTCATTATTTCTTCTTTGAGTTGTATTAAATTTGTATGTTAACTTGAGAAACAGGATGGAGCAGATTATTAAATCATTCCATCTGGGAATTTTGTATGTTAGTTCATTTTTTCAGGTCTTTTTGTCCTTCAATAAATGTGAATTTCTCCCTTTGAAATCATCCAGATTTTTTATTATTCTTAACTGTATGCCATTTTTAGGCACTGGCTATTTTCTATGCTTTAAACTTACCCTCTAGCTCTAGGACCATGTGGTATTTCAGATACAACCATCTGTGCTCCAGTTCTTGATCTTGTAAGACACAAACTTGAACCTTGGCTGTTATGTACCCTTGTATACCTAGCTGTCTTTGAATGAGAGAGACAGAATACAAGAGCAGGGAACAAGGGTGGGATCCATGGCAGACAGGCTTTATAATCTGCTTTATAATCTGTCTGTTCAAGGCCTCTCAACTTCTTTAATATGACACAGAAAATTATCATTTTTGTACAGCACACTAAGGTAAACTGGAAGCGATTTGGAGTCACCTAAACGATGGTTAAATTCATAACATTTTCTTAAACATATGTAATTTTAATAAAAAATGAAATATATAGTATTAGGGGAGATATTAAACATGGAATTGGCATAATACTCTAAAATAAGGATTTCCATATTTTTTAATGATGGATTTGAACTTGTTCCTGTGAATATATTTTGATATTAGATTTTATGGTTGAAATGGCTTTATGCAGTTTTTGATCCAGACTTTTTAATGATGAACTTCTCATATTCCGAATAATCATTATCATTGAGGGACTCTGATCACATAAGTAGGTAATAAAATATTTAAAACTATTTTGTACAACCATTCAAAATATACAATTATATTTAAAGGATCTAGCAATTCTTTTTTGATAAATGCAATTTCATACAATAATGCAAATGGATTTCAAACCCAATAATCTATTTTTCTATCAAGATTTCTACATTGAAACTTTAGTTTTCAGAACTGTATGCATAGACAACAGCTAGCTTGGGTGCCATTAAAAGGACACTGTCTGTGAAAGTTAGAAACAACCACTGTATGTTAAGACAAATAAAGGCATAACCTAGAGCTGAGCCCACCAGAAACTCCACTCTGCTCAAGTGCCTCTCTCACTCCCTAACAGACTATCCTATGGGCTTTGTGTGTTGTACATCTTTGGCAACTAGAGTACAAACTCGTACATGGATAAGAATTTCTGGACCATGATAGACAGTAGGGTGCTTTACATCTAATTGCTTACATGGCAGACACTGCTCACAGATGAGCAGAACTGCAAATACTGATTATTGGTCATGGTACCTATTGCTTACTTGGCACACACCCAGACCACCCTGCATGAGATGCCCTGGTGAGTCCTAAATAAGGCAGTTCATGACCAGTAAGGTACTGACCCCCTGGCTGCTTCTGACTTCCCTTAACTGTCCCATTGCAGGAAGGGTCAATTTCTCATATCCATTCAGGACATAAGCATACCAAGGTCTGCCAGTTGGGAAACATTGTCTGGCTTGTATGATTCATCTTATGAATGATGAATCTGTTATGAAGAGTAAGGAAAGAGTTGGTTTTTCCAAGATAATACAAATTATGGCAGAGTCAGAACAAAGAATGGTAATTGAATGAAATTATTTTGGACTGGAAGAAAGTAATTCTTAGAAAGGAAGACTTATAATAAATTATAAACTTTGTTTTCTGCCACTATATTCAAGATATGTCAATAGCTTTATTTCTAAAATCTTGGTTCTTGAAAAGGAGTATGTAAAGTAAAACACAAAACAAACCAAAAATCTCTCTCTTTCAAATCCTATTATAAAGATTTGACCGCTGTCAAAACTGAAGTGTCTCATTTTCTTAGCCTAACACATTCATTTCATTTTTACAAAAGTAAAAAATTCAAATCTAAAATTATCTTTTGTCCCCACCTGAAATGATGGTAGGTGCTGGAAATTCATCATAATCACTCACATTATTGAGTGCTTACAATGTGCCTTGTACTGTGCTGACCACTTTACATTCCTGATCTCATTTAATTCCCCTAACAACTTTAACAGGTAGGCCCTATTATTATTTAACTAAGAAAACTAGGGCTTAGAAAAGTTGAGTAAATTGACAAAGATCATGAAAGTCCTATGAGTAAGGCACTAAAGTAGAATGTCACAACATTTTAATATTCTTGAGGGTCAGACACAACCTTTCCTTAAAAGAACTTTCTATCACACTTCTGCCTTGCTTACTACCTCCCTCCCCCCCCCCCCCCCCCCCCCCACAGGATATTGAACTCAGGGTTATTTGACCACTGAGTCACATCCCTAGCCCCTATTTTTTTTTTTTTTTTTTTTTTTTTAATTTAGAGACGGTCTCACTGAATTGCTTAGCGCCTGTTGCTGAGGCTGGCTTTGAACTCACAATCCTCCTGTCTCAGCCTCTTCCAGATCTCCTGTTTCCAGAGACAACAGTGCCTGGCTGTGTGCAATTATTGTATGAAATTCATTTAAATAAATGAATGATAAGTGAAATCTTTTAGTTCCCCCATATAGCCCCAGAGAACCTACTGCAAAATTTGTGAAACATAGTGCAAAATGAAAATTCAGGACCCCTGTTCAAAATTAAGAATTTCAAGACAGTGACATCAGAACATTAAGCTAAGCCAGGACCCTTCCTGAGTGCGGGATCCTGTTTCTGCCAAGGTCACACCCCCATGGAGCCAACTGCAGTTCCCTCTGTAGTGACCTGTCTAAAGCAGACTGCTAGCCTCTTTTGAGCAATTGATTCAGTTGCCATTGGGTGATTTACCTCTACTTCTTCATCAGAGACTTGTTTCTTAAGTATTCATAACCTAATTTCTGCCCTGGGCTACAGAAATTCTTTCTCCAAGTTCACAGATGATTATCTAACTGTCAAATAAATTTCCCTATTTTCAATGTTAATCCTTCCTAACCCAGGGATTACTATTACTACCTCTCCCTCCTTTATGATGTTTTCCTCCCTTTATTAAGAACATTGATTCTCCCCTTCTGTGCCGTTTGTGCTTCCTTCTGGATCCTTCCCTCTTTGATTTCCTCTCTCCTGTTTTCCTAAGGTTTTGTAATATGAAAAATAGACTTTGTGAAATGCATGCATTGTTCTCTCAGGAATGGCTATTTATCCTGGGAAAGAAGGTGTGTAGTGGTGCACACACCTGAAAACCCTCCTGGAGTGTCCATTCCTCCCAGGAAACTGAAGTAGTGATCAGGACTGATTAGTGTGGTGAGATGATGAGATAGAGCATTCCTTCCTTCTAACACATACATACATTGAGATTGTGTATTGAAAGGATTGAGGAGGTAATTTCATGCTAGTAATATTGATGAGTCATCCACAATGGCTACACTTTCTTTCCAAGAAGTCCCAATTTTGAAGTCTGAAGAGGTTAAAATCTTTATATTAGGTCCTTTACAAATTCCCTGAATATCCCTACTCGGACCTTTTAGATAGATTTCTGCCATTTTGCCTGCCTAGTATAGTTCCCTTCTATGAACTACACTCTAATTTTTTTTTTATATGTCAATGGACCTTTATTTTATTTATTTATATGTGGTGCTGAGAATCAAACCCAGTGCCTCACACATGCTAGGCAAGTGGTCTCCTACTGAGCCACAACCCCAGCCCTACTCTGATTTTTTTTTTATGGGGCTGGTAACGTATCTCAATTATAGAACACTTGCCTAGCATACATGAAGTCTTGGGTTCAATCCCCAGCATCACAAAGAAAGGAAAAAATTTTAGTATCTCATTATCAGATTTTATTTTCTTAAAACCACCTACTTCTCATTCTTTATGGTTCAAGTGGAAGTAGTCATTACTGAACAGCCCTCAATTTTATCTTCATTTCTCAACAAAAGTTTACCACTACACCCAAACCATTACCCTTATTTGATTTACTTTTGCATAGGTGGTGATGTCATGTTGCTCAGTGTACACACTGTATGAAGAGTACATGGCATATGGCTGTGGCTGTGAAGAATTTTGATAGGGATTACTGTCAGTAGAGTTGGTTTCAGCCACTGTAAGGAAAAAGGTAATCAGATTGAAATAAGATTAAAAACTGAATTGAAATAAGACTAAAAACTGAATTGATTGAGCTTTAATTCTATTAGAGGTGTTTCCTATATTTTTAGTACATATTCCTTTTTTTTTTTTTTTTTAGATCCTGTCTTGCTATATTGCCCCAGCTGTTCTTGAACTTGTGAGCTCAAATGATCCTCTGGCTTTAGCATCCTGAGTAGCTGGGACTACATGTATGTGCCCTGTCTGACTCTGGATATTTTTTAAATAGTTTTTTCCAGGTGCTAACTTGACTATTTATTTCCTGTATTTCCTATAAGTTGCAAAGTCTTGTTTGAATTCAGATTTTAAACATGTTTGTCACAAATACATCAGAGATGATGATGTTTATACTTGAGACGGCATCACATTAGGAGGCATGTGATATCAGATTGTCTCATTATTTGAGATGCTAAATTAAATCATTTAGTTAAGATGGTGATTGCCACATCACTCTTGATAAAGGTACCCTTTCTAATTACCAAGTAATCTATGGGGTGGTAATTTGGTTCCAGGCAAATATATGATTCTGGAACAATCTTTCCCTTTATGTGTTATCATCCTTGAGTGAATTATTTTTAAACTGGAGATAGTAGAATAGTGAATTTTCTTGGACAGTGCTGGGGATTGAACCCAAGGCCTCATACATGCTAGTGAAGTGCTCTACTGCTCAACTGTATGACCACCCTGTGACTTTTCTAATTGTGTCAACTTTCTACGTTTATTGATTAACATTTATCAATAAAAATCAAAAATCAAGACTCTTTTCCTCATGAATTGTGAATTAAATACAATTCCTCCCTAAAAGTCAGGATAAATACTTTAATTATTAATTTTCATACTAATAAGTAGTGTAACAGTAACCTTAATGATGGCAAATTCACTTCTCTTTCTCCTTCTGTCTCTCTCTCTGAACCACAATAGATTCATGGATTTTTGTTTATTCAGTGTTTTATAATCAATTGCAGTCAATATTCCTTTCTTAAAAATATTTTTAATTGTAGATGGATACAATGCCTTTATTTTATTTATTTGTTTTTATGTGGTGCTAAGAATTGAACCCAGTGCCTCACATATGCTGGGCAAGCCTCTATCACTGAGCCTTAACCCAGTCCCAATATCCCTTTTGATATTTAGATTACCCTAAATTTGACTTCTATAGCCTTTGAATTCTCAGGTACATTTGAATATCAGTCAAAACAAACTATATAGTGGGATTTTAGGCAATAAATGGAAGAGAGCTGGAGATAAAAAGAGGGTGAATATAGCTTTTGTCTAGGTCCCTGTTGATTTGAGGAGCCTTCTCTTCCTTTATATTTGAGTCCCAGATGCACCATAAGTCTCATTGTTTTTCAGAATATTGGCAGTGGACCAAAATTACTAAATGAATATTTGACTTGTTTGTAAATTAAGAATTGTCTGTGTATCTGTGCAAGAAGAGTGAGAGTAACTATGACTCAAATATAATTAATGAAAGAGAAAGAGTCACCAGAAGTAATATGGGATATTAAATCAGCAAAACATGCATGTGTATATATGTGTATACACACACACATAGATAATGACACGAGACTTCTGACTGAGATACAGGAGGGAGCACACCAAAGGGACCATCTGCACAAGAAACTTGACTGTCCTCTGCTTTGTTCACTCAAGTTCTTTGGATTTCCCATTGACAAATGCATCCCAGAACTGTGGGTTATCTAAGCACAGGGACATCTGCCTTAGGAAAATTTCTTGTGACAATAATAACCCAAAGAAAGCAGTTTTAAATGGTGGAAATTTGGGTCACCAAGGCAAGTCAGTGGAGGAATTTGATTTTGGATAGAAGTTTTCAACAAATCACCCCAACATAGCTATTTCCTATCCTGCTATACAGATCTCTGTCCCTGCTACAAACTTATAGCACTATAGCTGTGAATAATTAGAAGGTAGAAATTAAATTACACTGAGTGGCAGTTATGAAATCCCCTTAAATGAAGAAGCACAGACAAATGCTTTCATATTGCTGTGAATACTGTATAGTAATATTCAAAATGTGCTTAAATAGAACTCTGTGATGGCTTACAGAATGAAAAAGTTATTTAAGATCTCCAGTCTTTTCAATAACTTTCCAAACCCTTTTCATTCTATTTATTTAGATCCCCACTTAGACTTCAGAATACTTTTGCTTTATTTGCTGATCTTAATTTTTTTTTTGTATTTTCTTTTTTGCTGGTTCATCTGGTCCTTATGTTATCATTGCCTTAGTTAATTTCCTGGGATATTGTATTATTTTACCTCCCATCAATAACCTTCTTTTTAGTAGTTCATTTTTCCTACACAATGAGCTTTGGGGTTTCTTTCTTTTTTTTTTTTTTCTTTTTTTAGTTTAACCTTTCCTGTAGACAAAAATATGAAGGGACACTGCTAACCCTAGGCACTGTGTAAGCTTATACACAATATGAGAGGACAAATACTTTGTAAACTAATCAAGGATTTAGGCTTGACTGGTTTATATGTGATTCAGGCCTTCCTTCTTCCTTTGGGTATGTGGAGTTCTTTCCCAGTTGAGGTTTCTTTCTATCTCAGAGCTCTATTCAAATAACAGTGTCAGAGAGATCCAAGATGGCGGACTAGAGGAAGGCTGCATTCCTACTTGCTCTGTGGATTCCTAGTTGCTCGGGATTCAAACAGCAGGAATATGACTCTCAACGAGATTTTATATTCAAAGCACATATAAGGGGTCCCCAGGTGCCGCTCCAGAACCAACTCAGCCGGGCTGGGCTTGGCCCGCCACAGGCAGCTACCATCCGGAAGCGCCAGAACCTGCAGCTGCTTCGGAGCCACCGACCTGGGTCTGCACCAGCCAACAAGTGAGTGCGGGTCCCCAGTAGCGCTTTGATGTCACTGGCCGCGGCTCCGGCACCAGCCGGCGGCCTCCCAGGCAGAGACCGAGCATCTCAGGCTACCTGGGGCATCCAGAGGCGTCCGGGAAACTCTGGGATCGCGGACTCTGGCAGGGAGTTGGAACTACCCCATGCCATTTTGGCAGCTTAACTGGCGGAGAAGGCCCATTACCAGCTTCCTGGGGCCTACAGCTGCGTCAGGGGAGCTCCAGCCGGGAAACTCTGGGATCGCAGTCTCTGGCGGGGAGTGGAAACTATTCTGCGCCACTTCTGCAGCTTCCCTGGCGGAGAGTGCCCATCTCGGGCTTCCTGGGCCCTCCAGCCACACCTGGAGAGGTTGGCCCGAAGCCCCTGGGATCGCTGACTCTAGCGGGGAGTTGGAACTGCTCTGAGTTTGGTGGCTTCCCTGGCAGAGGGGGTCCATTTCCAGCTTCCTGGGGCCGCCAGCAGTGTCTGGAGTGATCCGGCAGGGAGCTTTGGGCCTTTGGTGCTAGCTTACAGTGTCCCCAGGAGAGAGCAACCACCTGCCACTGCCTGAACCCCCAGCGAGGAGTTCAGGTCAGCCTGGGCTCTCAAGCCCAGTGTCTCCATCACTGAGCACAGTTCTGTGACACCACCCCAACTTGAACTAGTGCCCAGGCCCACACCCAGGCCCGGAGTCTACCACCTTGCTGTATCTAATTGTCTATCAACACTAGGCTGCTTCTGCCCAGAAGCATTGATCATTCCCAACCTGGAGGTAGTGGGACAGCACCTTTCTTGGGTCACCACTTGATCAAACATCCCTCAAGCAACAGAGGGGAAGATACACGAGCACCATGAGAAAACACGGGAAGAAAGTGTCCCAATTAAACCTAGATGATATATCAAGAGAACCCAAAGACAGCATGGTAGAAGGAATGACAGAAAGGGAGTTCAGAATGTTCATAATTAAAGTGATCCGATAAGAGAATGATGTGACGAGAGAGCAGATTCAGGCTATGAATAATCAGCTAATAGAGCAATTGCAGGAAGCAAAAAATTACTTCAATAAAGAGATAGAAATTCTGAGGAAAAAACAAACAGAAATTCTTGAAGAAAACAAGGAAATGAAGGAAACAATAAACCAAGTGAAAAACTCAATAGAAAGCATAATTAACAGAATAGATCACTTGGAAGATAGAACCTCAGACAATGAAGACAAAATATTTAATCTTGAAAACAAAGTCGAACAAACAGAGAAGATGGTTAGGAATCATGAACGAACCCTCCAAGAAATATGGGACATCATGAAAAGACCAAATTTAAGAGTAATCGGGATTGAGGAAGGCGCAGAGATACAAACCAAGGGTATGAATAATCTATTCAAGGAAATATTATCAGAAAATTTCCCTAATATGATGAATGAGATGGAAAATCAATTACGAGAAGCTTACAGGACACCAAATGCACAGAATTACAACAGATCCACATCAAGGCACATTATAATGAAAATGCCTAACATACAAAACAAAGATAGAATTTTAAAGGCGGCGAGAGAAAAGAATCAGATTACCTACAGGGGGAAACCGATACGTATATCAGCAGATTTCTCAGCCCAGACCCTAAAAGCAAGAAGGGCCTGGAACAACATATTTCAAGCTCTGAAAGAAAATGGATGCCAACCAAGAATCTTATACCCAGCAATACTTATCTTCAGATTTGATGATGAAATAAAATCCTTCCATGATAAACAAAAGCTTAAAGAATTCACAAAGAGAAAGCCTGC